>RAOO01000037.1:0-305096 GCA_009805345.1 Neurospora sp. FGSC 26628
CCCCCCCCGGCCAACGACAACCCCTATTACCCCATGGGTAATCGTCAAATCGGTATCTAGAACCTCTTACATGATAGCCGCGTTGCTACTTACCCAGTATGTAAGTGATATACATATCCAGCCTCGTAGGAGCTCACCGTCAACTTGCCGTGTTGGTTGGTGAAGGAGTGGGGTTTGAGACCCTGTCTGTAGCAGTGTGGAGGACAAGATTACCATGCGTGCAGCGTGGAACCGATTCGTCTGTCTCTGAGGCGTACGCCAACTCCTGTCTTCGGACGGCGAAGCTGTGAGATGGATGGAGCTTCGGGCTTTGATTACGGAGACCATGATTTGAGTTTCCCTGATTGATAGGGCGGGGAGCGAGTTGGAGAGCTCTCCGCGCATGCATACGTACCTACCACGTCTGTCATGCTCCATCTTCTATAAGAACCAAGTGGATTCCCGTCAGGAACCACTCTCATCCTCAGTTCTTCATCCACCAGCTTCCTATATATTCCCATCAGCTCTACCACTCTTTAGTCCTCGACTCTTTTGTTCGGCCATCTTCCTCAACTCAAAGCCTTTTTCAAGTCAACCCCCCCACAACCGCCAACATGCCTCTCACCGGTCACTGCCTTTGCAAGGCTGTCACTTACACCGTCAAGGACACTGAGGAGCCCCTCCTCACTGGCTACGATCACTGCGATGACTGCCAGCGTCAGTCCGGCTCTACCTACTGTAGGTTCACCTTCTATGTTTTGAACCTCTCGGGATATTTTTCTTTTTCACGAACGGGAGGGGAAAACGAAGTCATCTCATAGCAGAGACTTTTTCTTCCACCGCCGAGCTCGGGATAGCTCCCCAATCGAGCCAACTCCCTCTACCCCGCCCCACCCCCGCAATATCTCAACAATACGTGTAATGCATTGGTCTGCAGCTGCAGCACAGGGCTTTCAGCGGTCCTAGCTGTACCAACTTTGTAGCTCCAGCTCGAGCTCCATGGTGTGGCCGCTAGAATTACCTCTGCTCAGGCACATAACCCGAACCCTGATATTAACCCCCCCCCCCTCCCCCTTTTTTTTTTTCCTCTTGTCCCCTCGCCATGACTGCCAGATCGAGAATTAAACGCAAATAAGCTGACACACAAAACAGCCCTTGTTGCTGTAGTCCTCAAGGACAAGCTCGAGATCAACGGCCCCGTCAAGAAGTGGAAGGGCACCGCCGACTCCGGCAACACCGTCTGGCGCTGGTTCTGCGAGGAGTGCGGCTCCCCCATCGCTCACGACCCTGAGGCCGCTCCCGTCATTGCCCTCAAGGGTGGCTCGCTGTCCACTGAGATTAAGAAGACTCTCAAGCCTGTATGTTTTGATTTTCTCTCCTTTCTTTTCTCTCCTTTCTTTTCTCTCCTTTCTTTTCTCTCCTTTCTTTTCTCCCTTGCCCCATTGGTACCTTTGAACCGCATAACTAATGGCGATACTATAGGACACCGAGATCTGGACCAAGTCCAAGCTCCCCTTCTGCCAGGAGCACTTGGCTAAGCCCTTCGAGGGCATGCCCCAGTAAATGGGAGCTGCTCCGGGCTTAGTTGATTTGTGTGAATTAGATTCAGGGGTGGGCATTTGAGATATGAGAAATGAGATACCTTGGGCGAGCGGTCGGTTTTGGGATAGCATACTAGATCTTGGAACCGATGGTGGTGGCGGCGGCGTAGATTATGATTTGAAATGAAAGCAAATTTCAAGTAAAACTTCAAAGCAAGTGCCTATTTGTGCGCGTAGTCAACGCCGTCCGCGGCGGCTTCAATTTCTGGAGGATGTACACAATCTGTTCTCGATGACCGACGAGCAAAGCAGGAGAAGCTTGCTAAAGGCGTAAGTCACTCTTCCACCCTCCCCCCCCCCCCCCCCCAACATTCACTAACCCCAACGCAACACCAATATACCTACGGCAAAGAGACAGACCATAATAATATCGAGCGATTAATCAACCTCATCGAGCGCAACTACATCTCCACCGACACTGGGCTGCGGCCCATGGAGTTCGCCTACAAGGCGCAGTGATTTCACCATCGACGTTATGACGGAGTTTAAGAGCATTGAAGCCTCGTTAAGACAGTGTTGTTGAAAGACTTGGGGACGGACAAGCTGTACATAGGTGTTGTACTTGACTGCGTGGTAGGTCAAATCCCAACACGAATCATGATCCAAGCCTGATGGTTGAAATAGTGGCAAGAATCATGAGTCTGGCAGTGAAGACCATTCTTTGCACTTTATGCCCTCTTCTTCCCTTGGGGTCCATGCTTCTTCAGGGGAGGTGAATTGCATTACTCCTTCACTTTATAAATAGGAATTCGTACTGACATAACCACAGGCCTCCCTCGCCCAAATGGCTCACATGATCCGCTCATTCAGTCTTCTCTTCTCATCTCATCATTATCATCATCTTCATCATTAAGGCCTTCCATGTCCCCCTAGAGCATCATAGCAACCACCATCGCAGCAGCAACACCAACAACACCGACGATACCAGCTTTAACTCCTGTAGCGCTATTAGGCTTCGAGGAGGTTTCAGCAGCAGCCGTGCCGCTAGAACCGTTGGCTGATGAGCTCGTGGTTATGGTAAAAGGTCCGCTAGTAGTACTAGTGGTCTTCGCATCATCGTCACCGCCATCATCCCCACCCGTATTTGTAGTCTGCGGCGCCAGCGGAGCGTCAGTAGCAGTAGCACTCAACGCCGACCCCGTGATCTTCCCAGGACCCTGGCTGATCGTGGTGGTCATGTAATAGCTGATGTCCGTCTTGCTCACGGCTTGGTCCCTGCTGACGGTGGCGCCGTCAGTCGGCTCCGGGACCTCATAGTCCACGCTGGTGAAAATTTTGGCGAAGACTTCGGTCGGGGTGGGCGCGCCACACAGGATGGAGGACGCG
This sequence comes from Neurospora sp. FGSC 26628, assembly GCA_009805345.1. Lineage (NCBI taxonomy): Eukaryota > Fungi > Ascomycota > Sordariomycetes > Sordariales > Sordariaceae > Neurospora > Neurospora sp. FGSC 26628. Next base: position 2,907 of record RAOO01000037.1, read on the forward strand.
GAGGAGAGCACCTCGATGTAGCGCTTGACGTCGCGCTCGGAGCGCAGGCCGTGGACGTAGAGACATTGTTGGCAGAAGGGCCATTCGGCGAAGAAGGAGCCGCCGCACATGCCTTTTGGGAGGGAAGGTCAAAATGTTAGTTGGCTGTCTCTCTGTTTCTCGACTAGGAATGAAGTCGCTTACATTGTTTGTGAGCCTCTAGAGCAAGAGGTGAGGTTCCGTTGGGGGCGCACTGGTACTCAATATTCTCGAGACTGCTGCAGGGAGGAATGGGACCGTTGGATCCCTCCTTCACCGGAGGCCGGCAGACCGTGTTTTCGTAACCATCGTCGGCGCGCGCAAACAGAGAGCCCATGACGGAGCCGGCTCTAGAGTGCGCGCTCACCAAAGGTGCGGCGAGAAGGAGTGCTGGAAGCACAGAGGGGATGGAAGAGGACCGCATCGCTGGATAGAAGGTTTGTAGCCACTTGACACGGAGTTTGTGCAGTTGGACGAGAGAAAGAAACTAGAACGCGAGCAAGGAAGCTGGAGATTTAGTGATACTTATCAAATGGCGGCGCCTCCAATACACTTATTCACTTATTCCCGTGAATCACCCCATGCTTTGTCTCGCGGTCTCTCCAGGTACCGACGTTGTCCGGGGGACACCAGTCCGAATATGGCTTTTCTGATAGAGGTACCATGATTCCATTGACCATCTTAGGTTTGGTTGATGCTACTTGGCGTTACATTGGTGCACCAACCGCATTTATAAGCCAGGTCCGACTTGTGAGAACTGTGCTAGCGTGGATCTCACGATCTTGTCTGTGGTGGAGAGATCAATGTTAGACTCGTGAATCTTGGCAGGGCCATCCACACCTGAATTTGATGCTTTGCGTTGAAAAAGAGCTGTCCATCTGAATGTACCTACCTAGCTGAAGGAAGAACCGTGCAGATGACAGGTTCTGGGCTGATGATGCGGAAAGTTCGATGTGCTGGTCGTGCCTTCTCCTATACCTTGACCACCTTCCTTTCAAATTCTCGTAAGTGAGAAAGGACGACCCATTCGTGGATGCAGAAAAGGCGACAGGATCCCGACCTATTGGGCCTTTTCTAACGTTAAGTCCAACTAGGGCCACTCTTTATCCAACGTGCGACATCACTCAACCACTCCTGTTGGCGCAAATCGACCGAGGCCCAGACAGTATCGCAAAAGCGCTGGTATCTCGGACAAGAATCCGTCTCAACTTCTCCACATCAACGTGTATCGAACTCTTCTCAAGGACATGGGCGACGGGAGTCAATACTCAGAACCGCCGTACAACGCGATGGTGTAGCGAAACGCTGCATGAAACCTTGTGTTTGATACCACCGACCGACCAACTCGCCTCACTTTCCTCTTTGGGACCTGGATTGCTTTTGGCTCTTCCCCCCTCTTGGCGAGCTCACGGTGGCTCACCACTGTCACCCACTGTCAGCAAAGACAACAACGGCCATGTTCAGAACACGGTATTTCCAAATTCCCACTGTTCATATGTCGTGCAGGTTCAGTTCTTCGCCCCGCCACTAGGACCAGTCCGGAGGTCTGGCCCGCTGTGCCACCGGGAAGCCTTTGCCCGTTGCAGACTTGCACGGCACGTTGCTTGGGAATAATGGAACCTTGACAGTAGCCAGGCCCCCGGATCCTTCAAGTCACCATCCCTCGGCGCGCTTACAGGGACGGGATTTGGCAGAAGATCACGCGGTTTTTTCTTCTGTCAACGGGACCAGAGGCCATGCTGACATGCCGTGAGATTTTCACGTAGTGAAGCAGTCGCTCGCAATTTGTCTTCTTTGCTTCCTTCAGAGTCTCATCTGTCCGCCCACCTTCAACACCATTGCCGTCGTCGGCGCTCGTCCCCCCCTGGATATCACTCCGGCGCCAACCAACAGCCCCTCGTCACCTTCCGAAAGTCATGGTTTAGGGCTGTTTCCTCCAAGTACACCTCAGTACCCACTCACCGACGACGATCTCGGGATATAACAAGACCCTAGTATAGCCCATCCATGACCATGATGGAGGCTTCCATCCGAGTCCAGCGAGTCCTGGCCTTGCTGGTCTGGCTTCTCATACCGGCCATTGTTACCGTCGCCGCTTATGAGAACTTCCAAGCCGTGGAAACGGGCGTCCTGTTGTCTCCTCGATACTTCCAAGAATATGCTGCTTCAAACGCCAGTCCGCTTGAGAAGCGACAGGGCCGGCTGCAATGTCCTAATGACCAACACTCGTGTATGAGCTACCCATGTGGATCTTACAGGGCTACAAAGGCTGACGAGGTGACTCTGTATGATGCTTAGGCCTCGAAATCGGAAACGATGGTGGCAGCTTCTGCTGTAGGAATGATCAGTTGTATGTGCTTCTTCCTCCTACTTCGCCATGGACTGGTCGTATACCATTAGCTGTTGATATTTTTGGGCCAATGCCTCCTGCTGATCTTGTTTCTTTCCCCCCCTGATGATGCCGATGCTAATCAATCAATTCTCAACAGTTGTCAGGCCAATTCGACTGCTTTGACTAAGGCAGCATGTTGCGCCATCGATTCCTGTCGTTCTCCCTGCACGTCAGGCATGACCTTATGCGCCTCCACAAAAACCATAACAACAGGCGATACATCATCGGTGACTCTCCTGTCAGCTTGTTGCGCGCGCCAATGCAGCATCTCCTTCTACCTCTGCCCAAAATCCCTCGGTGGTAGCTGCTGCCCATACGGCCAGGCTTGCGCCGAAGGCGGCAAGTGTATCGCGACCATCACGCCCTCGTCCACAATCAGCACTGTAGTCCCACTCGTCCCTCCAGGTTGCACAACCAGCCAGACCTCCTGCGACGCCAGCATAGGCGGCGGATGCTGTGACCTCACCCAGAGCTGCACCCAAATTACCGGTAAAGCCTTTTGCGCCGAACGCGCTGCCAGTCCGACCATCAGTGGCATCGCCGAGTTCCACCCTGATCCCGGTCTGAGCGCGGGCGCAAAAGCTGGTATCGCCATTGCCGTGGTGGTCGGATTCGGCTTGCTCATCGGCGTCTTAACGTGGTGGTGTCTGCGATCCCGTAGGCGCAGAAGGGCAAGCCAAGCGGGCGGCGCAACAGCTAGTACCTCACGCCGCTCGGGGCCAAGTAGGATCATCGGCGCCATCATCGGTGGAGGAGGGAGAGGACAGCAGCCCATGTCCGAAGTCACGTCAGATGTCCAGTCCCGGCCTGGTGGAACACAAGACTACTTCGGCCCCGAGGCCGCAGTCGGGCCTTACTCAGATTCTAGGTTGCCATCGACGGGTACTACACCGGGTGTCGACAGGGACAGGGGAGTTCCGCTCCAGCCGCATGGGCCCGGTGATATTGCGGTGCCGGTCGAGATCGATTCGAGGATGATGACGGAGCAGGATCATCAAGGGGCCGCGGAAACAACGTCACCGACGACGCATTATGCCTCGGGGACTGGACAGCCCGCAGGTAATCAAGAAGTTGGAGAGCGGTATGAGCTGTACGGATCTGGGCCGTTGGATATGGAAGGAGGACCGGTGTCACCGTTGTATACGCCGTCACCGCATACGGAGACCGTACGGACGCCATCTCAGGAGACGCCGAAGCCGGTGGAGAAGTTTTGAGACGCTTTTTGGCTTGGAAGAGTGTTGGCGAGTAGAAAGATAGGTTGGGCAAATTAGCGAACTATAACATGAGAAATCAATGCTTTGATGACAAAGTCGAGACCACTTCATATGCATCCTAGGTTTTGCGGGGAGGCGGTGATTGATGTGAGAAGGGGTTGCCTTTGCAATTAATCCCCAGGAACCCTCCAGTCAGTCAAAGGAAGAAGTAGAAAAAAAAAAAAAAAAGAGGGGTTTCAAATTCGCTATGCTTGATTGCTTACTTGCTTCCCCACGTTTCATAGAAATGACTCCAAACGAGATATCCCCAAAACACCACCAGAAACATACCAGAGATGAACGCCATGTGGTTGAGCACCGTGTCCTTGAATCCTCTCGTCATCCACCGGACTGATGAAGATCCATATGAGGCATAACCGCTCTTTGGATGATATGATCAAACCAGAGAGAGTATTGTTGCCCATACATTCAATCCCACTAAAATCCAAACGAAAAAGTGACAACCGAAATAAGAAAAGGGTATGTATGACCAAGACACCACATTCACTCCTTTTTCCCATTCTCTTGCTGCACATTCTCTTCCTGGTGAAGCATAATGCGATCCAGAATCTTGTGAATCCCCCCGCTCTTCCCCCTTCCATCGTCAATCTCCTCCGTCATCTTCCTCGCCCTCTCCACCAGCACCTTGATGACCTTGCGCGTGTACTCAAAGCTGCCCGTGCTCTCCATGTACGCCACCGCATACCTCTTCACCTCCTCATCCGCCGTCTTCTGCTTCAAGATGTTGAGCAGCTGCATGTTGCTCGGGTTCGACCGGATGCTGTGGATCACGGGGAAACTGAACTTGCCCTCCGTCAGGTCCTCGCACATGCCCTTGTTGGCCGTGTACTCGCGGTTCCACAGGTTGTGGTAGTCATCCGCGATCTGGAAGATCAGCCCGATAATGTTGACGAGCGGGACGCAGTCCATCAGCGATCGCGACTCGGCCTGCATCAGCTTGATTCCCAACCGGAACAGACCGCCCGTCTTGTTGGATACCATCTCCAGGTAGTCGTCTTCCGTGGGGCACGTGAGCGTGTCACGCCAGAAGAGGTCCATGCCCTGGCCCCGGTGCAGGTTGAGGAGTTCTTCGGAGAAGATGCTGACGGCTTTGGGGTTCTTGAGCTTTTGTAATTCCTGCAGCGCGTGGAAGTACACGTAGTTGGACGTGTTGATGGTCTGCGGGATGCCGAAAATGGAGTGGGCGACGGGGAAACCGCGGCGCAGAACGCTGTTGTCCTCGACGTCGTCGACGAGCAAAGAGGCCGTGTGGAGCATGCCGATCACCTTGGTGATCACCTCGAGACTTTCGGAGGGCACGTCAAGCCAGGCGTTGAAGGCTTTCACCATCTGCGATCGAATGTCCTTGCCCGGGTGCCCATTGAGATAGTCGTATGGACCCGTCAAGACTTTCTCCTTCTCTTCGGACCAGGTGCGCCGCGAGGGGCTGAAGAAGTCTTCGGTCGCAAACCGGTCCGGATTCGGGGGAGGCTGAGGCGGTTGGGGCGCCATTGTGTATGGCGAGAAGGATGTTGGGAGCATGCTGGAGGGAGTGATTTGGGCGACCGAGGCCTTGCGTTTACGGCTTTGCGCCTGGTGTGTTGCGGCAGGGGAGATCCAATTGGAGGGTATGGCGAGGGGGACTGGTTGACCAGGAACGGCTGATGTCAAGGGATTCGAAGAGGTCCTTGGAGGGATGATGGCGGATGGGAACTTGTTGTTGATGTTGAAGGGAGCAAAGTCGTCGTCGTTGGAGAGACGGGAAAGCGGGGCGGGACCAGGTGAGGAGGAAGTTACGGCCATGGTGACGTGTTCCTTTTCCTTTTTATGTTTATTGGAAAAGCGCCTGTACAGGAACATATGAACCCCGTGCGTCGTCCGATCAAAAGTGGCCGGCGCTCTGGCTGGCTTCTTATAATAGTTCACGTGTTGTGACAACTAAAGCAAGCTTCACAGTCTCTTCGATACCCGCACGCTATGACGATAATACCGCTTGACAGGTCGTGTGCCAATCGGCAGCAATCGACCTCACTTCGCTATAAGAAGCCTGCTAAGGCCAAGATATCTGTATCTGGAGTCAGCAAATAATCACGCCAACAAGAAGTCCTCCTTCTGCTCAGATTTCATCCACGATCTTGACACATGCGAGCCATCGCCAGATCAAGAAGGGAAACTGCGGGCAGACAAATCGGGCCAAGCTCGCTGTGGCATTTTTCTCGGATCGCTACCCTGACCTGCCTGCCCTTTTCTTTCCCCTGGCAGTGGATGCAAGTGATCGCAAACGCGGAGACTTTTTAGGCGGCCGATGGAGAGAAATGGAACCTCAAGGGCACCTGAAAATAGCGTGGTGGGGTATCCAGATGCGGGGAGCTCTCACAAGGGACGCAAGAGCTTCACAAGATCGAACGGGCGATCCCGTCTCGTGGCTGCTCTTTGTCGGGAACTCCCTGCGTGAAACCGGCATCTTCTAGGGATGAAAAAAGGGTAGCTTTCTCACCTTTGCTTTGTGGAAATCGTGGAGATTTCCGCTGTGTCGTTCTTTGTCGGAGATTCAGACCGACTTGAATAAACAGAGAATAGGGGTTGAAGTCGGTGTTGTTGCTTGTAAGGGGCTCGTCAAAGATGCAGGCGTGGTGCGATATAGCGAACGAGATCGGCCGTTGTGGACCTCGCGCAAATTAAGAGTATTCCAGAAAAGCGGTCGAATTGTTTCTGCATATGATGAATTCACAACGATGTAAAAAAAGGGGACGTCTGCACACTTTATATCTTTGATCGCAAGGCATTCAAGGGCCGCACGCGTTGACTTTGTGCATAAAGTGAAGATCATGGAGAAACCCCAGAATGTTCAGCTGGATGGGCAAGGCAAGATTGATGTGCGGAGTAACGAAAGACGGAGTACTGTCGATATCACCGTGATGACTTTTGGTCTATTCCAACTTCTCGTGGGTATGTGAACCATCATATGAGACATGGGCAGGGAAAGATACCGACCACATTGGAGAGCGCCATAGTTTTAACTCTACTGCACGGAGTTGCAGAGCATGAATCACCACTTCATTACTCCGCACTGAACCATGATTCCCGACAAGTTGGATCCGCTGATTCAACTCATCACACGCCCCGCATCCTCCTACACTTGTGAGGCCGAAACATTCATGCGTTTGTCGATCATCTTAAGGATTGTTGATGTTGGTCCGGGTGCCGTCTCGGAGCCCTGTTTGCCCTCTCCGGAGAATCCACCTCGGATGCAAGGCGGGTGTGCGGGCGGGTGCCTGCCCTTGTGCAGCTGAGAGCCTGAGATGTCGTCCATGTGCCTCGTTGCCGCCCTCCCAGATTGCCCAGCGGGAAGCCCGAGGAAACATGCAGCGATGCAGGGCCTCACACAAGTCAAACAACCCCACCTCTGCCCACCACTACCCACCTTCCCGTCACCCTTGGACGCATGTGCGCCTGTAACTGCTGTTTCGCGCCCGATAAGGAGTGCGCGCCGTGTTATCAGCTCCGTTCCGGTTGCTGTGGCATCCGGCTTCGGGCAGCTCTGGCAACCTGGCTCGAGCCTGGGGCAGCAAGGGACAGCTTATTCCGTTGTAAAACAGCTACATTCTCGTCGTCGGGTCCCTTGGACTGGTCAGATGGGATAAAACGGAGCTCTTCTTTATCTTTCTGTGTTCAGACATTTTCATCTTTTCTTATTTTTCACCTTTGCGCAGTTCCTAGCGGTCCCCTAAAAGTTAGCGCACCGGCTCCCTCCAAATCCCTGGACCCGTCGTGGCACCGGCGCCATCACGCTCGCACAAACGAACCAATTCGCATCTTGCGGTCAACATCGCCGGATCCACTTCCGCCTCAGGTCCTCGTTCTCAGGCCCAGTCCCAGTCCCGGTCGTCTGGTGACCCCCTGTCTGCGCGCGCACACGCGTGGTTGTCAGAGTGCCATTTGACTTTCAGTTTTGCATCAGACCATCCCATCCGATCTTCCTCTAGCTCTTGCGCCAACTGAACCCCTTCCGCGGCGGCGCATTTGGGGGACGTCCACTTCTTTCCCCCAAATTCAACCATCACTCATCTTTCTGAATAGCATCTCTCGACTTTGTATCTCAGCGTATCTGTCTAGACGCCGAACTGGAAACGACTAGCGCCAAGAGCCCTTTCCCCTGCTATCACTCCTCTTCTGCCCTGAAGATCTTCGGCGCAGGGGTTGCCGGTCGCATTCAACTTGCGGGCGTCGCAAAATTACATCATAGGCGCCTCGGATTGGGCGCTGCCCATCTTGTTCCAAGTATTACCATCTTCATCGTCGATCGATCGGACATCTTCAGCAACCCCTCTCCGAATCCGAATCCAAAATCCAACCACATACACACAAACTCCGATCACGACACATACAGACCCCCAAGTCAACCATGGAGTCTCTACTATCGCTCGCTTTCGACAACCTCTCGGCCTTCGAGCCGGCCAAGATCAAGAAGGGTCTAAAACAAGTCGAGGGCTTGCTCGCCCAAATATGCTTATCGGGCCCGGCCAAGAGGGAACAAGATGCGGCTGCTGCCGGGGAACAATCACAACTACAGCGCAAGGGCCTAGGCGACCTTGCTGGCGACCCAGCCTTTCGCGAGTTCTTCAAGTTGCAGGAGGGGTTCGAATGGAACGTCGCCCAGCGCCTGCTCACCACGCTCGACTTTCTGGTGGCCCGGGGCGGCGAGGGGCAGTATGACTTGCTTATCCTCAATGCTCTGGACCTGATCCAAGGTGTTCTCCTTCTACACCCACCCAGCAAGGTGCTCTTTTCGAGGGCTGCGCACATGAACGTAAGTTGACCATCAGCAAACATACAAAGAAGGCCATCGGAATGTCGACTAACACACCTTCCCCCAAATTCCAGCTCCTCCTCGACCTAATAGAACCCGTCAACACCCCCGCCATCCAATGCGCAACCATCATCACCCTCGTCGTCGCCCTCCTCGACTCCCCGGCCAACGTGCGCGTCTTCGAGCGTCTTGACGGTCTTCTGACCGTTGCGTCTCTTTTCAAGAGCAGGGAAACCGGCCGCGAAGTCAAGTTCCGCTTGACCGAGTTCCTATACTTTTACCTTACCCCCGAGGCTCCTCCCGCTTCCATGGCGTCGTCACCAACATCATCTTCAACACCCACATCACCAACAAGGGATAAGGCCGGTGGCGATACGGCTAGCCAACAGGGCAGCGGGAGCAAAGCCAACGGGGGCGTCACGCTGTCGGTGGATGTCAAGAAGAGAAAGCTTGATCAGCATCTCCCCGGGGTCGTTGATGCCTTGTTGAGAGACTTGGATCGGTATAAGCCGTTTGGGGGTGTGTTGAGCTGAACGGGTGCTGTCCAGCTTCCACGAGTTTTTTTCTGTTTCAGTAAAGTCCTTCTTTTTCCTTTTTTCTTCATTGGCTTATGATCAACAGCCCTTGATCAGCATACGACTTTTTCTTTTTATTGGCTTGGCTGGCGGAGCGTGGCGTTTTATACCATTTGCGAATTTGTTATGGGAGACAATGGGCTTGGTCTATCTGGCTGTCTGGGTATCCAAGGCACGGCTTGGCTTATATGCTCCTTCGATTTGACGTATACCCTGGGGTGATACCACTGGGATAAAGAGGGAAAACACGGTTACAAGTCAGGGTTTTCTTTACAATTCCTATACCTTATTGTCTTGTGTTAGTATGGTAATTTTTCTGCATATTAGTAGAAGCAAAAGCAGGCGGTCAAGGGCCTGGGTGCCTTGTGGAAATGGGCAAAAACAGTGGGCACAGTGAGGAAACGAGGAGTAATTCCGGTAGAATACAATATACCCCTTCCGCATGTTCAAGCTCCTTGACAAGCTATAACGCAGTGAAGCAAAGGACGATCATCTCAGGTTCATCAATCCAATCATTCCCATAGTCATATAACCAGCAGCCGCAAAGGGCACCCACCAAGGCGGCCATCACTAATTAGACGCCGCATTGACATTTTTCCTCTTCACCATCCTCACCCATCTCCTCCTTCGCCAACTTCCCCTCCGACCCATCCCCTCCTCTCCTTCCTCCCAACTGATCGTCGGCCCGATCTTAGGCGTATACCGACTCTGATCCTGACTCCTGACCGGCGTCTCGTAATCCCCATCCCCCAACGCCGCTCCCAGGTCGTCGTTATCACCACCGTTACCCCCTTTCTCATGCTCATTATAGATATCATACACCCACCTCTCCCCTTCCGTCTCGACCTCGACCCCGGTAATGATCCGCTCCTCCACCCACTCCCTGCTCCAAAGATCCAACGCCCACTTCTTCCCGCTCCACTCCCACCCCTCAGGCGGCAGCACGTCCTCGAAGAAGCGCGTCCCCGTGGGCCGGTCTCCCGCGATCCGCGCCGCAGATAAGGGGTCGTACGGCGACGGACTGAACAGCCACGGCTCCCACTCGCCGCTGGTGTCGCTCTGGCGCTGCAGCTCAAAGATCTCCACCTCGCGCGTCTCGGGCGCGTCGTCCAGGATGATGTCCGACCTCACCCAGACGTCGAAGGCGCGTTCGGCTGCTAGCGACGAATCAGGGCTGGGACCGGGCGGGTGGTTCTGGATCTGTTCCAGTTTCTTGTCGTTGTCGTGCACGGCCTCCGCCGTCGCACTCGGCTGTTCTCCTTTTTCTCCTGCTCCTAGATACTGAGCCTGCCACTCGCCAATCAGTCGGGAAACGGTGGGGTGGTTGGACCAGATGGCGGCCCAGCCGGCGACCAGGCAGATGTAGCGCCAGGGAATCAGGTGGGCGGTGACGGTCATGAGGGCGCAGGCGCCACACAACAAAACGAAAATGGCGGACGACAAGGCCTCGTCCGAGAAGTTGGTTTTGGGGACAACCAGCGCAATGATCTTGTCGTGAGCCACGCTATAGTCGTCCATAACGTTCTGCAAGTCGCCCAGGTTGCGGAAGAAGTCGCGCGACAGCTCCTTAGTCGGCTTGAAGGTGCGGGCGGGCGCTAGGGGAGGGCCGCGGGGGGAGTAACCTAGGTTGCGCACCGCGTGCGCTTCGGAGGAGGAGGCGGGCGCTGGGTGTCGCGCGATGAAAGAGGGCACGAAGATGCCGAATAAGGCGATGGCGAGCGGGAGAACGAAGATTAGGTAGGGGTCTAGGCAGACGAAGGTGTAGACGGCTAGTAGGGACAAGGTGTGCGTGGGCCGTCGCCATGAGAGCACGCGAAGGGCTTTGGCTTGGAATTTGAAGACGACCCCGATGCGCGCGTTGAAGCGCCGGAAGTTGTTGGACATGGCGCCTACCGTGAAGCCGGGGCGTTCGCCGAAGGCTGAGGGCTCGTTGGCCCCGCCGGCTTCGCCGCTGCCGTGAGGCTGCCCATCGTCTACGGGGATGACTTGCGCGAGGAGTCTGGTGTATTCAAGTTAGTAACCTCAGAACTGATAAATGCAAGTATCATGAGCTGGGTAGGAAGTACTTCTCTAGAAGCTTGTCTTGTAAGTTGGCTGCCTTGAGAATCCCCCGTCGCAATGTCCGGGCCGTGGTGGTCGAGTCGGTGCCGGAACCGGAGCCCTGTTGGCCGTCATCCTCTTCCTGGATTGAGACGTCATCGCCTGGACCGAGAAAGGCAGCAGCTAAATCGTCCATGGCTATATATATCACGCGGTCTTTGGGTCGTTTACGGCTTCGGGAATCTCATTCTACCCAAGTGGCGGAAGCCAAGGTCTCTCTTGGTGATTCTTCCGTCTTTGCTTCGATCGCTTGATCTCATGTACCAGTCAGGCTGGATTCGCTACAGTTTGAGGACAGAGCGGTAGCTTTAGGCGTGTGAATGTGGGTTTCAGTAGGATGCCTGAGTGTAGGGTTGGTGTTGAAGTTGTGAATGCGACGATGATGATGGCGATGACGGAATGCTGTGCAATGTGAAGTGAGGAGCTGCGCATGTGAAAGCGTTCGACTACAAGGGTAGCTTTTGATGTTATGAGCTGCTAACGCTACCTCCCAGCTTCTCTGTCGACGTCCTGGTTTCCTGGGCTCGACTGTCACATCTCCACCAAATCGAGGCTCAAAGGCCAAGCATCATTGGTGCCATCATAGCTGTTGTTAATGTTTGGCGCCCTCTCTTAACAATGCAGGCTCACACGATGATGTGGACAGAACTTGCGACTGCACAAAGTTGAAGTCAACAAACACCAGTGAGGATAAATACCCAGAATTCTGAAGAGTTTCCATTTCTAGTTCTGGCAGAATTTTGATCAATCTTGCAACCTACTTTTGTTGAGGTGACGCTGCCTGTGGCCGACACTAGACGTCATTCATAACCGGATTCTCTACCAAACCCTTGAAATCCACGGTGAGATATGATTTGTCCACGCCGCAAGCTGTGATCACCAACGGGTATTTGAGGCATTGGAGGTGGGTGTGAAGTAGGGGACCCTGCATGGAAACCACTTCAAGCTTTTACTTTATCACGGCACCGCAGCCCCTGTTCCTGAAACAACCCACCATCTTAGGACTCGAAACAAGAAAAGAAGGAAATATTGATCGTTAATTCACAGCTTTCAAACTCCCGAGATTTTCTTGCAAGCGCATCTCGATCGTGCAGTGCAAGCTTTACAGTTGGCCAAGCCGGAAGGGCTCCAGTTTTGATCCTCGTTGGCGTTTTGGTGTACACTACGGACATGTCACATCTTTCTACCCAACCGTGCCAACATCTTGCTCGCTTTATGAGTTGTTGAAAGGCGATCTGTGACCGTGAACGAAAGAGTTCAAAGAGGTCCAGAAAGAAACAGAAATGGGACGGAGACAACCCTGCAGTTCAACCTATCAAACCCCATACTGTCAAATCTAGGTTCAATGTAGCTCGGCATTGACGTTCATTTGCCGGATGAGATTGGAAATTACTCGTCCCTATAGCAACTTGAGGGGACCTTGCATATCATGTGTCCAGATTTCTTGAGGCGATCACTGAACAAGTCGACTTCGGTTTTTGTTTTGCATGAAACTTGGACAAATATACTAATTGACGCAAGGGAGCAACACTTGGGCACCGAGACCCCATGATCTCCATGGTTGGGTTTCCAGATCTCAACACCACTTCTTGTTAACGATGGTTTCTAGAGCCTTGGCGTCGATACTACGCGGAACTATCTCCAGGAACCATCTCCAATTCTAAAAAAGAGGATAGGCCAATGTTATTTGCTCTGCTAAGAAAGTAGATATGCCATGTGCTTGTCCTTGCCACGACTCTTCCTTAATATCGCCGCCGCCAGGATCCTCCCTTGGAACGACATCTCAAATCTGGATGGACCTGGACTGGCTCTTGCTCCCGTCCCGGCCTTGGCGTCCCCGCCATCTTTCAGACGGTTTGCCGAGAGGGTCGTGCATTGGGATGCTCGAAGTCTTTGAACGAGAACAACAAGAAGTCAGGAGGAAGTTACTCTTATCTCTGTTGAATTGATTGTGGATGCCGTTTGGGCGTGGATATCAAGGGTCTGCGGAGAAGAAGAGGGGAAGGCGTGTTGGGTTCGGTTGGACTGCTGCATGTGCATCTTTCCATCGATGTTCTGAATGAAGAGTTCCCGCCGTCGGCTTTCTCCTTTTTTTTTCCCTTTAGTTCTTGCGATTTCGGTCCCCACAAAAAGATTCCCCTGAGGAGTTGTTGCCCCATGAAATTTTGAGTTGTTGTTCAGAGACAAAGCAACCTCAATTCATCAAGCGCGGGTAGCGACGAGGGGATAACGCACCACAGCTCCTTTATTTTCTACTCAGGACAAGGAAACGCACCCCATTCAAGCACCCAGGCTGAGTTCACGCATGAGAGTTACGCAGCAGCGGCATCACAGGAACTTGAGTCTTTTGTTGCTGTCAGATGGAGGCTTCTTGCAGTTGGTTGACCCGGTGGCCGACCGCATTAGAGGTAAATGTTAGTGGCTGCTTCATGGTGGCTGCCACCTGCCGGCCGGGCAGCAGCCGCTTGGCCAGGCGAAACCAGGCTAGTCCGTAGAGAAGGGTAGCGGCCCGGTAGCACCACACAGAAGGGGCAGACACCTTGCCAGGTCATTAGCACAGGCCCCAGGGCAAGCAAGGCGCAACAAAACTTTGTCTTCCATCCCAATCCCATTGTTGCTTCCATTGCTACTATTCATCTCTCGATCGGCTGCTGTGTCTCGAACACGCTCGACGACGACGACTTCCACCGCGTCCTCGGAATGAGGTAGCCTCGATATCCATCTCAGCTCCTTGGCCGGACTGAGCCCTTCCTTGTCCCTCTCTCTCGCTGATCTGGGCAATGGTAGAGCCCTCGCGCCGTCCTCCCACCCGCATTGGCTGTCGACGACTTGGACCTAGGCTCGACGTCGAATCGACGACTCGGACCGCAAAGGACAGGATACCTTAACACAGCAGTGGAGAGAACTGAAGCGAACGCACCAACCATTCATCCCGTCTGAATCCCAACGAGTGGACCAAACACCATTATCACCACCACCAACACCACCACCGTCCACCGCACCCACGACGACCACCATAATAATCCGTACCGCCCTTCACGCCTACACGCACGCTGCTGCTGCACGCTACATGCTGCACGCCGGCCAAGCAAAGGTACTAAAAGTCTGAAGCAGACAGACCGCCTCGCGATCCTGTCGCCGGTCTGTCGGTCTCGCCTTGTCCCCCGTCAGCACTCAGCCCTTTCCTAGCACGAGCAAGAGGCTCCGTCCCGTTCCCGCTGTGGTCGCGGTTGCCGTATACCGTTTACCGCGGCCCTGTCGTCCTGACGTTTCCGCTCATTGAGGCCCGCCTCGCGCTGCCCGTGCGTGACTCCATAACCACCGGCCTCACGGCTCCATTGCACCCATGAACAATAGGGAGCGGCACGTCCCCGCTGGCCCCAGAGGGGAAACCCAGTCACCCACCAGGTTGTTCCCGTCCTTGTCCTCGTCTTGTCTTCTCAAGTGCTACTCTCTTTTGCATCGCGCCCAGTGGTGACAGCTCCCGCCGCAAGTTCCTTCCGTGTTTTCGATTCAGACTAGCTAACATTGGCTCATGTTTCCTGCACAGGCGCAAGGAAAACTGCAGTCCCTCCAAAATCAACGCTTACCGTCGACCTACCGAGGATCCTCCGATGCTGAGCGCCTCCTCGTCCAACAACCACTCATTGTTCTCCTTTGGCAGCCGGAATGGTAACGAAGACGGATCATCGACAAGCACAGCATTCGAATTCTTGCCCTCGGTGAGCTTCGACGATCTTCAGAGCAGCCTCGAGGCCGACTTCAAGCTGGCCCACTACTCAACACCGCCTGGCCAAAATTCCACACCCGAAAGCATGGGGGGCCATTCCGACATCTCCATCAATGCGACCGGCGCGAGAGTCGCGGTCCAGCAGCCCGCCCCGACGCGGACTGCCAGGAGCGGGTCAATTTTGCGAAGACCTAGTATAACAACTGGCACGAATAGACAGGCAGGCTTAGGAACAACAGCATCCAACACCTCGGGCGTTACGACCCCTACCGCTCCGGCCGCCATCCGCACTCGTCGCCCGAACCATTACCCCCCAGTCTCGAGTACGAACAACACAGTGAAAGCTCCCAGGCGGTCCTCACTCGGGGAGCGAAATGGAACAGAGCCGCCGGTACGCACGTCAGTGTCTGTAGACGGAGGGCCTCGTCCTATGCCCGAGTCAACGCGAACCTCCAAGGCGAGATCTGTGCAACCGCCGCCCCGAGGCAGCGATGCTACTACACTAGCCCACGACTTGAGTGTCCTTGCCTTGGGCTCCGGGAGCTCGCCTGTGACATTTCCACGCTCCCCCATGACTGCCGTCAAGGCGTCAGTTCCATCCTCGACCAAGAGGATATCTGTTATGCCTGGTGTTCCTCATACTTCACATGCAACAGGCTTAGGCGCCAGGACGATCAGCCCGACAGATACGAGACTAATGAAGCGAATGTCACATCATCAACCCTCTCAAGCGCCAGCTCCAGTACCAACAGCTCCGATGCCATTAGCTAGATCACGTCCTTCGTCTCGTTCTCCATCCATGTTGCCGCGCAAGATCCCAACGCCAGCTTCCTCTCGGACTACCCCGGACGCGAACAACAGAAAATCGTACAGCTCTGGTCTTTCGGCTGCGTCGGCAAATAGCTACAACACTGTACGATCATCGAATGGCTCTATTCAACCGCGTATTCCGCAGAGCGGCAGCTCTAGGCTACCTGCTCCAACGGGTATGCCTTCCCAGAACACGGCGAACGGCGAGGAAGAGGAAGAGGTTCCCCCAGTTCCAGCAATACCAAAGCTGTACGATTCGCCCGGGGAACTGTCGTTTTTGGACAAGCGCAAGTCCAATAGGGCGTTTGATACGAGTAGCATCAATAGCACCTCAACAGGGAGCGTATCTGGGGCACAGCTGACTGACCCACCGCCTGCTAAGCTGCAACGCAAACCCAGCCAACGAAAGTCGGTACACACTTCGACTGTGGACAAGAAGTCCTCTTCCGCAAACTCAAAGAAAAACCTGCAGCCTCTTCGTCTGCCCCCGCTTGCTCTAGGACCCTTGAGCACTACAACTGCTGCCAAAATTGCGGCGCTTGAGCAGAATGCATCAGACAGGAGTCTTTCTCCTCCTCCTGGCAGGCAAATTGCAAAGACGCCGTCGACGCCCATGACAGCGTCAAGAAGCACCTACTTCACCACAACGCGAGCTGAGGATAAGCCTACAGTTCAGCACCTTAGGAGTACAAGCACAATTAATCGAGGAAAGGGCGGTAGTATGGACTCCTACAGCTCAAACGAGTCAATGGGGGGAGTGGTGTCAAATGTGATGCCACAGTCAGGAATGTCGCCATATATTTCGTCTACTGCGGTAAAGGGGGAGAATCAGGAGTCGGCATACTCCAATCGACCAAAAACAGGGGATCCCGATGCACCTGTCCCAACCCAGAAACCCTTTGGACCGCGAGCCCCGAAGCCTGCTGCTGCAAAGTCATCAACCGCGAAGTCACCACCACCTCCCACTGACCCGGAAGAGCCACCAACTCCATCGTCAATTGGCACCTCCATCAGACGGAAATTGAGTCTATCATGGAAACGAAGCGCATCCAAAAACGGTAACAGTCGGCCTGAAAAGGTGGATCCGAACAGTGTCAAACATGACTCTATGCCACCCCCAAGGATCCCGATATCGGCGACATTGGGCAGCATGCCTTCAACCACGAAAGCCCCAAGCCCGACGCCTTCATCAAAATCGAATGGGACCGGGACATACTTGGAGTCAAGGAGACGGAAGAGCTCAGCCTCGAGCCTCAATGCCATTGTTGCAGGGGACCGTCAACGTGGCGATGCGGCGGCGGGCAAGAAGGAATCTACGCTGGACACGGTGGCAGAGCGATCGATTCATACGTATAGCTCGGCGCAAAAGATCCTCAAGCCGAAGAGTTCAAGTGCGACTCTGAGCCAAACCCGTGACGTCTGGACGGCCGACCTCGACAAGGATGATATGGTGGCCGAGGAAGAGATGAAGAAACTCGGGTCGCGGCGTAAGGAAACGGAAATGGCGGCTCGGACGCTCGACGCCTTACGCAAGCGTGCTACTGCCAAGGAACGCGTTGGCCCTCAGGAAGCCCTTAGGATTGCCGTCCTGAACATTTATGAGCGCGGCGAAATTGTGGACTATAAGGACGTCTACTTTTGCGGCACTCAGAATGCGGCCAAGGTGGTTGGTAACGTTCAGTCAGACCTTCCCAACTTTGGGTACGATGATGAGCGAGGAGACTACTCGATTGTTATGGGCGATCACCTTGCATACAGATATGAGATCATTGATGTCCTTGGAAAGGGTAGCTTCGGGCAGGTTGTTCGATGCATCGATCATAAGACTGGCGTCCTTGTGGCCGTCAAGATTATTCGGAACAAGAAGCGGTTCCACCAGCAGGCTCTTGTGGAAGTCAATATTCTGCAGAAACTTCGCGAATGGGTAAGTTCTTGATGACTGTTTACTCGAACCGCATTTGTTCGCTAACAAGTAAACCTTCAGGACCCCAAGAATAAGCACAGCATGGTCAATTTCACCCACAGCTTCTATTTCCGTGGGCATCTCTGCATTTCCACCGAACTCCTTGACATGAATCTTTACGAGTTCATCAAGTCTAACGCTTTCCGGGGCTTCTCACTCAAGTTGATTCGGCGGTTCACTAAACAAATGCTCAGCTCACTGCTTCTGCTAAAGCAGCACAAGGTTATTCACTGCGACTTGAAGCCAGAAAACATCCTCCTGCGACACCCTCTACATTCGGAGATCAAGGTCATCGATTTTGGTTCCAGCTGTTTCGAAAACGAGAAGGTTTATACTTACATTCAGTCACGCTTTTACCGATCCCCCGAGGTTATTCTGGGTATGACCTATGGCCTTCCCATTGATATGTGGTCGCTAGGCTGTATTCTGGCGGAACTCTTCACTGGTGTTCCCATTTTCCCTGGTGAGAACGAGCAGGAACAGCTGGCTTGCATCATGGAAGTGTTCGGGCCTCCGGAGAAGCACCTCATTGAAAAGTCAACACGCAAGAAGCTGTTCTTCGATAGCTCTGGCAAACCGCGTCTTACCGTCTCCTCGAAGGGCCGCCGTCGCCGCCCCTCCTCCAAGACTTTGCAGCAAGTTCTCAAGTGCGATGATCAGCCATTCCTGGATTTCATTGCCCGCTGTCTCAGGTGGGATCCAGACAGAAGAATGAAGCCCGAGGAAGCCGTACGACATGAGTTCATTACCGGGCAGAAGACTCCGCCCTCATCTTCCATGCCAGTGCCACGCCTTGCATCGACGCGGGAATCATCCCCAACCAAGCGTGTACAGAGTCTGAATGGAGGACCTCGCCCCCTGCCGGAGCCGCCGGCCGCCGCCGTCACTACCAGAACCTCACTACGGTCAGGAGTCGTCAGCTCCGGTATGCCTCAAGGTCCTCTAAAACCCACTCTTGCGAGTAGTATTCTGCCTGCCTCCCGTAAGGTATCTGGCATGACGGCTTCGGGTAGTGGGGCAACTTCTGGCGTGAAAAGAGCAAGCGGAGGTACAACCGGCTCAACAGCTGGCAGTTTCACCTCAGGAAATGTGGGCGCCAACGGGAGCAGTCTACCGCGAGCGGCGGTTCGTACCACGAGTACCCGGCAGCAGCAACAACAAGATCTTGCAGCTGCAGGGGCCACAGCGGCCATGATGAGCCGCAGGGCCTAGGAGGAACGATGGGCTAGAAGGGTTCGACTGGGTATAGGAAGGGCATTGGCGCCGAACATGGCGAACGTTGTGACGAAGCGGGAAGTGTTGGGTAGTTATCAAAAAGTCTTAAATGGGTAAGAGAAGGTGACGGTCACGATGCGAAAAATTTCAAAGGTTCCGGGTGGGGGTTGTTGCTAGGTGTCGAACGATACGGTACGAACGAACGAACAAACGAACGGACGAACGAACGGACGAACGAACGGACGAAAGCGAGCATGGCGTCGAACCTGGATTTTTTTTTGAGTTGTAAACCCCTTTGTCGAGAGGTGCAGTCATTGTTTTCCTTCCGTTTGCTTCTTTCTTCTCTGTGTTGCGTGCATCATCATCATCATCATTGTCATCATCGTCAACATCATCATCATAGTACGGTCGGTGTCTGCATGGGGATAAAAAGTAAAGACGCGTGTGTCAAATTCATCATATCATTCGCTTTATGTGTGTATAACTTACTTCACCCTCTCTTCACGGCGTTGTTACGATTTTTGTCTTGTCTTGGAGGTGTCGTCCAGAAAGAAGGTATAGAGGTGTCTATAAACTTTAGGTGATAAAGGGGGATTGTTGGGAATGTGATGATTGAACGGTGGATATATGGACACGGCTTTAGCTCCGCGGGGAAAATCAGAAAAGGATGAGAAACTGGTGCAGCAGTGACGAGGTTCAGGAGAAGTGATGACCACAAGCCATCAATCAATCAATGTCTCGTCCTTCCTCAAATTGGCTCACGATCTTCTCATTCGCTCGGCGCTCATCTCGAGACTCTGCCATTCAGACATCATCACATAATTAGTCCCATTACGTTCTCCGAGAGAGTGAGGCGTATTCCGGGCAGCAGTACCCAAAGTCTAATCCAGCAACTTTGAGGCGTTGTGCTGGAGCGAAATGGCTTTGTAGCCGAGGTAGGCCCGTCTCAGCCACATATTTCCGGGCGTCCGCTGAAGAGACTCCCGATGAAGAGACTCCCATTCAAAGCCACGGCAAGGACAGAATAAAAACAGAGAAAAAACGGTGCCATACCACGACATCTGCCGTTTGTGGTGGCGGGGGTGGCACGGCTGCCACACACGCTCTCATCTCTCTCTTGAAGTACATACTTGACATATGTACTTGACGTACACGACAGACGCCACAATGGTGACTGGGTACAGGATAGGATGGGAAAAGAGCACGGTTGCGGCACCGTGATGGATAGCTCAGGGCCCTTTGGTACATGGCTCGGGCAATGAGTAAGAAGGTTAAATGGGAGTGTTGTCCTTCTGTTGCCTTAGGGCACATTAGGGCTTAGATCAAAAGGGCTCAGTAAGTATTACCGACTTCATGAAGCGGATCGGCCCGTTTGAGGAAACGCCGTTCGTCTGAGTAATGTTTGTTTCTTCTCGTCGTCGTGGCAAGACTGGATGCCGTGGGGGTGAAGTGGCTGAGGCGTAGATAGAGTTACTTACACCTTTGCGGCGGTTAAATGGGCAGACATGATGAAATGAAGTGCATGTACCGGTTTTCCGGTGTCTGAGTACGGTGTTTATTTATTTACTTTCCCAGGGGAAAACCAGGATCAAAGGCTTTGCTAGGCACTAATGGACAACTGTCTATACCAACCTCTGCTCTCTTCTCTCTGTTCTGTATAACTGCACGGCTGCGGTGTCTCCTTTCTTCTTCTTCTTCTTCTCTCTCTCTCCCTCGTATTCCGCGAATAACAATGATACATGATGGTGCCTACCGATTCCTAGGCCTAGACATACAATCTATGTCTGGCAAAGACCTCACTTGTCTGCCTATACCTGGGTCCTAGGGGCATGGTCAACGTACTCATAGAACCGGAATGAAATAATATGATGCCGAATAGGCACCTGTTTACCAACATCCATGGGCCAGACCCGGAAATTTGGGGGCCGAGACAGGCGGGCGGGCGGTCGAACCAAGTCAAAGTCCCGGAGAGTAAGTGCCGAGGCTCACTAAGGCAGAAAGCCATCATGCGTAGTGCACGAAATTCGATGACTGAGGTTGCGCGGTATGATATTGCAGTTCCAGGAATCGATCGCACCATGTAGGGGCCCGGGGTGGCGTGGGGTCTTGGGAGTCAACGTTGAGGTTACTCGCCGTTGAATGGAGGATGCTCGGTGAGGTTGGAGGACTTGCCGTGGAGTGTTTGTTGTATGGAGGCCGTTCGCGATATAGGATCTGATGACGCAGTTATTTCGGGATATACTGTCCGGGTTCGGGTCAATCGCGGGCTGCACTGCTTGTTTTCTTGATGCCGATGGCGTCAGGGGTTCGTGACTGACTTCCATCGCCTGGCCGGGAAACAAATCGAGAGATGTAGAATTACAGAGAGGGACGAGGAAAATATTGATTGCCTGACGAGCGGCGAGCGTTCAGCTTCAGGCACCGTCATCCAACGGCCGCCGTGTATACCGGGTGACTGTCCGGCGGCAGTGGTGGCAATGGCAATGATGATGATTCTCGGCACAGAGAGCATCGGGGGGGGGGGGGGGGGTTGTACGATTCAACAATTGTGTTTCAAGTGGAAAGGAAGAAAGACTTTGAGGTTAGAGTTTCCCGTCGTCCTTCCCGTTGGAAGTTCGCAGGTAAAGTGGGGCTATCCGCCGCATGTAGGGCTCAAACCTTCCGGTTCGGCCTCCCGGAGGATTACATGGAGCTTCCGCTTCTGCCTGGAGGAAGCCGGATGGGGGCCGGAACTAGACCGGGGGTATGTTGGAGTTTTGTTTGGTGTTTTTGTCGGGTGCCAAGCGCAGTGCCCCACCGTTCGTCGCCCAGTGGAGAAGCGGACAAGGAATACCTTTCGATGACGGTCAATAGTCGACCGACCGTTCACTTTTCTTGATGTCAACGGTGAACAGTCAACGGCATCTCCGTACTGACCCGGATCCTTCCTATGTATCAGATATCGACTTAACAGTTTATTCGTCCCGAACCCGGAATTAGGGGCTGTGGCAGGTAAGATTTGGGAGGAAGTGATGTCGAGACCGTGCTCCGTTAGATATCTCGATAACTGATTGGTGGTTTCTTGTCAGCCGTTCTGAGGCGGTGCTTGGACAGATGTGGTTTGCTCTCTGCTTTTACTGGCTCTAAATTCCCACGGTCTGTCAGTCACCGATCACCTGCGGACTCTTTCGAGACCTTTTGACGTCTTTGGACTGTTGATGGAAAACGGAGGGCTGGGCGGGAATCAAAGCGATTGGTTGTCTAGCGAGACATTGTTCACAGATCCCCACTTGTACATCGTGAGTTCTTGGCGTCATGGTTGTTGAGAAACAAACGCCATCTTTCTCTGTTGTTGTCTCCCGTCCCCTGGGATAGAAACGGCGGATTAGCTCTTACCTTGTCGAATAAGCTTTTTTCTGAAACATCTGCAGACATGCATCATCTGCGACATCTTTGATGCACGTCACAAGGCTGAAAAGAGGGAGGGTTGCCTCAGGCTTGGCACGTTCTAGACTACACGGTGATAGCTTCACCTTGTAGGGCAAGAGACAGGGGACGGAAATTCGTTCACGGACTTAAAGAACTTCATTTCCTGATTCGTCCTTATGTCCTTCTGTTGACACCCGTAAATGCAGGCCGATACTCGTGATAGCGGATGATGGTCATGATGCTGATTGACCGAGCAGTGTAAGACCGTAGGGCTGGTGATATGCAGGAACATGACTGATTTCCTGCAAGGTGAATCGCTGCTGCGGCTTGCGCCGTGCAGTCTGCAGCAGTTCATGCCATTGTCGTTGATGCAGTGCCTAATGAGCCAGGCACGAAACAAGTCACCGGTTCCAATTGACAACGGACGGAGAGATGCCTCATGAAGATAGTATTGTGGTCACGAGTTGTTCCAGGCATCACTTTCGGAAACCACCGGGATCGATTCGGTGTGGAATCCGGGCAACGACAGTAGAGACGGTGACCAACGGCGGGCAGCGCCGTTACGGTCGGGCATGTTGAAAATTGACCGGAAGAGAGAAGAAGATCACGAGTCCAAACGCTTGCGCAGCAAGTCAGTGAAATCATGTGGGAAGAGACCTGCATATGACATACATGTTCCTGAGGATCTTATTGGAAAATAATAGAGCTAAGGGAAATTACGATTTGGAATATCAAGAGTGGAAGGGTTGTTGGTGGAAAATTAGTTGGTCTGCAGTTACTGTACCACTAACACCCCTGTGTTAAGGGTTGTTAGCGAACCGTGCTGCTCCGGGGCCGTTTGGGCACATAAAAGGGCTGCTGCTCTAACAGGCAACCCACTTCGTGTAAAAGCGTCATCACTCATCTCTGTGACGTCGAATCGCAAGAGAGAACGAACGGTCATGGCAAGCGCCATGTTCTCAGAGTGGTCTCTTTGAAGGTGGCTTCGTCTGCTCGTGTCATACCGGTCAACTGGCTTGGGAGGGTTAGGTGTGTGTTTTTCCACTATCGGCCACATGAAGGGACAAGCATTGGCCAGTTATTGGATGAGATACGGTCCTAGTTCTCTTCGGCTACCTGCAGGCCGTGATAGTAAAAAGTACGCAAAATGTGATGTTGTTCTAGAACTCTGCTGCCATGGTCAGGATCGTGCCTATGGAGAGATGATCGCCATTGAACCCAGTTAACGGGGACCCAAGTCAACCTTGCCATTATGTAGCTTCATGATGAAGGGTTCAATATGTTTCAGAATGCGTCCTAGATGCAGTCATACCGACTTGGACGGAAAATCATGACTCCCCGTAGGTAAAACGAAGGAGGTTATAGGGTAAGGGGTGGATACTGGTCGGGATTATCCCCATGACTGAATTGAAAAGTCCGGAGGGAGTGCGGGTGAGTGTATGTGCCCCTAGCGCCATTTCGCGATGATCTGGGGACCGTGTTTTCAACGTCTTGACGTCGTCAAGGATTCCCCAACAGAACGATTGGTTGGTGCAACGTACCGTACCCAATGATGCGGTTGAGATGGCCCGTTGAGTCCGACCCGATCCCACGCCGGGGCCCCGGGCGGCCAATGCTCACGGACCCATGCCGAGCCTGCCCTACCGATGGCTGGCCGCCGTCTGGCGTCAGCATAGAGGCCGCCGTGGTGGTCAATTTACTGGTAGCGCTCCCCATGTCGTTCCTGATTACTGCATCCGCTAAATCGGGACCTGTCAGACTGTAGTCTAGTGTCTGTACTAAGCACTTGTCTTGAAAGTGCCGGGGCTTGAACTGTTACAGTACCAAACATGCGGTTTCAGCGTCAGATACACACGCGCCAATGTTCATATGCGACCATGGAGGCCGTTTCCCCATCTCTTGGCGGTATCTAGTTTCGAGAGACGGGCCCGTTTTGGTGGCCTGTTTCTAACCTTACGATCCGTGTGGACATTGATTTGGTCGGCTGTAAGGTACATTTGCAGATATTTCGAGATTAGCAGGGAATAGTGATGTGGTTGTCCCATTGTCACCACTCAATGCGACCTTCACCACATCTATGGGCGAGGACCCCACTACGTTTCCTGTCTTCCGGTACCCGGCTGCACCGTAGTCGTTGATCCCAAAGATCGTGTAACCCCTCTGCTTAATTGGCTGTAAGGCGGATTCTTCTTTCGACTTGTGCTGCAAAATATCCCCAAGTTGATCCATAACGACTGGTTGAATGTGTAGCCCGGTCTATCAGTGTGTACTACCGCCATGCTCGGTCAATGTGTGCCCCGTCACCTTCATGCCAATCTCAAGGTGACTTACTCTTCAGGCAGACAAGCTAACCGACTCAAATGACCGCCGGAATTTACCATGGAGCGGGTAATAGACCTTCTGAGCCAGTCAAACGTTCCCATCAGAACGAAGATGGCATTCCTCAGTACGCTTCACGCCCTTTGCCCTCGGGGAAGAAGCCTGGATGACCCGGCCGGGCAACTACCGAGGGGGCATCCGTGGGGTATGAACACTTTGCCTTGGTGTACAGTCACCAACGGCGTTTCAGACCTTGGGGTCGCGAAAGACGATCCCGTGCCGTCGAACTTGTGCGGCGTGTTCTTGCTTGTGATGCTTGGAGCCTTGGAGCCTTGGACCTCGGGGCATTCTGGCTGGACTCGGAGGGTATCGAGAAACGGTCTTGCTGTCTCTGCACAACGTACCGGCCATTGTCCGACCGAGGTATCGAATTCTGATTACCAGACTTCTATCGCAGCCGCGTTCCTGCGTCTATTTCCCGCAAGGAATCGTTTTTCTGGAGCCGTGGATTCCAGGGTCAAATGTCAGCCTCAGCCCACTGTTAATTGACCCAGGGATCCTCCTTCTGGTGCCTTTTCTTTGGTTCTCTGTCGTGATGACAGGATGTCTACCGATTACCGAGATCTGGGCGCAAAATGACCAAACAGAAAGAGAATACCTTTCAACGCGACGCCGGGGTTGACGTCAACGTAAGCCCGGAGTGGTATACGTTGGCCAGGTGTGCAATTGGTGCCGAATCCGGAAGTAACAGCGGCGGTAAAATCGGGTAAGATTTACCTGCACTAAAAGTGAGGATACTAACAAAACGCAGCAGATTGAGGTATTATAGGCGGGAATCCGCAAACCAAGCCACATATACAACCAATGCAGCGGACAATTGTTGAGTGGTGGTCGTGACCTCGACCTCAGGCTTCCATACGATATGTACCTTGGAAAAGAACTGTTAGTCATACCGACTCGGTAATAGACGGGAGTTTCTTAAAATTCGGCGAAAATGCTCAATTGAGCCCTATGCTGCTTCAGTCCCTTGCGGTACAAAGGCCTTCATCAATACTCGGTTCACAGATGTATCCTTCCCTTTATGTTGTCGCAGGTTCGCAAACCCCGAAGGTGCAGCAGTCCGTCGGTAGGATACCGTTACGATACGTACCTTAGCTCTTAGGCACCTGTAATCGTAGGGTAAAGCCACCGTTTCCCTGGCCACCTGCAGTCAAGAGAGGCTGCGATTTCCAGCCTCAGAGGCAGGCCTTTTCTTGGAACGGGTTGTCGCTGCAGTGTGGTCTTTTTTGGGAGACAGTCCCCTGGACAACAGCCCGTGAAGGTAACATTGCCCACGGGGGCCCTTGCCCTTGCCCTATACCTTAACTTGCTGTCCCCTGTCCCCTCGTTGCTAGGTACCCAAATTACGGGCAGGTACGTGTAAGATACAGAACTCCCGTCCTGCGGAAACGTAACGGTTTCCACCCTACCATGCACTGGTTCCACCCTTGTCCGTAATCAATGCAACCACGATCCCGGCGAAGCTCTTCGACTTTCCTCTCATTCTCATTGGGACTCTGTCCGTCTGTCCCTGCTTCAACCTCCAAACACCATCACCTTTCCAACTGCGGCTGCGCCTTCAACGCTCAGGATCTAATCCCAGAGATCCAATGCCTGTCTGTGCCCTCTCCCAGCTCTCAGGCACACCCTTTGACAATCCTTACCGCGCTGCCCGTCATGTACGGAGACGGAGACGGAGACGCAGCCCAGGTGCAAGGTACCCTACCCCCAACCCGGTACCGTTGTCACCTCAGGTTGTTACCAAGTAGACGACCAAGTGCCGTCGAGGTGAGAACCTTCCACAGTCCCATAGTCCCATCTCCCCGGTGGTCTCTGGCGTCGTTGCTGCCTTCACGCCGCAGATGGCTCCCCAGTCACTTCTCCGTCCAGTACCGTTGACATGAAGAAGGCACACTACATACCTTGCCAGGCTGCCAAAACATCAAGTGTTATAAGGCCGCCGGAATGCCCTCCTTCATGATGTTGGTTGGCATGTTCGATATCAAACACCGTTTCATTATATCATCAGTCGAGGCTTCGGTTCCTTAATCAACAGTCGCTTCCACTTTCCTGTTTCCTTGAGTCTGCCTCTGTCTCTCAGTTATAGACTCCTTGCCTCACGGTATCTCGCCTATTTGGAGCTTTGCAATCTCCACCTCTTCCGGCCCCGGCTCATACTCCCCGGTATATACGTCAAGCCTCTTGCTACAACAACTACCTTGCCGCTACCAACCAACCGACTATCCACTATCTCGGCCGCGGCCCTGAAAACACACTCCCAACATCCATCAACCACAACAAAGCTCAGAAACACCGGGAAAAGATTAGCAACCATGTGCTATCAGGTGGTCGAACTCTACTCGGTGTGCAAGTGCCTCTACTACCAGCATGCCGTTGATCGGTGCGCGGCATATGGGCAACCCGGCCATCGTCCTCATAAGAAGGAGATTTTGGTGGGACACTCTTGTGGCATTCACTCGGGCCGTAGCGGATATTCCTACGGCGCATCACACTACTCCGACTCTGGCTACTCGTCAAGCCACTCACCCAATTCCTCCTCCCGTGGCCATTACCGATGAAGAATCGTGTCTCTGGCACTGGGCTGCAGCTGTCCACGGCATCCACCCGTGCTCAAACACTTCGACTTTGCGGAATGGGTCTCGTACATCTTTTCATTCGGAGGTGGATCAGCCGGTTTACTATCCCAGCTCACTCTTCTCTTCCGGGTTCATCGTAGTCTGAGGTCTTTACCAGCGCCAAAAGACACTAGGTGACCCCTTGCTCGTCATAAGATCGACCGCCCCGTTTTTCAACCTGGAAGGATGCAGCCAGCTCCCGAAAAATTAGCAAGTCCATTGTCGGAGACGGAAAGATTAGGCCTATGGCTCACTGAGCCAGTGAACTCCCTCCTACCGCAGGATCGCTCCCTCGGGGTGGGAATCATGTCGAAGACTCCTTTTTATACTCTGTCACTTGGTTCGAATGTTTGTGCGGGATGTGGGAAGGCACAGCATGGACGATGGCTTCTGCATTGCGATCGAGCGGGCATAACGACGAACCGTACAACAACACACGACGACATCTTCAGACGACGGAACGGTTCACCTTGAGCTTCAGTTTTACTCACGTTTCTTTCTATTCACACTTCTTGTTTCACAACTCTCGATACCCCGAGGACTAGGGTTGCATGGTTCAATGCATACGGGGTACGATACCAGGCGTTTTGGAATGTCAACTTTTGGTTTTGGTGTGGGAAAAGGGGTTCAGGTTTGCGTTTCTAGTTCAGATTTCTGTACTACATTTTGCTTTCTTCAGCCTTCCTTTTTCAATTGCGGTTTTCCTTCAGTTCAATTTCCATACATGGTGCTACCAATGTCTCAATTTCATTTCTGCCCTCATCTCTGCGCTGGAAGTAGCGATGGGACACAAAGGATTGGGCCGGTCAAGGGACAGGAATATGGTTATGGGATAGCACTGCGTGCTTCATGGCCACGTTGCTCACAGCGAACGGCCCGTTGATGGATTTCCTTTTCTCCGGTTACGATATCTCAAGCTAGTCTGGTACTAGGCTTAGCTGCCCCTAGCAGGCGCCTTTGGGGAGCTTTTTGGTGTTACTTGGTTAGAAGCATAGCAACAGCATTCAGGGTATAGACAGATAGATGTCACCACCTATTCATAGTAATATGATGCATCCGAAACCATTGAAAGGATTCGGGGACTTAACATCATGATGCTGCAAGTGGTTGAAATTTCAAAATAGCGACAGTTGAAAGTTGTGTCCCAATACGGTATTCGCAGCTTGGCTGATGTTTACTCTCTCTCGTTACCGTGCCGTAAACATGACCCCTGCAGTGGTTGCATCGTTCCCCTGCCGAGCACTTGCACCTTCGGGATCCGTATCGTGGCTTGTGGTCTTTCTGAGCCTCCCAAAACTTATCGCCGGGACTAAGTTCATCGTGATTAGTCTACGAATTATCGATCATCATAACGGTCATCACCAATGTACACGATGGTACGAGTTTGTTGGTGTTTCAATCAGACCAAGACAACCAACTGCGAAAAACGCCTGGCGCGCTTAGGCGCTTAATGTGAAGTTGCACGATGTCACACAGACAGTCGTCATTGGGTATTCGGATCGTCGAGTTCGTGTCTCGGTTGAACCAAATGGTTTCCACTTCTCTGATAATGATGTTGCCTGGGTGTTGTTGGTGGTTTCGGTATTCAAACGGCAACTGGTAAAAATAGGTACCATTGTTAACAAAGGTACAAAGCCTGTGGCTATACCTCGCCTGTTTGAGCTACAAGACCTACCAAAAAATCAATGCCAGTTAAGCTTCCCGTTCAGTGGCGCTCACGGCTGCCAAGGAGAAATCTTGGGTCCGTTTCTAGGATGCCAAGCTTTTCATGGGTTGCGTTTTGGGAAAGTGGGAGACCAGGGAATGGTGGGGCCCATAAATACCCCTCCTGTAAAGCCTGAAATTTGATTGGATCAAAGCAGGCGCTTCCAACCTTTTTCTGGAATAATCCAGGGGTCCCGAATTGGGATGATGTGATGCTGCGGGAGCAGGACACCCGACCGAAAGCGACGACCACACCCTCTTGACATGCTCGACATATCCTGACCACCACACCGATCTTGAGATTCCATACTTCAATACCACACAACACCACCATCTCAAACTGCCTTTTTGTCATCGTCGGATTGCGTGCGTGGCAGCCACATGGTCCACATGCGTGCAACCCTTCAGATCCCATCCATCTGGAAGCTACCGTGGCTGCATCACTGCACCGGGTTTACTAATGTTTTGGTGACAAACGCCGTCTTCGACGTGCCTTCTGCGGAACATCATCCCGCTGGCACAATCTTAAGCTTAGTAATTTTCATCATTGATATCCAGCTTTGTCTTCAGCCTCACATGGGGGCTAACGAGATCGCCAACTTTACCCCTAACTCTACCAGGCATCAATCGCCCGCAGACGGAGGTTATCCGGATGCTCCCACGATGTGCCTTTCAAACTCGAGTCTCCGTTCACATCGGACATGCCAGATTGATTACCTAGTAATGTAGGCGGCCATTCCATCAATGTTACCCTCACTATCAGGTACCTACAAAACGTACCATACATAACAACCAATGTGCCGCACCTCTGTTGTATGACGTTGTTGAACCGAACGGTCGTCCGTCCGTTTCAAACCTAAGGTACACACGAGAGGTCACCAACCACAAGCCTTACGATATTCCATATCATCGGGGGAAACTTCCTTTAACGTACGGAAGAGTCTGAGTTGTTCAACCGCCAATCGGACTGGCTCACTGCGGCGGCACTCATAATCTACAAAGTACTCACGCACCGGTGTTGAAACACATCGCCCACATGGATGCAGTAGATCTTGCGTTCGCGCGGCTGCGTTTACTGCACGTTTCTGTGTTGGATGTGGTTGGGTGTTGTGCCGCGCATCTGCCCACATCCATGATCTGCACCCCAATTGTCATATTTTTGGTTTACATTGGCAAAGAAGCTGCATGCGTCATCCCATCCAACCATGCCACCCGAAAGGTCCCGTCTTTTTTTCTCTTTTTTTTTTTTTTTTTTTCTGTCAAGTCCTCCCGTCGGGACATCCGACATCCCGGGACTGTCACTTACACGCACTGTTAGGTATCGGGAAGATATCCGTAAGGAGGGAATCTTAAGTCATATGTGACATCTGCAATGAGGTGCGTGATTGAGTCATGCCATCCCGTTGCTTACCATGTCACTCTTCACTTTTCTCCAGTACACTCTTTTGCATTCCCCTACTACATCTTAGGAGACCAAAGGTAGCACCCGGATATTCTTCCGTTTTCCGTCCACTATTGTGCCTTACTGCATCTCAATTGCCTACATCCAACACGGTAATCAGGTATTTCACTCCCGTCCCAAATGTCTCACTACCTCTTTCACAAGCCCAGAGTCGATCACATCACGGTATCACCAACTTTCCGTCCGGGGTTGCTATACATCCTCGACACCTTAACTGGCATGCGGTCAAGTCAAGTCAACCTTACCGCACCGATTTGGTCACACGCGAGGACGGACCGTTGCTTGTGTCAGTGAAACCATACCCATGACTTACCGAGTCTGATACAGACAAATGCACTGTATAGCATGCGGCTCCATTGCGAGGGCCGCTGATCGCTGGCTCGCTTTACCCTCGTTTCCTGGCTGCCTGATTGGGGGTTACGGTTCAGCTCTACTCAGCTCGGCCTTGGCAAGCTGTCTTTCGACTGTTGAGATTTGAGAGAATCGAGCAGCCTGGCAGGGCTGGGATGGTTGATTACAATAGTCCTTTTGACCTTTTTTTGGTTTTTCTGATACCGAAGATTGTCTGCCTACAACTATCGAAATTATTTACCGACGCTTCTTTGTTCAAACACGTGAGGGTGGAGGCGGTTTTGACCTTGCTGAGACCACATAACTCTACACAAAACACCAAGTCTTTGGAACACTAATATTCATTATTCATCTCAATTTATCTTATCACCGTATCCCATACTCAACTCTCCCAGCCTGACAACAATTTGCATCTCCCTGCGCTTCCATTCTGCTGCCTGCATGTAGCCGATCCGCAGTCGAAACCCCAAAGCAAGGTACCATGCAAAGCAAAAAAATAAATAAATAAATAAAATAAAATAAAAAGGCATCTGAAACCGGACGGGTGATATTTCGGCTTCCACAGACCTACTCGACACGAACTTAAGTGCATCGCAAAGTGCATTACCTTGTCTTGAAATATCGCCTTTACAAAATTAGTGATGCTTTCAGTGTAATCGACAATCGGTAGATCTCCTGGGACCTTGCCGGCGACCAAGCCTTCTAGCTTTCCCAGGTCCTCAGACTTCCAAAACCGGGAATGGTTACACACAAGTCGCAAGTCACAAGCGCGCATAGCATCTTACTTGCCTATGAGTATTTCTTACATACTCCTCGTACCACCAGCACTATAGCCCAGGCGCGCTTATCGCGGTACCGAAATTTTGTGACTTGGGTACGGGCAATGCTGCGAGGTCACACTCACATGTTTCAAACCAAAGAAGCCAGGTTGCACAAAACGAAAGCTGAGTTGGTACCTGTCTCTTAGAATGAGTAGAAAGATGGAGGGAACGTTTTGGTAAATCTCACGTCTGCAGGAAGGATACATTGCATGAGTGCATGTAGGTATGCAGGTAAGTAATGGCATAAGATGTACATACATGCTTACATATGCACGCAGGTCACATGTATGTGTGTAGTAGGATGTGTACCTACCTGTATACTAGAACCGAGCCGTTACGGTAACAGTAATCGACGGTAACAGTAACGGTGACGGTGACGGTAGGTAGGTAGTATTGCGTACCCCGAGTGAAAGATCCTCTACGTTACCCGGACCTGATACGTCTTTGATGAAGCGATCACCGTCGCTGTCATGTCTATGGTGCTGTGTAGACTGAAGATTCATGCGGCGTGGGGGTATGGCATGATGACGATGATCATCTATCGTTCGATTTGGGCGCGGCTAGTGAGGATGGTTAGAATATTCGACGACTTTCTCTCAACGAACATATTCAGCTTTCGGCCTCGGAGGACCAGAGAGTACATGGGCCTAGAGAGAGGTTGTGGTATGAATGTAGAGGAAGTGCTTGACTACCTAGAGACCTCTGCCATAGGTTGGTCTCTTGTCTCTTCTCTCAGTCTAGTAAGTTATGAAAATCTCCGGTTGAGAAATGGATTCGAAGAATTTCTATGAAGCTGTCAGCAAGGCGAGGTCGGGATATATGCCTACTTGGTAGGAGCACAGGAAATCAGAGACTCCGAGATCTATCAGAACGCACTTCGCAGTTTGCCGGTAGCTAGGTAGGGACTGGAATATTTGTCAGCAATCAACAAGTAGGTTTTGGAAAATGAGCCGAGCCCGTGAAGTTGATTGATAATTCCATCAGTGTCTTGGAGGAAGGTCGGCGTTAAAGATGTTAAACAGAATGATCTCGACTGTGTAGAATCGGCTCATAGACAATGATTATGGTGTCTTTAAGGCGTGACAGGACAGCTGAACAGAGAGAATAGCAAAAAAAAAAAAAAAAAAAAAAAAAAAAAAAAAACTCCCGAAGGAACAAGATTTCTAGTCTTGCGCATTAGACCACTCTGCCACCACGCCTAGTGATTGTTGTTAAAGACCGGCACAGATTTGGGGTCTATATCAGCATGTTGAACAATGCTTATTGTTCTATGAAGCCGCGGATTGTTCCCGCGTAGAACCAGATCATGTTTCGTGCTATAACTGAAACCCGCAATCGCGATGAATGTTTCTCCATTCTCCCGATTTTGCTGCGATAGCCCTCTCAAAACCAAAGAAAATGCGGATCGTATCTTTGTCCTAAGTTGTCACCTACCGACATCTGTCAATGCATGGCTGGTGATGTCACCGCGCGGGCAGCGGACGTCCCGCCGTCGATCTCTTCTGCATGCGCCGATCAACCGAATATCAACGCACCATCTTCCTCACCACATCCCGCTCATTCACGCTCTTTCAATTCTTGAAGCATCTTCTCCCATTGCGGCGTCAATTTGAATCCCCTCAATTTGGCTTCAGCTCGATTTTTCCTCTCAACTCATCCCATCCATTGCTGCAAACGACATGCTCTCCTTATCTCAATCCTCCCCCGCGCCCGCCGCGCAACCCCTCCCAATCAATGCACCAGACGACCTTTGGTGCGTCAATACCTTACGAACGGATCGCGCACTCCAATCTCAAACTCAGCAGCCAAGCCCTAGTCGGAACATTCGTGATCGTGTCATCGACTTCTTTCTTTCGTTGCCTGTCTGGCACAGGAACGCCCGAAAGGATTGGGCCAATACCATGCTGCCCACGCAGGCTCGAGTTCCTATCCTGTTCTACTCGCAGCAACTATGCGGCCCGTTGATAGACTGTAGTTCCGAAGCGAAAATTCAACAACAATCACTAGGCGTGGTGGCAGAGTGGTCTAATGCGCAAGACTAGAAATCTTGTTCCTTCGGGAGCGTCTGTTCGAATCAGGCCCACGTCGCACGATGACCATTAGTAACTTATTTTTTGGTTTTCTTTTCCCTGCACATTTCTTGACCCTGATCTTCATCCTTTTTTTTTTTTTTTTTTCCCCTGGTAGCAGAGTCGATACCAGTTCTTTAATTTTTTTTTGTAGAAGTTGATGTCGTGGTATGACACTGCCATTCGGTCAATGGCAACAACATCCTTATCATACACTAGTTCTTGCCGAGTTTGAATGCCATTGCCTTTAAACCTGTCATGACTATGCAGTGGTGTAACTACTAAGGAAGCTACGAATAGGTACATGTCCTGATAAATGTGTTGAAGGTCATGCAAGTGATGCCTGCCATACAGACTACGCTGATGATGGCTTCCTTAAAACCTTCTTCAGTCGATTCTATACCTAAAGCCAAGCTGCCCTCGCAGTCAATGACCAAGCAGATCGGACCTGCCTTGTTCTCCTGATACTGACGTTCGCGACTTTCCATCTGGATAGGAAGAACCTGAGGGAAAGAACGCCCAGCAGCCGGTCCCTGCTTGCAACCGTACCTGAGTGGGAAGTAGCACCACCGAGATCGACGCACCCTTTATAACAAATATAAGCCTACGTTCGTTACCCAAGATGCTCCAGCAAAGTTCGCGACATCAAACCTCCCGTCAACTTTGACCGATGTGTGGTGCATCACGACATTCTTCGCAAAGTATAAACCTTACGGTACAGAAATACACTATCAAGATGAAACCTACCACCATTTTGCCGACAGTGGCGTGGCTATTCTTCCTCCTTCCAGTCACTGTATCGTCAGCCATAACAGCAAATGTCCACTCAGATCAACATAGCGTTGAAACGTCCTTGGCATCAGGATCAGACCTTACAGACATCGAACAACCGGCATGCGAGAAACCGCTGATTCTCTTACACCCAAAGAAGTGGTGGCGAGCCCAGATCGAATTTATTTAGTGGATACGGATAGCCACCAACACTATTTTGATGTGACGGAGCTCGGAGCAGACAACACCGGCACCAACGACTCCTCGTGGCTCTTCAACGAGTATATCCACTGTGAGTTCCTAGCATACCATACCGGCATTGCTTCCATATGAACCATACCACAGCAAGGTTTATTCCAGTCTGACGCAAACAAACAGTTTATATCCGACAAGACGGTAGCAAAAGTCAACATATATTTTCACGTGCCCCCGGGAACGTACCGCATTGCCAAACCCATGAAGCTTCTCGCGGGAACCTTTCTTATCGGTGACGCCCTGCAACCGCCCACCTTGCTCGCCGACCCGTCGCTGGGTACTGATCCTATAATCCATGCGCATGATGACCCCCTATGGGAAGGAGAGAGGACGGTGAAGAGCCTTTACATAGCGGTGCGCAACTTCAAGATCGATGCCACGGCGGTGGACAATGACACGGGCACGAGGGCGATGGATTGGTCGGTAGACCAAGGATGTAGCCTTGTGAACGTGCAGTTTGTGATGCCCAAGGGGTCGAAACACACTGGGTTGACGATGGAAAGGAGTGGTAGTGGGTTGGTTATCGCTGATTGTGTGAGTTTGTTGTTTTGGTTTCTGTTTCCATTCCTTCCCCCTCGGTGCTGGTGGTTCAAGTTTTATTTTGATTTCGATGACTGGCTGGCTAACCGACTGACCGCGGCAGACCTTCACCGGCGGAGCAGTCGGCATGGAAGTGTTCAACGAGCAGTACATGCTAAAAGGGCTGAAGTTTGACGGCTGCCACACGGGTATCAAGTTCAAACGATCCTTCGCCACCGTCATCCAGGGTTGTACCTTCTCTGAGTGTGCGGTGGCCGTTGATGCCAGTCTGCCTCTGACAGCACTGGAACTTTGTCCGTTGCCGATTGGTCCTTCTTCAATTGCGAGTATGGAGTTGGCATCTACACCAATGGCACTATCCCATCCGGTGTTAGTCCGCTTGTACTTCACAACGTCGCCGTTGAGGGTGACAACGTGAAGGCTGCAGTCATCGGGTCTGGTGGCTCTACCATGCTGTCGGCATTGGAATCTCGAGATGTAACATGGATACAAGGAAAGACGTTAGTATTCGCCCTTGCGAATCCAGTCTTTGGCATAAAAAGTCATGACTCTGCGCTGACACTCCCATAGATACTACAGACACGATCAGAGGAGGTAGGGGAGGGGCGATTAGCAACAACAGAGGAACTTGGTCGGGGCCTTGGTCGAGACAAAGTGTCTGGTAGCGGCGCTCACGGCGCTCACGGCGGAGGTGGTCGTGATGATGTTGGGATTGGAGAGCCAGATGCCGGGAGTAGTGCTGCAGTCTCATGGCTCAATTTCGGGGCTGTTTTGTTGTTGAGTTGTGTATTCTTGCAGTTGGGGTGAAAGAAGAAGACCGTGGTGTAGAAGCTTCAGCAAGAAGATGCCAGTGGAATGGCTTGCTTTGTTCTTGTTTTTTGTTGGTAACAGCGGAGACCATTATTACTACAGTCGTATCTCGAATGGGTGATTCTCCAATTTGTAGTTGCAGGGACACTCGCATTTGGAACAGATGCTCTTGAAGAATTGACATTCGATGTCAGCATACGTATACCTATGTAGGGAACAGCTTGCCCTGGCATGTATAAAAGCGCGTCTGCACGTGGGAATCGTGCATTGTGGTCGGTGTCTGATGTTCTTTCTGAATCTAAAGATACAGTACAGATGGGCAATGAGATGCGACGGGATATGTGCAAGTGGGGTAGACGTTGAAAGACATTCCCGGCTGGCATCCACTGTCGACCAAGCGTCCAGTCGGCTTCCTAGGCACGCCATCTCTCCGCATGTGAAATGTACCTCGGCGCATTGCCTCCCGTCACAGGACAAGCGTCATCGCATCCAACAGAGAAGCCGTGGAAGGTCGACGCCAAAGAACCAAGATGATTTATGAAACTCACGCCAGATCCAATTCCCCATGTGATTTGCGCAGCCGCTTGCTTAAATCGAGTAGCTGTATCCATTGTGGTAATCCCGTAGCTTGTCCCGTAAGCCGGCCTGCTCGTGAGAGGTTGACATTCTCTCGAGGTCTGCCCGTGGGGAACCCTTGTCATGTCTTGTGTCCCTCGTGGTTTATAAACTGTCGCCCTCCCCTTTGCTGTCATATCCCGTTTCATCCGTACCATCACGTTCACATCATCCTCTCTCCATATACCCAGTTCCATCGTCGCTCACTTCACCTCTAATCTAATCCACCCCCAAAATCTTTCAAAATGTCTCTCAAGAACGGTACGTCTTTTACCCATGGACCAAACCCGCTGCCACATCTTGCGCCCCTGTTGCGCCCGCAGTGATGGCGCAATACTTTTCCATGTGTTCCTCGAACCGAATCAGTGCTGACCGTGGCCGTGTAATGATTTAGACAAGTTCCCTTCCTCCGCCGCCTTCGACGCCATCAACAGCGCCCTTACCGGCAGCGAGGCTGACCGCAAGGACGCCATCAAGCAGGGCAACGCCGTCTTTGCCTTTGTCCTCAAGAACGCCGCCGGCGAGACCGACCAGTGGCACATTGACCTCAAGAACAAGGGCGAGGTTGGCAAGGGTCTTGGCGACAAGCCCACCGGTTAGTTTTTTTCGGCTTTTGAGGCTATGATATATGTTGTTTTTTGTTCGCAACCATGAGACTAACAGTAATTTCTCATATAAAGTCACCCTCTCCCTTTCCGATGCCGACTTTGCCGGCCTCGTCGCCGGCACGGCCAACGCCCAGCGCCTCTTCATGTCCGGCAAGCTCAAGGTCAAGGGCGATGTCATGAAGGCTACCAAGCTTGACCCCATCCTCAAGAAGGCTCAGACCAAGGCCAAGCTCTAAATGGCTTTATTTTACTTGCAAGCGAGTAGAAAAAAAAAATTACAAAAAAGAAATGATACCATGGCATATTCGTCGTTCAAAGAAGACAAGCAGTGGTGCTGTGGTTTATGATGGTGGGTTTCTGGTTAGGCCAATGGTCGGCCATCTGTAACGTACTGATTGGGTGGAATGGTGATGGCGATGGTGCTAGTGTGTGTTTTGTGTGTTGCTGTACAAATACCCGTCTGGAAGGAAAGCTTCTTGGATACAGTGAGCGGCTCTCTACAGAATTGAATTCAGTTTGAATTAGACCATGATGCTTCAGCCCGCCGCATCGAAATCTGAGAATTGCAACTTTTATCGTAACGACTTTTGCGAAGTCCTACACTTAGTCGCGTACTATCGTCCAATGTTGTCATTGACATGTGACAGTGCTCGTTCATCGTCAACCACAGGTTGAACTTGCAACTGGCCAGGACAGCATGGGTAGGAGAAATGTAGTTAGCCGAACCCAGTTCGTACCGCTGTCAGCAGCGTGTCCAACGACTTGTAGGTGTGGCGCGTGATACTTGTGTCGCCTTGGTGAGCCATTCATAGAGACGAGGTTGCGAATTGTGCACGGTGGCTTCAGGTTGGTTGCGACTGGCGAGACAAGTTGACTTCTTTTTTGACTTCTGCACAGCAAAGGGACGCCTAAAAAAGGTGCGGTGCGACAGAGGCAGAGAGGCTCACGATGGTGGCCGATAGCTTACCTTAATGATTGGGCCGGCAGGCATCGCGATCCAGTCAAACTCCAGTCCGAGAAGTGGACGTTCCAGGAAACCACAAACCGGGTCCGTGCACAGCAGCCAAGAGAATGTGCACGTCCATTGGCGCACGCTGCAGTCATCGATCCCTCTTTTTGTGTGGTCTTTTGGGGTGAGTGGCTCGTGCACGAAGGATGCAACGCGGTGAAGAGCCAGTCTGACACTCGCGGTCGCCAGGCACTGGCCCACTGACCCACGATTTCTGCTGGTCGCCCTTGTCGCTGGCATACCGACGTGACTTACGTACACCTCCTTCCCGCTCTATACAGACACTGCAGTTTTTTTTCCACGGTCGTCAGCCACGGCGCCATCAAGAAACAAGAAGTAACCAGGGTTGTCCATCTCCCATTTTCACGTCGGTTCCTGTGGACAAACACACCAACCATCATCGACTTTATCCCATTTCCGTGCCAGCATCCATCATCCACTTATATCTATCATTGCCGTCCATTTTGCTCTTTGTTGACAGGCCCAAGTCGGTCTTTATACTGCCCGCCCCTCCGCCCTCCGCCCTCGTCCCTTCAACTCCTCCTCTGACGGTCGCGCGAGCCCTGTCGCTACGTGCTGTAAAAGTAGCAGCCATCCGGTGTCGGTCACGGTCGGCGTGTTTCTACCCTTTCCCGTTTGAAGGCAAGCCGAAGCCCTGAGAGCTCCCACCGCTGCCACGCCCGCTGCCGCCGTTGCTGGGAATAGACCACCGACCGCCTTGTCGCGCAACCCCCCAAAAATTTCCCACGCCTTTCCAGGTTCCCACACAAAACCCTCAACCACCACGTCGAGCGGCATCCCGTCCACCTTGCTTCCTCGTCCGTTGCGACGCGCCCACAAACGCGCCGAAACCCATCGCGGGTTCCTGTTTATGCACGACAGCGACAGCAAGTCCTTTCATAATCCCCGTCTTTGTGACTCGGCGCTAGAATAATCAACACCGCCACGCCACCTACGTGCCTGCCTCGGCCTCCCGCCTATCCCTAAAACTCACATCTCTGCCCTTGTCCATCGACATACCGGTCGGCGAACCGCCCAGTCTCGTCGCCATGGATTCGCAACCGAATAAGAGGCGTAGCATCTTTGGCCTGGCCACCAATCTCTTCCGCGGCTCCTCTGCGCCCGCCGACGACTCCGATTCCAAGACTGAATCCCCCCAGCAGAATGGCATCAACAAGGCCCAGTCCGTCCCGCGCATCGACTTCAACAGCGCAACGCATGAAAGCCCTGCCAAGCGCGCGTCCGATGCGCAGTTGGCATCCCGCAAGCTCATCGGCCGCCCTCAGGGCCCGTCCAGCAAGCTTGCCCAGTCCTTCACCAGCACAGACTTCACAGAACTGTCATCGGCGCCGCAAAAGAAGATCACATTCCATGCTGCTTCGGCGGCCGGCGCGACGAGGAGGATGCCCGGCGACAACCCCTTCAAGTCGCCTTCCTTCACAAATGCAGCCAAGGGTCCGGTTGTCAACGGAAACGGTGCCAAAGCAGCCAGCTTCTCTGGAACTGGCACGAGCACAGCGCCGAGCAACATCTTCCGTTCTGGCACTCCTTCCCTTTACCAGCGGCCCAGCGGCACGACCTTTGCTCCTCGCATCGCTCCTGGCGGCCTGAAGAGCAGCCTTCCCCAGAGCACCCCCGGTCGCATTTCCCGCGGTACAACCGCTGAGCTCCTTGGTGCCGTCCCGGTCAACACGGAGCTTTTCAAGATGAGAATCCCTGAGCCTCCTCATCACTTGACCGGCGAGGTGCTGGCTAAAGAAGTCCCAGATGATCCCAACAGGGCCGGTTCCGTTTATGCCGACGAGTTTTTGGCACACTACTGTCCGCCCGATCTCGATGAGCAACAGAAAAAGCAGTTTTTCTGCATCCTCGATTTGAGGCGACTCAAGTATGCCGCCGATGAGATATTCACCAAGAAGGATTGGAAGATCAATATTCTAAACTTTGCAAAGGAGTACGAGAAGAGCCGTAGCTTGATTATGCTGCGGTACGGCTTGTACGAATTCAAGACGGTTAGGGCTTCGGAAGAAGTCAAGAAGGAATGGAGGCACAAACATGGAATTGCGGAATCCGAGGAAGAAGCCAGCGCAACCTCGAATCTCAAGACACCGGCTGGCTCCAAGAGAAAGGCCGAGGAGGAACTGTCGCCAATTGACGGCGCCCTAAAGGCTTCCACCACCGCTGGTAACAAGCGTCCGCGCGCTCCAGAACCGACCAGCCCTTCGCCAATTAAGCAAAAGCCTAAGCGCAAGGCCTCGACGGTTGGATCGCCAGACGAAGTTCAGCCGGCGAAGCTGCAAAAGGCCTCGGGAACCCCAACCAAGGCGTCCTCTGCCACCAAGTCTGTCTTTGAGAGCATTGTCAACAACACGCCAACCGTGGCAGTTCAGAAGGCTGCGATTGGTGCTGCCAAGGCCACCACGACCAAACCTGCGGCTAAATCTGTGTTTGAAACTGGTCCCACGGCTCCCGCCTCCTCCGGCAACATCTTTGGTCATCTTTCCGACAGCAAGGGCAGCAACGATGATGCCGATGCGGATAGCGATGCCGAGACCGCTTCCAACGTTGACGACGATGAGGATGAGCCCGAAGCTCAGCATGATGGGTCTGCCAGCACTGGTGTTGTTACCCCTCAGTTTGGACTGGGAAGCCAAGCAGCGGTGAATGGCGGATCTAGTGTCTCCTCAGACGCCGGAGGAAGCTTCCAGGGCCGCAGCATTTTCGATCGTATCACTAGAGGATCTGACGGACAACCAATTCGCAAGCC
Source organism: Neurospora sp. FGSC 26628 (assembly GCA_009805345.1). NCBI lineage: Eukaryota > Fungi > Ascomycota > Sordariomycetes > Sordariales > Sordariaceae > Neurospora > Neurospora sp. FGSC 26628. The sequence goes on from RAOO01000037.1 coordinate 43,957, forward strand.
CGTTTCTCAAGATGGCAAATCTGACTTGTTCTCTGCCACCCTCAAGGAGGACCGACCACTCAGCACAATCCAGGAGCAAGCCTCTTCCCCTGCTCCGGTCAACAACACATGGAACACGGAGACACCCATCAAGTTTTCCTCTGGCCCTAGTAACCCCTTAGGGGCTGCGATATCTAAGCCCCCTTCGTCGAGCAACCTCTTTGGAGCCCCCGCAGCCAAGAAGGCAGAGGAACCCGCACCCAGCAAGGAAGTCGCCCAGGACTCGGAACCCAAGAGTATTTTCGGCGTTCCTTCCAAGAAGGCCGACGAGCCTGTTGCCGAAGCCCCTAAGCTATCGGCTTCGTTGGTCTCATTCGGAGCAAAGACCACTGATGCTCCCGCTACCACGCCCTCGCTCTTCGGTACTTCCGCACCCTCGGCCCCAGCACCTGCTGCTACAAGATCGCTCTTCAGCTCGGGCGCCAGCACTCCCCTCTTCGGACAAACAAAGGATAGGCAGGAGTCCAAGGAGACCACGCCAGCCCCCTCCTCCTCTCTTTTTGGTGCTAAGCCTGCAGAGTCGACTACGACTGAAGCCTCCAAGCCCTCGGTATTCCAGTCAAACACGCTGTTTGTCAGTGCTCCGGCAGCCAGCGAACCACCAAAGACGCAACCAGCCAGCCTGTTCAGCAAGCCCGCGGCGGCTGAAACACAAACGACACAAGCTCCGGCTTCCTCGTTGTTCGGGGCCAGCGCGTCAAAGCCCGCCACTCCTAGCTTGTTCAGCAGCGTGACCCCTGTTTCTGGAGCAGACGAGCCGGCGGCGAAGAAGGTTGCGTTCGGCAGTACTGAAACCAAACCCGCTGCCTCTATGTTCAACTTCTACCCCGCTGCCGATGCTGCCAAACCTGAGACTAAGAGCCTCTTTGGCACTACCAATGGCGTTACACCTGCTACTGAGACTAAGAATCTCTTTGGCGGCAGCACCACTCTGGCTCCAACTACTGAGGTTAAGAGCTCGTTTGGCAGTACAGGCAGTGCGGCCCCTACCACTCAAACCAAGAGCCTCTTCGGCAATACTAGCGCACCCGCAACGGAGACCAAGAGTCTGTTCGGCAACGCGACTACCTCAAGCGCACTCTCAGACTCGAAGCCTCTGTTTGGCGCGACTACTAGCCAGCCCGAAGCCTCAAAGTCTCTCTTTGGTGCCCCCAGCAGCCAGCCCGAAGCTTCCAAGTCTTTGTTTGGTGCTACCAGTAGTCAACCTGAAAGCTCCAAGCCAGCTTCCATCTTCGGAAACAGCAACCTTGCTCCTGCACCTGTCTCTGCTTCTTCGAGCTTCACCTTCGGGCCCACAGCGGCCCCGGCTACTACTCAACCTGCTCCGGCTGCTAATTCTAGCTTTGGCTTCGGCTCTGGTTCTCCCGCGCACACACCTCAGCCAAGCGCTAGCTTTTCCTTCGGTGTCACCCCTGCTTCGCAGCCTTCCCAGCCCGAACAGAACGGTAACATCTTTGGAGCCAACACTTCTTTCACATTCTCAGCTGGAGGCAATGATGGCGCTGCTATCAACAATCCTTTTGCTACTGGAGGCGCCGCTACTCCCACCTCGTCATCGTTTACCTTTGGCCAGACAGGTGGTACCTCTGCGCCGTTTGTCTTTGGACAAAGCAGTCAAAACACTCCATCCATCACCTTTGGCGGTGCCCAGGACTCTACACAACAAAACGGCAGCTCCAACATGTTCGCCTTTGGTGGTCAACAGCCCTCTGGGGGTGGATCCATGTTCAACCTGGCGCCGCCCGTAGGGGGGACATCAACAGGTACTGGTAAGTTGAGACCTCGACCGCGACGACGTTTCTAGCCGGTGAATTATCATTAATCGACCGCAACGACTAGATTCCCCCAAAACCTTCGGCGGTGCCTCAAGCTTGGCCACGACGCCGGCTGTGGGGACACCAGAGCCAGTGGCCGCCGAGTCCAAGGATGCTCAAGGAACGCACGCTGACGGGGATGAGGCACCACAGGAGCAAATCTCGCTAGTCGAAGGCGGCCCGGGGGAAGAGGACGAGTCCGTCGTGTATGAAGTTCGTGCCAAGGCGTATAAGCTCGTTGCTCCCGACGACGATGACGACGACGAAGGCTCCAAGGAGAAGAAAAAGCCCTCCGTGTGGAAGACGCAGGGAGTCGGCCCCCTGCGTCTGCTCAAGCATAAGAATACCGGTGCGGTGCGCATGCTAATGCGTGTCGAACCCCGTGGCAATATCGCGCTCAACAAAATCATCCTCCCCAACTTCACCTACAAGCCCGATGCTGCGGCTCCCAAGAACATCAAGATCACCACGGCGACGGACGATGGCAAGGGTTTGGAGACTTGGATGCTCACCACCAAGACCACGCAGGCTTTGGCTGATGCGCTGGAAGAGCACAAAAAGGCAAATGAAAAGAAGGATGAATGAGTCAGTTAGGTGGATAAGATGAATGGATGAATTGGTCAGATCAAGATGATGGATAGCATAGGAAGAGTTGTTTGCAAAAAAAAGTTAGTAGTTAACGGCATTTGTTTCGTTTTTTGATTTAATCGGGTAGAAGCGGAGTGTTTCTTTTGGGGACCGGACAATGAATGCAAGGCGGTGCCGTGGGTGGTGGGTGATAGGTATCAGTGGCCGGTGGTCCGTGGTAGATAAGGAGGTGATCGATGGTGGTGATGGATATTCCCATACTGGAGATCAGGTAAGGTACAAAACGTTTTCCTGGGGTTCATTTTTTCGTTATCAGTATATTCATTCTGCTATGCATTAGATGGATGGATGGACGGACGGACGGATGGATCGTCATGGGTTTTGATGTCAAAGGCTTCTTTTACGTCCATCTTCAGATTACGAAAACTCAAATTCGCATCATACGTATCGGGCATAGCATTGTTTTTGCGGGTCTTTCTATTGGCTATCTTTATATCTGCTCAAAGCATTTCCAGTCTAATATTGCGAATGTGTTTGTCTTCAGTGGGGTCTGGGTTCTTAAGGTTATCTCAGGATACCAAAGTTAAAGTTGCTTGGGGGAAGTCAAATGGAGAGTACGGGAGGTGAGGAAGATGCGGGAGGGGGGAACGGGCAGTTGTAAAAATGAGTGTGGAGGGATGGAGGACTCAGAGGAAGGAGCAATGGACGGACGGCCTTGCGGAAAGAGCACTCATCCAGCTAGTAATACGGGCACGGCAAAGAGAATGTATTCAATGGGTGCCGTGGTTATCCTGTTTCTTCAAATATTTGATGGCTTCAGCGTTTGAACAAGTTGACAGCATTTAGACGAATAATGGTGTTTGCCCGTTACATGAAACACAGTTCACCCTCGCATCGACAAGCAGTAGTACATTCTGAAATTTTTTTTAAAAATTTTTTTTTTAAAGATATCGTTGTGTTTTGTTTGTTGTCATTTCATTACATTACTAGTAAGTAAGGGTTTTGAGACAGGCAAGCTTAGGTAACCGAGGTTCTGTTTTACCATCGTTTCCCTTTCCTCTTGCCCTTTTTTCTTTGTCATGGTTCGTAACTATTTCCCATTACATCATCCTCAACTGCCCCATCTCCCTCGTGCCCCGCCATATGTATGTGTCCCTGTGAACATATCTCCTCATTCGCATTTTGTCCGTTCCTTCCATCACCCCGCTTTGAAGGTCGGTTTCGCAGTGTCTTTCGAGCCGTGTCTGTATCTCGCTCTGATTTGCCAATCGATCGTTCTCAAACATGAGAATAGAGGAAATGACAAAGACAATAAAGGACTTGTAGAAGCCGGAGTTGGTGAAACCTCTGGATGTTCCACATGGTTTTCTCATAACGCCCGTTCCGGGCTGATGAAACCCTTCAATTCAAGGGACGACGGGACGATAAAGAAGGGAGCCAATTCAAAGGGTTTAATAAGGTGGTGGCACAGCAGACGGCGATGGGGACCGATGTGTAACAGTGGCGTGATTATTGCCATTGTTAGAGGGCCCAGATGATGGGCAAGATGGAGGGGAGGGAGAAGCTGTCCCTGAGGCTGGCACGGGAGCGGCGGCGGGAGAGGGGACAGGAGAAGGACCAGCAGCAACATCGGTAGCAGCAGGTTCGTCAAGTTGCTCTTCTGGTGATGGAGTGCTGGTCCCCGTTCCCATTATCGACAGGGGAGGCGTCTCTTCGTATGCAGGTGGTGGTACCTGATCTTGATCTGTCATTTCGGGCGCCGGGCTGTGGATGGCACTGTGTCCCGGACTGGGGGAGGGATATCTAGTCATGCTTGGAGACGTCGGTGCAGTGGTCGCGGCGCTTTGGGTCATGCTGGTGCTCAACAGGCTGGTGCCAACACTACTATATCCTGGCTGGCTCAGGTGACTCAAGTGGCTCTGGCTGTGAATTCCAGATCCGCCCTGATGGTAGTAATGTACCGGTGGGGGTGGCTGTAAACTTGCCTGTGACCTGAACGGCGCCGACGATAGAGATTGTTGTGAGAAGGTGCCCGCATGGTAATTCCAAGGAGCCATGTTTTGCATTTCTACACCGGCATGCGCAGCACTGCTGGTTCCCTCGCCGACGGCAGCCCCTGCTGGACCAGCCGGCGTTCCGTTTCCATAGCCATGGTAACTATACCCTCCCGCTTCAAGATCAGCATCCTGATTTGGCACACCGCCTTCTTTCGTGACCGGCTGCTTCTCATACGGCGGCGGCGCCTCGCCCAGTTCATTCAGTCCTTCCTCAGGTCTAAAGATACCTGCCCAGTCCCATCTCCTCATCGCCGTCGACCGAGAGCCAGTATTGTTATATCGCTGTGTCGGCGCCCCGCGCACCCAAGACTCCTGAAGATCACGCTCGATCACTGCCAACGAAGGGGCATCGACCTCACGAACTCCGAACTGAAGCTGCCCGTCACGGCTGTGGCTTGTCGATGCTTGATGGGCGGAAGATCGTCGTGCCGGGGTAGAGACCCGAGAACGCTTGTGGTTATCGAGGAATTGTTTGCGTCGGCGGACGTGAAGACAGAGGGCTAGACCGCCCAGGACGATAACGAGGCCGACGGGGATCATAACCCAGACCCAAGGGTGGTTGTTATCATCGTCGTCATCGGTGGTTCCCGGGGAGAAGCCCCCGAACCCTGACCCTGAGGACATCTTGGTCTATATCTTTGTTCGATACTGGCGGGGTCGAAAGGGGGTGCAGGGGCCGCGGGAAAAGCTGGAGAAGAATTCGGTTCAAGGGTCGGTGAGACAGCTCAGGCTCCGGCTCCAACTCCAGCTCCAGAGCGAGTGATAGCCGAAGGAGTGTCGTTCTGTCGTTTGCTTGGGGCTTCTAGTTGTGCTCGCTCGCTTGCGCCGTATTTCTGATTTCGATTCAGGTCGGCGAAATGCTAGCGGGGAGAAAATGCGGTGAGAGCTTTATCGGTTGGAAAATCCCCTCAGGGGATAACAACGTAGTAGAAAGGAAGAAGGTGCTTTCATAGTCAATTCATGACTGTTCGTGGTCGAGGTAGTCTCGGGTAGCTGTAACTCGTACTGTGCAGTGCTGTGGTACTAATGGCGGTACTTTCTAGGTTGTGACGCGGGATGCCGTAGATGAACCGGGAACGCTGACATTACTCGATCTGACGGTAGATGAAGTTGATGTTGATACCATGACTGGGTCGGTCAGCGCTGGTTTTGATGTTTGGGCAAGTCCAGGAAGGGAAGAGGGGGAGCTGGAGTCGGGGAGAAAAAAAGGTAAGATGAGGGATGGAGGATGTGATGATGGCGTTGAATTGAATGGCCGCGCAGCTTGGGCTGCTGCAAGTGGACAATGGGGAGCTGCGGTGTTAGTGCGTGAAACTGTCCAGTGACAGTGCTTCACTGGTCTTTTTGTCTTTTGTGAAGCCGGGGGATACTGGGATCTGCAATGCAGGGTAGCACCTGAGGTTGCAGTCGATGGAGTCATTTCACCAACTGCTCAACCTTATTTTCTGTGCATTCTCAATGCCGCATCACTAGTACACCGTAGGATTGACCGCAGCCAGACGACAATTGTAGGCAAGTGCAGTGGTGAGGCATGTCTTGGCCCTGGCCTCTTTCTCGCTTCCGGAAGACCGTCTTTAGTGAAGTAGGTTTCAAGGGAAGCACCGCCATGTTCAAGATGGAAGCTTCGTTTGCGGCTGCATTTTCAACAGTTCGTCGGGGTCTTCGCTTTGCACTTTTCTGTTTGGTGTAACAAGGCCCTACCGGCTATCGAGCAGTGTCCCGATGCACAGAATCTGAAACCGTCACTCGTCCGTCATATCGACATGTTTCGAACGGGCACGGCATGTTAGTTTGCTGCACCTTTTTCATCATTGTCAGCCAACAAGACATATCTCCCGTCGGTCTCCCCGCCGCAATCCAAACAATAGGATTTTGGGGCTCCCTAGACAGAAAAAATATTTCTTGGTCTCCATCGCAGCTCCCTGGATCCTCCTGAAATACTCTCAGCTCTCAGTCTAGAGATCACTCGGTATCCGCACCCAATATCCGATCCAGACTATCACCAATCTGAGCTTGCGATTGGCACGAGTTTGAGATTCGATCTCCGCTCCCACGAGGGCCACGCTGGCACTCTCAAGCGAAAAGGTGGGGTGCTTTACTGCAAGCGGTTAAGCCTTCCCGCCCAGCGATCCCTGGCAGCATCCAGGTCCCGAAACGGTCACAAAGTGGGAGAGTCGGGGTGGTACGTACAAGATTCGTTTTTGGAGATGCCATCATCCCCCTTGCCTGTGATTGCCTGAAAATTCATCACATTCGGGCTCTCCATCAAGATTCAATGTGATTATCCAGGCCAGCCAGGCACTCATGGATGAAGCATAGGTTGTGGCCGTTGAAAAAGAAAAGGGAAGGCTTGCTCGTATCTAGGATCTGTGAAGTATCCTGCCGTCGTGAGTGCCAACACCAACAGTACTGGTTGACGGTTTTGTCCGTCCAACAACCCAAAACCCTTTATCCAAGGGGGACTCCTTTACGCATCCAAGCCGTCTGGCTTCACTTTTACTAGCGTACAAACCTTTGTAAGTGCACCCTGATTCATTCGAGTACGTAGACACAGCAGCCCAGTTTACCTTCTTGATCCTGATAAACTTGTTGATAAGGGAACGCGGGAATCACGGGCATCCATACGAACTGCTCCTGAAAATTGAGTTTGAAGCTGAGGTTGTGATGCCCTCAGTATCCATTCATCTGATCTGGAGGTACATTGCTGGGCAAGCGTAAGGTAAGTTTCCTGAACAGGTGCGTACTACTTCGTATTCCGTAAGTTTACGGGTTCGTGCCTGCCGCTGCGTCGTCATTACAGGGAAAGCGCAGCCTACAACATTCCAACCATATCCCAACCAACGACCAACAACCCGATACATTCCAAAACACATTGCAGACAGCATCGCTATTAGAACATACACCGCCAAAGAAAAAGAACAGGACCTTTAGTTTCCCATCAACTCCAGACACCACAACTATTCAAAATGCCGAGAGCAATCAGAGGTCAGTCCCAACCCCCATCATGGCACGACTCTGATGCAAAAACACGTTCATATGCTAACCCTGGTTTCTGATGGTGTAGGTGTGCTCATCCAATGCGAACCAGCCATCAAGTCCATCATCGTTCACCTGGACAGTGTCAACAACGATATCATCATCGAAGATCTGGATGAGCAGACTCTGGTTGTTAAGGAAAACATGGTTCAACTGCTCAAGCAGAAACTTGAGGACGTAAGTTCTTTCGTTTTTTCCCTTTACCTTTGTCCATTTTATATCCGATTTACAGCACATTCCTTTACTAACATTTCCCTACCTACAACAGCGCCTGAAGGAAACATACAGGCCCGAGGAACCGCTGGCAGATAGTGACTAGGAGTAGCCTAGTGAATAGGAGATGCATAGTGACTTGGAGTCGCCGAAGCCCCCTGAATTACGTGGATTTATTTATACACCTTCAGCAACACTACGCAACAGTTACCAACCAGCGACGAACTGCTTGATCCCCTTCAAAGCTTCGAAAAGACAGGTTTCTTCTTCTGCACGCTAGCCGATAACGCGTCCATCATATCTCTTGATTGCAAAGCAGCCGAGTTCCAGACGGTGGTATACCGCAAGCCTGTATCAAAAATGTCAGTTTAACCATAATAACGAGAGCAAAAAAACACCCCCCCAAAAAACAAGAGAGAGAAGAAACGTACTCTCAGAAACCGAGTGATCCCTAGCATGGTTCAACAACTCCTTGGTACCCTGCACAGCAATCGGGCTCTTTCCAGCAATCAAGCCCGCCAGCTTGACCGCCTGGTCCAAGGCAGCCGCCTTGCTGTCGAGGACGTGGCTGACGAAGCCGACCTGTTGGGCCTCGGCCGCGCCAAACTCTCTCGCCGACATGCACACTTCCTTCACCCACGAGAAGTTGCCGACGGCCTTGGGCAGCCGGGAAAGGGTGCCAATATCGGCGGCCAGGCCGATGTCGACCTCCTTGACGGCCAGCCGGACGTCACGCGTGCAGAGCCGGATGTCGGAGGCGCAGGCGATGTCGATGGCGAGGCCGAAAGAGATGGCGTGGAGGACGACGATGACGGCTTTGGAGGGTTGGGTAGGTTAGCAGATGATGTTACGTAGTTCACTATCTGATACATACGTTTCTCGCACAACTCAATAGCCGAAATGCTATCCTGAAACTCAGTAATGTATCTTCTCAGCTGGGCCGCCTTGCGCCCGACGTCGGGGGCGTCGCCCGACTGCAGCTGGTCGTTCGAGCTGGCCGCGTGGATGTCCAAACCCGCCGTGAACCCCCGGTCGCCAGCACCCGAGAGGACCACGGCCCGCACGTCCGGGTCCGACGACAGCTGCCGGAAGATCTGGCCCAACTCCAGCCACATGGCCTCGAAGAAGGCGTTGAGCTTGGCCGGCCGGTTGATCTCCACGTGGGCGACGAAGGAGGGGAGGGCGGATGTCACGTTGAAGTGCTTGTAGGATGTGTATCCTTTGAGTTGGGGTTGTTGTTGCGACATGTTAGTGATTTGGGTGGATGTGATTCCAGCAGATGGTTGACGGACCAAGGTGACACGATTGGATGGGAGGATGAGAAAAGAATGATTCGAGAACTGTATGTATGTGTTCAAGTGAGAAGTAGAATGAGAATAAGCTCCAAGTAGTTATGATGATGATTGTGGTAGATCTCGGGCTGCATCTTGATGGTGGTAACCTAGGCAAATAGGGAGTAGTTGTTGTTGTTCAAAGTTACCGAGGCTCAGCGGCCGTTAAGTTAAAAGAAGCGATGGGACCGCCAAGGCGTGACGTTGAAGAGCCGACGCCGGCGCCGGGAGCAACGGACCACTGAACAGGACAAAGACCCCATTGCGGGGGACTTGAGTATCCATGCTGCATATTGCTGTTAAAGACATACGAACAGTGTCCAAGAATTGGCATATTTATAGCGGTTTTGCAATCTGTTTGCATCTTCAATGGCGCAACTGTAGACGAAACTGAACGAAAGCCACTTGCACCAGTGACATACATACCGATTGAAATGTTCAGGGCACTACCCCTCCTCCCGTCCAATGCCTCGCATTCCTGGTGGGCAATCGTTGTGGGTGGTGGCGCTTATGATCCCTCCCAGGGTTACCTTGGATGTGTAGTATGCGCCGGACTCTATGCTACACTGCCGTGACTACTACCTAACCTGATGTAATGTGATGCATTGTTGTGCCCGCTGATAGGAAACGAGGACTTGAGTCAGTTTGTACACGAGCGGCAGTTCCGTCCATGGAGGAGGATAGCGGAAAATCCAATGTTTGAAGGGATGCCACTTTCGCTGATTACCGTAGGGAATTGACTTATTACTACTCGGGCTGCTTTGCCCTGGCGTATATACATGAAAGAAGGTCTTGCAAACTCGGGCAAAGTCAGTGGTGGAGATGGTGGGACATGATGGGCGGTATTAAGGGGAAACCTACCTTACCTAAGAAGGAGCCTTTTTGCGTTGACAGGGGATGCTGCTTCTTCAAGTTATCGATCGTGAACTGTGAAGAAAGCTGTACCTGCCGCTCCGTCTCCAGTGCCGCCTGGCGGGACGAAAAGCCACGCGAGCAGCGCTACTCTGTAGACTCCTCTCTGGTGGTTTTACCCGCAACAACCACACGACGAGTGAGGTGATCCATGACAAGCACGCCCCGTGGATGCCCAGCGGCCCAATCACTATCGCATTCCGGCCGTTCGTCTGGCTCTCATTGACACCTCATTGGCGCCCCCAAAGGCGGCCGACCCCATCGTGCCCATTCTCTGGCTCCGGGATCAGGCGTGATTGTGACTTTTTCCAGCCTACCATTCCATTCCCTGGAACCCCAAACTTGCGACGACATCCTTTTCTCAAACAGCTTCAAATCGAACCCAGGCTCTGTCGAGCTCCGTCGCTTTCTGCCACCCTCCCACGCTCCCTCCCCTCCCGATCGCGAGGCGCGCAATCTCGACCTCAACCACACTTTGGCTTACTTTGGCCCAAGCAGCCACTCGAGCCTCGATAGCCAACGGTTTCGCTCTTGTGTTACGCTCTGTGGGCATCCGCTTAGCTGTCCTATTTGCTCTAATCTTTTCTCGCTTCCTCGAGACACGACATCCTAGGGCCCTCCCCCGTCCCTCGAGCCCGCTACCCGTCGCCGTCACTGTCGCTTTTATCGTCGCCGTCGCCATCGTCCTGTGTGTGTGCAACGGCAACCCGCCTCCTGATATTGTTCACCACCATATCCGCCTCGCCCGACCACTATCGCAATCGCGACCCCGTCCACATATTTTACCTCGCCGATCCCACAAGACTTTTGCCGTTGCTGTACATTTCAAAGAAAAACAGCCTCGGTAACGAATTGCACACGCCTTTGCCCAATCCACGATTCGGAATCTTGCCCGCCAGCGACCGGTTGAAAGACATCGAGCCTGATCCGATCTTTCTCGTTATACCCGTCTGCCACAACTTGCGCAAACCTGGGACCTGCATACAGCCCCTACTCTACCGCTTGCGCCCTCGTTCAAGGCCTCTCAGCAATCACGTTGATCGAATGATGGACATAGAACGAGACAAGTGCTCCTAAAAAACCAATTCTCCAACAAGCCAAAAGCTGTCGTTTCCACCAATTGCAAGTTCGACATCTGGACTACCGTGCTTTCCTGTTGCGACCCAGAGTTCTTGCATGGCCTCGACCTCTTTGGACTTTTGACTTCGACCTCAGTTCACCTTCCGATTGTCCACTCCGATTGGCTTCGACCCACATCGACATCGAGTCGCATTTTGCACAATATTTGATGGGGTTTTGTTTGTCGACGCTTACGCTTTCCGCATCGCAACAAACGAGTGCGGCAATTGAGCAGTCACTAAAGGTTTAAAGATGGCCGCGCCAGGTTCCAACAAGCCCGAAGTGGGCGACATTTTGGTGGTCATCCGTAAGTTCGTTCTCTCTTCCAGTAATAGCCTGACACAGTGCAGCTTCATCAAGGGGCATCTTTTTTTCCTCGGGGCTTGTCTGTGTTTCGAACGATCCAACAGACGGCGCCACGTAGCGTTGACGCTGTCGCAAACTTGAGATACATAAAAGGCTAACTCCACTGATTCCACAGACGACTTTCATGCCCGTAGTTCGGACGAGTTGACCTTAACCAAGGGTGACCGCGTGGAACTGATCGAGCGTGATGACGAATTTGGTGACGGCTGGTTCTTGGGAAAGCATTTGGTAAATGGCAACAGTGGTCTTTTCCCAGAAGGTATATATACCCCCTTCTCTGTATAAGCCACAAAACAGCTGCATGGCAAACAGCCTCAGGTATCGTGCTGTAACTAACTTCGCCCTACAGTATATACGCGTCCTGCACCCAAGCCCCATTCGAGCAGCCCGTCCCTCCAAAAGCCCCTTCTCTCGCCGTTGGCCGAAATTGTCAATGAGCAAACAGCAAACGCCACTTACTCTTACGACAACTTCAAGATTGGGAACTCGGCCGATGCAACTTTACCGTTAAGCTCATTCAAGCCAGCTTCAGCACCCGACGGCCCTGCGAATTCGTTTCTTAGCAGTAGTTTGCCAACAGGAGGCTTCGGACGCCCCGGCGCTAGCACTGACAGCCACGTCCTACACGAGACTTTGAATGTCATCGACGAGCATATTACGGATCTGAACTCGCCGCAAAGCAACGGAGCTCTTCGAAACACCGGCGATTCTGGCAGCGAATATAGCTCGCACATAGGCAACCGTGTCTCTTACATCCAAGGCGAAGAAACAGACGAGGAGGAAGAAGGAAACCATTCACGAAGCGAGGTCGCATCCTGGTCTGCTGATCAAGTCGCCGAGTACTTGTTTACGGTAGGAGTGGAGAAGCACCACTGTGAGGTGTTCCGTGACCAGGAGATCACCGGAGAGGTCATTCTCGGGATGGATCAAACATCGGTCTTCATCAAAGCCTTTGATCTGGGGTCTGTGGGCAGACGGCTAAAAACTTGGCAGAAGATTAAAAACCTACAAGATGAGGTCAACGGACAGGGACCAGGCTCGCGCGTACTCAGCCAGACGTATGGGAGCGAGGTCGGGTCTGATGTACAAGGAAGGATGCGCAGCAGGACGAACACCCTCACAGRGTCGACTATCACAGGGTCGACTCTGAGGTACTCATCCAACACCAGCCAATCTCTGTCAGTCCAGACGAAACACTCATCGGAAACCCCCAAAATGGGCCCTGTCCAGCCCGTGTCTCCAGTCTCACCTTTGATGGAGAGCCCAAATCGTATGTTCCACGAAAGGAGACCCTCCGCTGCAGACATAAGAGACTTGCACCACTCCCGTCGCCATTCCTCGACTGATTTCCGTCTAGCAGGAGCATCCCCGGCCACCCCTAAAGTCTCGGGTGGAACGTTGCACGGAACAGAGGTGCCTCACAAGAAGCAACCGTCTTTCGACCGAAACTGGACGCTGGGCAGTGCAAACAACTCTAACCACCCCCAGTCCTCGATTGGGCCACAAGATAGTCTAGCTGTTCAAGAGCCTGAGATCCAGGATTCAGCAGTAGACCTGGATCGAGGCTACTTTTCGGGAACCGAGGCCGATCCTCGGCAGCGGAACTTATTGAAGAAGCGTGAGAGCAAGGTGCCTGGTCTCGCGGAATCGCCAAAGACGAGCTACACAGAAGAGCAGCGTGTGCGGAGCGCTACGGCGCTTTCCAGACAGTCACGGTTAGGCAGCATTGATTCCTCCCGGGAAGCAGTTGGCATCTTGCCCACTGCACAGAAATACTACGGGTTGGTTAGGCGCACAGCTTCCACGGCTACCATGGAATCCCGTCTTTCTAGGGAAGGCAACCACCCTACGGTTACCAAACTCGAAGGATCTCCAGAACAAAACAGATCCTCTCCAAGATCGGCTCTTAAACGCCTGAGCCAAGTCAACCACCCGGACTTTAATATGGCCGGCATGTTAAAGAACGGCTTCGGCGGGCTACGAGCCGCCTCAGACGCGATCACGGGTACCGAACGAGCTAAAGTGGCGTCACCGGTGGACACACCGTCCAAAGATTCGTCTATTCATTCGCCCACACGCACCGGCTCGACCACGCCTTCGGCCGGCCGAAGTTTTGACCTCGACCAGGAGACTGCCAAGAGTTTGAGCACCGTAGCAACCGCGGCCTCTGCAGCAAAACAAGCAGCAAACCGGAAGAAGACCAAGAAGGAGACAAGTGCTTATACGCGTGGCTTACAAAAGATCAGCCCGCGAGAAGCGATCAAGGATGCGGACTACAGTGGATGGATGAAGAAGAGGAGTGCCAACCTGATGACCACATGGAAGCCGCGACTCTTTGTCCTCAAGGGTAGACGCCTGGCATACTTTTATTCTGAAGACGATCAAGAGGAGAAAGGCTTAATCGACATTTCCTTCCATCGGGTACTCCCGGCGGACAATGAACGCCTGACTGGCTTCCACGCGACGCTTATGGGGGCTAGTAACTCCCCAGCAATCCCGGCTGGAAGCCATGTCCAGACGCTCGCGGACGCGGACGCAGAGCGGGATCCAACGGAAGAGGGGGATCAGATGTTCATCTTCAAGCTTGTTCCACCACGAGCCGGCCTCTCGCGAGCAGTGAACTTCACAAAGCCCACAGTACACTACTTTGCTGTGCCCAACATCAAGCAGGGTCGCCTGTGGATGGCGGCTCTCATGAAGGCGACTATTGATCGCGATGATACCCAACCAATTACGACGACATACCAGCAGAAAACCATCTCGCTCGCCAAGGCACGCTCGATGCTTCACAGACCACCAGCATTGATGAATTTGGTAGAGGCTAGTGAGGACAATGCCGGTGACGAAGAAGGAGGGGCAGCAAAGAAGCAAAATGGCCTAGGCATTAGCTACAACGAGGCGGACAGCGGAGTTGCGGGATTTGAGAAGCTGGGACTTTCTCACATTGACGAAGGTGGGTTGGGATTTGGTGAGAAGGATGGATCGGTTCCTCAGAGCGCTTAGGCGATTCCAAGGAACCCATCCGGGGACCATCTGTGATCTGGCTACGCAATCACACCTTCAGCCTTGCTTTACGTCCAGTATTCACTTGGAAGGAGGACATCTCAACCCCCCTGTCTTTCTTTCTTCGTTTTGATTTTTTGGTTTGTTTTTCAAAGTCATCATCCAAAACGTATATCCTAATGTGGCCATGTATTTCAAGAGAGACGGTACATTATGCCATGCTGCCCGAGGCTTAGTGAGGCAATGGCAGGTAGGGAAAGGATTAGTATAAGGAGATATTGAGTCGTGTTTTATATCCCAGAACGAGTTGCAGTTGAAAACCTTCCATCTCGCGTTCGCGTGGGCCTGTGTGAATGTTACGGTTGCGATGAAACGCGATCGTTTTGTTGTATTGTATCCGTATTGCATGTAAGTTACCGAAGTTGATTGTGAAGGTTGCCGGAAGATGCCGCGTCGCGCAGTGTCCCCAGAAAAAAGTCGCGTCGGTGCCAGCGAGAGCCAGGCTTGGAGGCCCGCAGTAACAAGCTCCAACTCCCGCTTTGTTGGAGCTTCCCAAGATCAACATTTCAGGTTGCCCACAATCATCACTACGACCACATACTCCTCGACCGGCATCCGGAGAAACAACATCATCACAGACTGAAGTGAATCAAGTCATCCCATCCAGCGTGCCATACCATTGGCGCTTTTGACAAATCATAACGGCTCGCGACTACCAGTCGAACTGAAATAGTCGAATTGACGAACTTCCAGCGAAGGAGGACAACAAAGCGACTCGCCTACCTGAACCAACGAAGCAATCTTAGGGGTCCCGACATTGACCCGTCCTAGCAGCGACAACATATCGGGCATCTCTACCCCATCATCCGCACCAGGAACATAAACCCCAACCAGTTGGAGCTCGTCGCCCAACCTTGGCGGATCGACCATCTCCAACGACATCTGCCGGCCCGCCCCTCTCCTCCGCGCCTACCATCATCCCCGCCAACATGGCCTTTTCGGGAAGAGGAACGCTGAATTCCAGCGCCAACTCTTTTAACCCCTCCGGATCGCCTTTCGCTTCAACCCCGCAAAAGCCCTTGTTCGCTCAGCAGCGCGCGCAGAAACGGTCCGGCGCTACCACATCTACGAGAGGACCCCTCCAACCATCGAGACTTGGCCAGACAGTCATGTATAACGACGACGAAGAGGAGACGGAGGCGAACCAGCAGGAAGTCAAGGCTAACCGGTCAGGCACATTTGGCCTGCCATTTGACGACACCTACGACTTGGACGACAGCTCTATGTTGATGAGCGGCGCCCCTGGCGGCGACCTGGAAATGGGCGATGACGACTCTGATCTGATGATGCTCAACACCCCAGCTGCGACGGAGCGCGTTCGGAAGGAGGCTGCGGGTATCTTCCGCGCTTCGGTTGCGCAGTCTGGACCCCGGATACGCGATCTCAGATTCGCTGCCCTCGCCAAGGACGTCTATACACACATGGGCACTGCTTCCCTCTTCGAGCCCGGAGAGCTTATCCTTAATACCGAGAGGCTTATTACGCGTCTGTATGACGAGGGTGTCGGCGAAGAAGAGGATGAGGAGAAGCTGGACGAGGCGCTCGCACATGTCGCTGGTGAACTTACTGACCTTTGGAAGAGAGCCATCAGCGACTTCCCCCAACCCGACGAAGAGCACACAGTGGAGATTGGACCCGGCCCCAACACCTCCCCACTCGAGAAAGCGACCTACCTGGCCAACCTCGCATTACATGTCCACCACGAACGGTATGAAGACAACACGGGACGTACTAGGCCTACGCCCTTGCCTGAGACACTGTTCAAGTGGTTAGACGAGTACCACAACGTTTACAGCGGCCAGACGGAGGAAATTCTACGATACAGGCCGAGTCCGGCGTCTCACCCTCTCTTTTGGCAGGCTATCTTCGTTGCCCTTCTTCGGGGTAAGGTGGATGAGGCGGCCAAATTGCTTAGACAAACCGGGTGGGACAAAGTTAAGAAAGACAACGGCGAAAACAAGTACATAAACCGTGCCCTGGAGAGTGTGCAGCTTGCCACGGCTGAAACGGTTGCCATGTTGGAGAACTGCCCCGGTTATAATGAGAACTGGGACATTTGGAACAGTGACTGGACTCTATGGCGTGTTCGGACTCGGGGTGCACTTGACCACCTCAGGCGCTTCGCCGAGGGTCGCGATAACACGCTAGGCGACTCTACCTTCTCTGACTTTTCGGCCTCAGTTTCATCTACGCGGAATCGCGAGTCCATGGCCGGTCTGGCGAGACGGGCCGAGTCTCAGGTTCCATGGGAAATCTACGAAAAGCTGAACATCATCTTTGACATTGTCTTGGGTTCAAAGCATGCTATCCTCGATGCTGCGCAAGACTGGTGTGAGGCTACGATCGGTCTCACTGCCTGGTGGGATGACAGGAGAGCCGATAAGTTCGGAAACCCGCTCACAATGGCCCGCTCACAGGCCCTCACGTTGGCCTCACAGTCAGCAAGCACGGACAGTTACTTGGATAGGCTGAACAATGCCTTCCATGCGGCCGTCGAGGAGGATTTCTACTTGAACCCCAACAATCCTGTGGAAGTGGGAATTGCGTGTGTTTTTGAGGACAATGTCAAGGGTCTCATCGGTCTGCTCCGTGGCTGGTCGCTTCCTATCGCCTCTGCGGTCGCCGAGATCGCTTCATTAGGCGGATGGCTTCCACAGCACCAGCCAGGAGCATTCTTTATGGAGGGCCTCGATCAGGATGATCTGGACGTGCTTGGAGTAGACCCCACCGCGCCAGACGAGATTGACGGAATCAAGGACAGCACGCTTATTCAGTACGCGCAAAAACTGACCGATGATGAGGATATCGGAACGATCGCGGACCATATGGGAGAGTCTCGAGACGGCTGGGAGCTAGCTATTCACGTACTGGGCCGGATGGACTCGCAGGAGCGTTCCGAGGAAATGATTGGAATCCTGGTCAGGCATATTGTCGACAGTTTGCACGTGGACTCGGGCGAAGTGGTGGACAAGACTTGGTCTCTCCTGAACGAACTCGGCATGATCCCTTACGCCGAAGAGGTGGTCGAAGTAAGTACCAGGTGTCAAGGCACACAACAAAGACCCTCCTCGCTAACCGCTCGTATAGACTTATGCCGATATTCTCGCTCGCGACTCTCACCGTTATGGTGAAGCGATGTGGTACTTTGCTCTGGCGCACAAACCGCACAAGGTTCGCGAGGTTATGAATCTCCTCATCTCATACTCCCTTATCCAGTCAACAGCTTTCCCACCAAACGAAGATCTCGACGACTGGCTTCACCGCCTCCTGAACGAGCGCAACGAAACTCTCGAGCAGTGTGCCAAGCAAGACCTCGAGGCTGCCGAACTCCTCGGTAAGATGCTCAGTGGTTACGCCTCGCTCCGTCAGTACTTCATCATCCGTGACGACGAGAGCATCCTTCCCAACGCCACCCCCTACGCGCGCAAGCAACAGGCCGCCACCGCACTGGTCAGCGTCATCGCTAGTTCCGACGATAACATCCGGGGCGGCCTCCTCGACCCGACGCGCGATGGCATCGTCAGCGAGGACTTCTTGCTCGCTCTTCTCGGCGAAGCTCTCGCCGTCGTCACCAACCCGGACAATACCAACGTCCACCTCGGCCAGCAGGCTCTCCCCATCCTCAACCTCGACCAGATTGACACCATCCTCAAGGCCATCGAGGATCTCCAGGCCGTCAGCGACCGCGTCCGCAACACATGCGAGGAGTTCCTGCAGATCGTGCTTGCTTCAGCGTCTGGCGGTCTCAAGGGATCGACCCCCGCCGACCTCCTCAATAAGAATGCCAGCGGCAGCCTCGTGCTGGCGGGCAGCACCATGGTGGCGACTCAGCTGAAGAACTCGCTCAGTGGCGGGCTGGTCGGCAGCGGTGCCAAGATGAACCCCGTCAAGCGCGGCTGGGACTGGAGGGCGGACATGCCGGCCAAGGCTACCGGCGAGGATGTCATGCGGAGGTTGAGACTTGGGATGGCGAAGGATCTGGCGGGGTTGTGGCTAGCTGACGCGGATAATGCTCTGTGGTAGGGGTTCTGATAGTGAGTGTAACTGTGGTTGGGTATGGTTGATCAATGCTTCTATGCTGGCTTTTGTATGGCAGCGGCAATGTCAAAAGGCATGGTAGAAGCGGATGAAGCTTCAGAAAACAAATAGAAGTGGTATGTAGCAATCTGGTTCTTATCGGCTCAGTTTCTCTGGTTGGGTTAGTCAATTATTGTACATGTATATGAGAAACTGGCTGTTGGTAGGTGACATGAAATATCCAACTGATCCACAGCCGTTATATTAGCGTTCGTTTCTTTGCATTACATCTATAAAACACATCATGGGAAGGACAGATGCCGTGTGTATATCTCAAAGGTAAGCCCACGGCCAAGCACTGGCACCATACTGACCTTTCAGTACATGACCTCCATGCTAACTCAAGTATACAGTCTTTCACCTCCCAACTCACCGCATTCAACGAGCAACACCACAAGCACAAACATTACAAAGCAATTCACGCGGAATAGTTACACGCAATCAACGGCAATTCCTGATCCAAAGCCTAGTTCAATTCCCCTTCCCCTTGCGTTGATACCACTACAACAACTAATAGTACAACGGATCCTCGCCCTTGTCAATAGCCTCAGCCACAAGCTCGTTGTAGTGAGCCAGCAGCAGATCGTACTCCTCCTGGAGCTCGCCCGTGGTGCGACCGAAGGCGCGGACGGCGGAGTAATAGACTTCGGCGAGGGCGTGGCAGGTGGAGCCGTAGCCGTTGGTGTCGCATTGGTAGTAGAGACTGTTGGGGGTTGGTGTGGTTAGTTGGCGAAGGTTTGAAAAAGGGGGGGAAAGAGGGGAGGGTTTGGAGAGGGTTGATGGGATGCTTATGGTGAGGGGAAGGAAATGAGAAAGGGAAACTCGTAAGAGATGGAAGAGGGAGAGAAAGAAAGAGACATACTCGTTCTTGAAATTCCCATCAATCTTCAACTTATTAGCATCCGTAAACCTCGACTGGGCCTTGTAGTTGCGATACCCGAAATCGTGACGGTCGCAAGCAGGCGTGAAGGGAAATCCGAACGGGTTATCGGGCGAGTAGCTGCACGAGTCCGAGGACCAGTCCAGTGTCGCCGGGTTCCTGGCGTTGCGGTAGACAGTGAACTGCGGGAGCGTGATGCTGAAGAGGTACCGGTCCGTCGTCTGCTGGATGGTCTCGGCGCGGCGGAAGAGGGAAGAACCGGCGCCGGTGCTGTCGGACTCGCTGCTGCCGACCCAGGCCCAGGCGGCCGTCGGCAGGAGGGAGGAGAGGGCAAGGGTGGAGAAGAACTTCATTTTGATGGTGGATGAAGATGGATGAGGACCACAGGTGGAACAGTTGACTGCTGAACTGTTGGCACACAGAAGAGAAGAAGTCCTTTCTTTTCTAAACTGGGCCAGATGGTCTGGTCTTTATACCTTTCCTCTCAGTGCCTCCTCCCCTTCCCCTCCGTCCGGGCCCTCGACATCGACGTTAGTATGTATGGTGTTGATCGACGACACACCACACACGATAGCATGAACACACAAACATGATGTTTCCCCCTCTTCTTCATGTTCCCAGAGCGGTTATGGGATCTTGTCCCGTCGTCACATATTGTAACCTGCCTGAATAAGCAGTGATGCCCGTCACCTTTGGTCGTTTGGTCGGAGATGTGCGGCTGCGGGTGGTGTGCGGACGACGTTTTGGCGTGCTCGTAGGCTTTACATCTCATTCGTGGGTGATGGGTATATGCATGTTTACCTACTTCTGGTATTCTTCCACTCTTCTTACCAGACCCGAAAGAGCAAGAGCGTAGCTTCAGAGGGGGGAAATGGTAGCCTGACCTTGTTTCTTCAAGATGGAGACGGGTAACGGGACAAGCCACGAAGTCATCTGAGATTTAGATTTATAAGTGGTGGTTTCAAGTTGGAGTTTTGATTGGTTGTCTCCTTGTTCCTATTTGCTCAGGAATCCTGCTAGAACGTCTTAAGAATGGTATAGAGAAATTTCCAGGTTTGGTAGTCCACCGTGATTGGAGGTTGTGACGGTGCAGAGGAGCCATGAATGCAACCCGCCCGGTAGATGAATTTCCTCCAAAAGACTTGCCGAGAATAAGACCATTGACACACTAACACTAACTGATACCCTTCCTCCGAATCCCCTCACGGCGGAGCTTCGCCCTTTCACAAAAGCGGAAGGAAGACAAGACCCTTCTCCTCCCAACTACAACCAACTAAACTACATGCGAAGACAGTAAGCCAGACGTATGAATTACATATGGGCCTTGGGGTTTCGAAGCGCCTGACGGTGCCCGCTGGTATCGGTATCTGTATCTGATCTAATCATCACGCAGCATTGCGTACGTAAGTATGCTCAGATGTAACTCGGAGAGGAGAGAGAAGGAAGAAAACCGAAAAGGAATACTATGTACTGTACTGCGATTTCTATCATGCAAGGCACGTAGGTCTCATCACGCTCTGGTGTCCACAGCCGATCCCCTCTCAGCCAGATGGGGTTACATTGCCGGTGATTCAACAGCCAAGACGTTGGGGAGTTGCGTAAAAACTGGGATAGAACCTTCGGTCACTGGTGGGTAAGGTAGGAGGAGGCCGGAGGCCGGAAGAATTGTTGGGTTGTTGGGTTGTGCCGGTTGAAACTCAAGCAGTATCAGTATCTGTTGGAGTTGGTTAGCTGATGGTTGATGAGTAGTTGATAAATCAATCGAGCGGAGTTCTGTCTGTCGATTGAAGACTTTGGGTTGGTAGGATATGTATAAGTGTCCATCACCATCAGCATCAGTAGCGGTAGGAGGATCATTCAATTTGGCAGAACCGACGAGTGAGCTTGACCTGGGGAGGAAATGAAGCGAGGAACTTGATCGTTTGTGGACAAGCGTCAGTTCTTGATATCAGCCAAAAGTGCAATGCAGCTTGGCATGGCCCATGACATGGGAAAGAGATAAACATAAGACTAGGTTTGTAAGGAATAGCTCGTGTGTGTAAAGTGTACCGGTAGGTAAGTGTTGTCTGAATCTTTAAGAAGGATAAAGAGCGACTGCCCGTCATCTCTTCCAGTAGAATTCAGTCCATCGAGGTTCATGGCATTCCTACGGTATGCTCACATCTTATTGGCTTATCTGCTGATGTCATCAGTGTGTGCAAGTCCGAAGCAGCTCCGGCTCCGGGCCCCGGGGAGTTATCGGAAGATAAGAGATGGGATGGATGTAGTCGGTTGCCGTCCGGCGGCCCGCTCCATTCGTCGACTGGACTGCGAAGATACCTCGGTGGCCAGGAGATCCTCTCCGACACCGCAACACAATCGATTCACGAATTCAACTACAGCACGCAAAGATACGATTCCGGACATATTTGTTGGCCGATGTTTGATTTCTATCTACCCGATATCCAGGCTTAAGATTTCCGTCTTTGAAACGAGCAAACAGCCCAGTTCGCCGACCGGTCATGACCCAGCTAGCCGTTCCAAGACAGCCACCAGATCCAGATCTATATTGTAATCATGATCTATCCCCGGAACCAACCCCACGACCACGATGGGCCACCTCTTGGTTGGCCTCCTCCTTTCCTCCGCGCGAAGACTGAAAATCGCCTGCATAAATCAACGAGCAAAAGAAGATAACCCAGGTCCATAGACGCCGTGCAGAGATGGTGCTACCTGCAAGTCCCGTTGCTCCAAAGTGTTGCCGGATGTCAGCGCTTTCCCCAAGCGCCAATTCTCGAAATGAAGAAGTCCCAACCAAATATCAAACGCCCGCCTGAGATCATGAAAAAGCAATGCAAAAGTAGTAGTCGCCAGCAGAGGGTGGATGGCTGATGATTAGTGGCATCGCCCGAGAATCCCGGATGAGTGCCGCCACCCTGCTTGCTCAGCGTCGGCGTCGAAAGGGGCAAGGAGCCTGACGATTGTCGTTCGCTAGTTCGTCGCCGTATTCGTTGCCCAGTCAAACTGTTCGATGATATCACCGGTATCGGTGATCGTATCGCGACGGTTTGCCACCGCTTTTCGTTGCGGTAAACCGTCGTTCAACATCCTCTCAGATAGATTTTCTGACGATGTACTGACTTCGGGGCCAACGATAGAAGACGAGTAGAGAAGTTGCCCTTGACAACGTTGACGTTGAAGTTGACGCCGACGCTGACGATGGCGGAGTTGTCCATTATACGCCCCTGATAACCCGCGTCCGCTCCTTTTCGAGCTGCAGGGCATTTGCCTCGAATGCTTCCTTCTTGCACTGGTGATAGAAGAAACACTCATGTCAGCACGAAATTCCTCTTGAAGCAAGACATCTGATAGCCCGGCAAGCCACCAGTTTGACTTGTTGCTACTTACGTCTTCGAGGTTCTTGCACTTGTGGCTCTCTAATAGTCGGTGCTTGCTGCAATAGTGACCGTCGCAGAAAGTACAGTCGCCTGTGATAGGCGCTGCGGGGAGCCTGCACTCGGTGAGCGAGCACTTGAGTCTCCTGGGGGCAGGCATATTGTCGGAGGTGGTTGTTGAGTTAATGTGGAGGTTGGATAACGTGAAAGTGATGTTTAGGTGGAGGTTGTGGAATTAGCGAGGAGGAAGAGCAGCGACTCTTGGGGTGAGTTCTGGTCTTGGTGTTTAAGTTGTCCTTATAGTTTCCCGAGCATAGGACGAGTGAATGGTGAGTGACGAATCGATCAATAGGTAGACGGCTTATGAGACGAAATGCAGTGAGTCAGGAAAGATTGAACGACGGAGGTTCGAGGTCGGCGGAATGGGATGCTTATAAACAGAGCCGGTGGAGGTGACAAGCCGAGAAGCCGAGAGTCATGAGCGGATGCCAACAAGGCTCACGTGGTGTTATCTTTGGGGACACCCAAGGGATAGGTGGCCAGGTGGCAGATTTAACTCGGGCTAGTTTCGCGAGACTCTTGTTGGAAGTGGAAATGGCTGGAAAGCGTTGGACCTCGTTGGCCGGGGGGTGGTTGAGTGTGTTGGGATGAATAAGTACAAGAGTGGTAGCTTGGACGTAATGTGTGACCAGTGTAAGTGACAAGGGAGCTACATGGAAGTGACCGGAGAGGTGACATGCGCAGTGTGCAGGAGGGAGGCGGTAGAGCGGTAGAGCGGTAGATCTAGCCTCCCTGCTGGCATGGCATGGCATATGCTGGCAACGTCGACATCTTGTCCCATGGAGAACAGCACGGCCATCGTGGGCGTGTCGATGACGGCACGGCCGCACGGGAGGCAATGCTGGGGCCGACGACCAGGGCCCAATTGGTGTTCTGGTCGCAAAGACCCGCTAGCACCATAGCCAAGGCTCCCTTGTCCGTGGTTGTTGGCGCCGGGAATTGGAAGGGATTGGATCGACGGAAAGTGACTCCAAGCGACTTGAAGCGACGACTCCGTACACACCGAGGACCCACGATGGAGGTTGGTTGATGAGCTCAGGAGAACCTCACAAGGGACCCGGCGAGTTGTCAGCTTGTGAATGGAACTTGACAGGCCTGCCGAGAACAGTCAAGGAGCAGCGAGAACCTGCCGCGTTAGCACCGAGAGTGAGACCTCAGCTCAGCTCTCAGATCACATCAGTCACCACCTGATAGTGAAAGGGTCACAGGCGATTTCCCTATGCGGCACAACCTTTGGTTCACGACAGTTGGGGTGGTGGAACTCCATGCAGTAACCAACAAGCAAACCTTTGTCGATACCATTGTTGTTGTTCCTATTGTTAGGTTGTTGTGACTTGTGAGTGAGTGAACGAGTGGCGCTCCGCAAGCCGCCTTCCTGGTAATGAATGCATCACGACTGGATCATCACTTTTTGGTAGTGTAGGCATCGCTTGCAGGCAGCTACAGACATGCATAATAATAATGCGTGTCCGGCAGCGCAGTGGGCCCGGGCCGTGGACAAGCAGTGACAAGACAAAGCTACTGCGTGCACTATCAGGGTGCAGCATCCAGTACGGGGATTCACAGGGTAACTCACAGGGTAGGGTTACCTACTAGGTGCTCAGGTCTATCGGAGGGGGCTCTGGATACCTTCAACAAACTTGGCCGTGGTGCGAGACTGGGGTTTGCGTCAGAGACCCCAGAGTATCTCTTATCGCCGACATTCTCCTTTGTTGCCATCGTCTTTGTTGGAACCAATATGACAAGAGGAAATATTTGCTCGCGTGGCCCATTCCCGGGCTTCAGATGCACCTCGCTCTCTCCCCGGGTCCCCGGCCACGTCTGGATTGCCTGTCTCGGGAAGCGTTTCCTTGCAGCAACAACAAGCTACTACAGCATCTTTGAGAAAGCAACAAATCATCGCTAGTACCGAAGCCGATCTCACTGCTTTCTTGTGTGAAGTGGCCATGTTGTAGACGACATTCCAGATGCCGTGTTGTCCTCCGCCAACCTCCAACCTCTACCGCCACAACAGACACTACGCCAACATTATTTACCAAGTTGCCGCTTTTCGGACATCGTATCGTCTCTATATAATACCAAAGACAGATAGTGGCTGAGTGGGTCCACCAACGCGGGGAGGCTAGCCGCCTATCTGCTTCACGGACATGCATACAAGTCCGTCTAACATCTGCTATCTGCCTCGCAAACTTGATCCCAACCTCAACGCCAGGTTCAAGCATTTTACCATGTGTAACAAAGACGTATTTCGGGTCTGGGTGGCTGCACGGTGTGCGCCAACATACATTCCAGAAGCCTCAGCGGCCTGGACCATGTTGAAAGTTCAGATGCGGCTCCTTTCTTTGTTGTTAGTGATCGATCTGCCGGGTCCAACACCCGTCAGCGTCAACAGGACATCAGGCCAGACCAACAGACGCCATCAAGAGGACGAAAAAGACGACTCGGGCTTTCGGGAGTGTACAGGCATCCGCTTGCTGCCCAAGATCAAACCTCAAGCCCCTCTCCTCCATCCTCCCCGCCTCCGTATCACATCCGATCCGGGGTCCCATCCATGATCCCTTACACCGCTTCCGGCGGCCGGCGCATGTCTCCTGTCTCCATTCAGAGGAGCATCTACCCCCAGGGCATCGGAAGAAGACGTTTTGCTCCATTCACCAAGCACTGCCATTCAGGAACCAGGAACCGCTGCCTCCATTGTTGCTCGCCTGCATCAAAGGGATTGTACATATGTCACTGTCACAACCGCAACGCCGACGAATCGCTAAAGAACACGATGGCTTCCTCTAATACTGCATACCCGAACTGCGAATGGATAGGATGGCCATTGTGTGATGCGCGGTGGGGCTTGTTTGTTTTGCTTCTTCATGACTGATGCGTATTCGATGAAATCCTACCTGTCTGTTCCAAAAGGTGCAGCCATCGATGTTTTTGTCTACTCTCATGAATTCGCGATCCTAAATTGTGTGTTGGAAAGCGACACAATCAACAGCCTAGACCCTTCCACGGCATCCTCTCGGGTCGTTAGCCCCGGGGGCGGAGCACGGAGAACTCGATGGCAGTGAGCCGCAGAGGTCCTCTTTATCGATACACTCACGTACGTTACCATTTCATCTATAACATAAGAACCATGTGGCTCTGTCTCACCACCTTGCTACTATTGGAATAGTTCGGTGACTTACGAGCACCGCATGGCAGTGCGTGAAAAACAAAATACCTTTACGGCAAATCACCTCTTGTCGCGCACTTCTTGATCTCCAAGGTCCCCATCAACTCATCGTGCCAGATATGTCCTCTCTTTTCTCCTTGTCACTTCGGCCTCGCAAACCGTAACGACTGGGTGGTTCGCCACAGCAAAATCGTGGCCGTTTCTCCGACTTGACCATTACCGACTCGCACATAGTGAGACCGAGGCGGCGGCATGCAACGCTTGCTTTTTCTGACTTCTCAAAATACGGTGTTTATATTGCAATCAATGACTATCCTTACGCCCACATATCGAGGACCGCACGAATGCAGTCGCCCTGCTTCATGACCTCAAAGGCGTCATTGATCTTGACCAGCTTCTTGCGGTGAGTGATGAAGTCGTCAACCTTGATCTTGCCGTTGAGATAGTCGTCGACAAGACCGGGCAGCTGAGAGCGGCCCTTGACGCCACCGAAGGCGGAACCCCTCCAGACACGGCCGGTGACCAACATGAATGCTATAGGATGAAGGTACGTTAGCATTTTTGAGCACATAATGGCTAGCAGAGGAATGAGGTGACGCATGGAAAAACTTACGCCTGGTGGAAATCTCCTGACCGGCAGCAGCAACACCGATGATGATGCTCTGACCCCAGCCCTTGTGGCAAGACTCGAGAGCAGCACGCATGACGTTAACGTTGCCTGTGCAGTCGAAGGTGTAGTCGCAACCGCCGTCGGTCATCTCGATCAGCTTGTCGACAATAGTCTGACCCTCGGGGAGGGTGGTCGGGTTGACGAAGTCGGTGGCGCCGAACTTACGAGACCACTCCTCCTTGGCGGGGTTGACATCGACAACGATGATCTTGCCGGCACTGTTGGCAAGAGCACCCTGGATGACGCTGAGGCCGACGCAGCCGGCGCCGAAGATGGCGACATTGCTGCCCTTCTCAACGTTGGCGGTGATGGTGGCGGCGCCGTAGCCGGTGGTGATGCCGCAGCCGAGCAGACAGGTGCGGTCCATGGGAGCATCCTGCCGCACAGCGACGACCGAGATGTCGGCGACGACGGTGTACTGGCTGAAGGTGGAGGTGCCCATGAAGTGGAGGATGTCCTGGCCACGGGCGCGGAAGCGGGAGGTGCCGTCGGGCATCACACCCTTGCCCTGGGTGGCGCGGATCTTGCCGCAGAGGTTGGTCTTGCCGGACTTGCAGAACTTGCACTCCTTGCACTCGGGGGTGTAGAGAGCGATGACGTGGTCGCCGGGCTTGACGTTGGTGACACCCTCGCCAACGGACTCGACGATACCGGCACCCTCGTGTCCGAGAATGACGGGGAAGGCGCCCTCGGGGTCCTTGCCGGAGAGGGTGTAGGCGTCTGCGTATCACACCATGTCTTTGGTTAACGCGACTGCGAACTGCACGGAAGCCCAACCGAGCGAGCCATCAAGGTTCTTGGAGTGCGAAGCAAACTCACCCGTGTGGCAGACACCGGTGTGCTTGATCTGAATTCTGACCTCGTGGGCCTTGGGCGGGGCTACCTCGACGTCCTCATAGCTGAGCTCCTGGCCGGGGCCCCAGGCGATGGCAGCCTTGCAAGTGATGGTCTGCGGGAGATGGTAACCAGATCAGCACATGGTCCCTGATGACGCAAACTCATCTCTCTCTGAAGATGTGAAGTAGAGTCCTTCTGTCCTCCCAATCGCGACAGCAAGCGTATATCGTGCAGCTTGAGCTTGAGCTTCAGCTTCAGCTTCTTCGACCTTCTCTCTTACCTTTCCTACTGTGGATGCCATTGTGTCGGAATGTGATGAAATGTAGAATCCAAATTCAACTCAGAGTTGAAATGAAGTTTTGGAGAAGGTCAAGTCAATTTATCTGACTACGATGGGACCTAGAAAGCTTGCGAATGATGACAAAACGGGGGCCTGTTTCCATCAACCGCAGCGCCGACGGGACCCCGCCTTCCAAAAGGGTGGGGTTCCGCCAAGTGGTTTCCCCACGGTTTGCTACCTCGTGTCCTCGTCACCGTTATGATGTCTCTCTCGCCAGTATATCCGACTGGTTTTCGGTGATTTCACGGCATCCCGGGGGTTTCTGCGGCTTTCTAAGCAATCACTCTTACTAAGCTATCTTGGGCATATAACACCCAACCCTACCCCCGGCCATGCCTTATCGACTGCAAAAGCCTCTCGCTCTCGGCAGAACTCTCTATGCCGCTCACTTAGCCCGTATTTTTTCCTTTCGACATATTTTCTCACAAAGAGTGCATGTCAATTCACCAACTCTCCATCGACGGTCACTTACAATCTCAAGGCGTGATGTTAGGTTATTACTCACCTTGATACGTACATTTCCCCAGTCTCTTCCCGCTACTGTTGCAGCGAACTACTCGTCACTTTCCCGCTAGTCAGCCGCCGATTTTGTAGGCCTGACGAGTACACAGTATATAGCGGGGTCTCATCCCGCTATCTGTGGACTGTTCTCTCTACGCTAGCGCCTCAGGGCCTGATCAGCTCGCGTGACCGTGACCGCGTAACCGCAACCATCCGTCAGGGGAATTGACAGATTGTCAGATATGTCTTCAGAATTACGTGACTGAAGATTTCTTCTAGCATGTACATCTCGCCTCAAGAAAAACTCCCGAACCGCTGAACAGGTGCAGCTGGGCCGGCCGCCGGGCTGGTGTTATCATTGCCGAGAAACGAGCTCCCGGGTTCGTCCTCAAATATATAGAATCGTCACGATTACCTCGAACCATAACGATAAGATTGTCGCCAAGCTACCTTACATACCTTCCGGTGGCCGACCATAACTGGTGAGCTACTCCGAGCCCAGGGGTTACGATCCACTAACTATTTTATCCCTTGACGTGACGCAACTGAGCTCCGGGACGACAAATACGAAGTGATGAGAGTGGCATTGGTAGCGCCGACAATCGTTGAGAAAGCAAGATGTCTGAACCCGATGAGTTTATTCAAGGCAAGGGAAGTAGCTGGTATTCCAAATATGATATAAAATGACGGTCCACTAGTCACCTCTCCTCGTTTTTCTCATCGTTTACACATTGTACACCTTGTTCTGTTAACCTAAGGACTCTGCGGTTGCCTTTGAAGTTCGTTGCCTCATAGCTTCAAGCCATTTGACGATGAAGGGTACCCGAAGTCTTGTCTATTATTATTGAGCACGACTTCGCTTGACCATAAAAGCTCCTGGTATCAAGAGTACCGAAGTAAACATTCAATGGAACCGGTTTGCCGAGCATGTGAAGTATCGAACACAGACGTGGACAAACAATGTGGAGCAATGTTGCTCCCGCTAAAGATCCCATTTACCGCCACTACCCCTAACCCTATGCGACAGGTACAGCAGATCAAGTCTCAAACCATGACTACACATCAGCAACTCACGCTTCGCTTTTCATAATCACATCGCACAGCTTCTAAGATAGAAGAACAACACCAAAGTCTTTTTGACCCTTCTCGCCTTTAAGCACCACACAAGAGACCTCCAAAAATACCCTGTCTACATCATCCAAACGCCCAAAATGGTCATCCCTCCTCCTCCTTCCCCGCTCCCCGAGTTCGTGTACAAGATCACGCCCGAAGCCCCGCCCAGCCCTATCCCCGAGTCCTACCCACTGTCGGAGCTGGACCAGAAGGACGGGTTTATTCATATGAGCACCTCGTGGCAGGTATGTTCTGTTCTCCTTCTTCAACATCTCAATCATTCTGCTTAACATGGATGCCGTGTGCTGGGCCTTGGTGAACCACCCCAACCTCAACCGATCTCATGGAACACCCACCGACAGTAGCGCTAACAAACAAACAAAAAGATCCCAACGACAGCTTCTTTATTCTTCACCAACACTCCCTCCTTCTACCTCCTCAAGCTTCGCCTGTCCAACTTTGACCAGGCCAGCGTCAAGTGGGACGAGGTCGAGGATACCAACGGGTGTCCGCACTTGTACGGCAACTTTGGGGCTAAGGACGTTGTCGACGTGAAGGAGTTCCGCCGCGGGGAGGGCGAGACGTGGGGTGAGGTGTTTAAGAAGGAGGAGGCTAAGGCTTGGTTGGTTTGAGGAGAGAGGGGAATTGAGGAAGGGGAGTTTTTAAGGGAACAAGAGCTAGGTTGGGATGGGAGGCAAATAAAAGTATAAAAGGCTGCGAGTCGTTGAATACCAACTGACAACGTCTGTTCATTGCATCTTATAACCTATTTACCCTGAAAGTACTACCACACTGCCTATAGGAATCAAAAGACATTGCCAACAGTGCATCTCAACATCATCTCTCGAGCTTAATCCTCGCCATTCCCTCCTCCACTTTGACTCTACCGCCATGTTCCGTTTTCACATGAACACCCTCCTCCTCCTCCTCCTCCTTTTGTTCGCCTTCATCAGCAGCCTCCCTCTTCACACTCACAGGTTCTTGCTCCCTTTTGACAGGTTCGCTCTTTACGACTGGTTTATCGAGTTCTTCTTCCTCCTCCTGCTCATCCTCGGCCTCCTGTTTCACCCGTCCAGGCTCTCGTTTGACAATGGATGGCCGATAATCGGTCTCGTGCTCCTCAGAACCACCGAGGTTAGGTTCCTGCTTCACTATCGCGCGTTCCAGGAGTGGCTCTCTCTTGACCAAGCGCCCCTGACGGTTTTCCGCGCCTTGCTCGTTGAGGCTCGGCTCCGGCTTGACAATCGTAGCTCCATTAAGGGATTCCCTCTTCACAATGCGTGGGCGATGGTTTTCTTCCTCGCCGTGCTCTGGGATATCAGACTCCTGCTTCACTCTCGGATGCTCGGATTTTACACCTTGTGGTTGAAGGTCATCGCCTTCTCCTTCCTCGTCGAAATCCAGCTCCTGCTTGACTGTAGCCAGGTCCCTTTCGGGCTCTCTTTTCACGACGCAGTGCCGATGTGTCGACTCCCCCTCGTCGGCGTCATCTTCGGCGTCAAGATTTGGCTCCTGCTTGACGCGCGCAGGCTCTCTTTTGACGACCTGCGGAAGGTGGTTATCTTCTTCATCGGCATCGAATTCATGAACACCCTGTTCCTGTTTTACCCTAAGGACTTCTTCCTTGACAACAGGTGTTTGGTCAGCCTCTTCATTGTCCTCTTCCTCATCGGCGAGCCTCTCGCGCTTCACCCTCATACCTTCTTGCTTGATGATGGACGGGCTGTGTTCTATCGTGGGCTCAATGTTGGCAACGGCCGATTGAGCCTCATCGACATCTTCCATCTCAACGTCCTCAATGCTCTCCATCTTCACAGCTTGATCCGCAACAGCTTCCCGAACCGCCGGTGGTACGGGCTCGTTGACCACAACGTCCCTGACCCTGGCTTCCTCCTCTTTCTTGATCTCAATCCTCTCCTCTCTCTTCTCCCTCTTGATTACCATATCTCGCTCATCTTCCTCGTCACCCTCCTCTTTCGGCTCTCCCTTGAATCTGACAACCTCGGTCTCCACCTCCACCTTTTCCTCCTTCACCACCTCCCTCCTCTTCCGGCCCTCAATAACCTTCTTCCTCTCCGCAGCTTTACACAAGCCCCTCAGGCCCAACTCGCAATCACCGCACTTTCTTCCCACGGGAAGACATACCGACTGTCCAAACCCAACCAGCAGCCAGTTGATCTCCTTCCACTTGTCGCGGGGCAGCCACGACTGCAGCGCAAGGCGGGTCTCCTCGGGAGTCTTGGTGGGCGGATTCTGCCAGCCCCAGAGGTTGGTGATGCGGTGGACGTGCACGTCCACGCCAATGCCCTCGACGCGGTTCCAGCCGTTCTCGGCGGACATGCAAAGATGGGCCATCTTGGGTCCGACACCGGGAAGGGACATGAGGCCTTCGATGGTGTCGGGGATGTCGGAGTTGTAACGGTCGCGGAGGATTTCGGCGGCTTGTTTGAGGTATCTGTTTAAATCGTAGTCTGTAAGTATACGGACCTTAGAGGTGAATAAGTGGACAATACGTACTTGGTCTTGTTATTATGAAAGCCAACCTTGCCAATCAACTCGTTCAAAACGGCCGGTTCAACAGCCAGCATATTCTCCAGATTCAGGCCCGGCTCCGCGCCCTCGATGTGGGGAGGCAGTTCCTTCTTCAACCGCAACATCGCCTCCGCGTTGACTGTGTCCTTGGTCTGGCTCGACAACATCAAGGCGACGAGAGTATGGAACCTCCGATCGCGTGCTGATGCGTTGTTGCTGGCCAGGCGCTCGCATCCCATGGTATCGACGGCGGCGTTGGCGGCGGGGCCAGAGATGCGCATCTCCTTGACCAAGTTGTACACCTCCTCCCAGTCAGAAGGGGGCTCGACCTTCACCTCGCCGGTAAGGGTGTCGGTCGTCTTGCGGGCAGGTTTGCGGGTGGTGCGTTTTCTGCTAGATGTAGTAGATGTACCCACGACCGGGATATCGTTCATGTCGATCTCAGAATCCGACTTCACTTCGGCTTCTGCGGTTTGGTTGATGATTCTCGTGTTCTTCCGTTCGGTTTTGATCCTCGTCGGGGCGGGCAGTGACCCCTCCGTCTTCAGCGTTGTCGCGGTAGTTGTCGTGGTAACACGCTTCCGTTTTCGCGTGCCAATTGGGTTCCTGCGCTTGACCTTGACGGCTGGCGAGCCACTGGACTTGACGGCATCTTCTATGTCAGACCCGAAGGTGATTCCGTGTTCGTCTTCCTCGTCTTCCTCCTCGATCTTCGTGGCTCGCAATGGTGAAGATCGCAAATCAACCGGCGCGGAGCTCGAGCTGGCATTCGCATTCGCATTGTTTGCTTCATAGGCGAATCGGGCAAGAGTGCTCAGACGCGTTGAGCGACGTGGTGTTGCTGGTGTTACCATGGCGGCTGTTGCTCCCTCGAACAACCTCGATGTCTCCTTGGCTATGCGCGACGTCCTCATGGGTCAATCGATGACCCGTAATTGAACGATGAGCAGGCTTTGCTTGTTCGTCTGAAGTTATCTGCTGCTTCGCGCGGTCATGGTTGAATATTTCGACTGTTTGGTTGCGCGGGGGACGCGTGCACCTTTACGGCTAGCTTGTATTGATAGGAAACACTGAAACATTGGAAGCTCGAGCCATAACGTAAAATTATAGGGCGAACAAAAATAATGTGGATCCTCGCTGCCTACTAGTGCCGGCCCCGCCAAACACCAAGTTCCTTTGGAAAGGTCCAGTACAGTAGGCCACATTTTAAGGTTGTCGGCCCCAACCTTCGGAGAGATCATCTCGAGCCAGTCCATCGGTGACGTTGTTGCTGATATCGTTTCAATGTTTACACCATGGGCTGTTCTCAAGACTTCATGTTCCTTCTCATCACTGGTGTGAGGTTTAAAAGTAACTTGGAATTTAGAACTTCTATGAGTGTGTGGAGTATCCTGTCTTAAAACAAAGCCAGACACATTGTCCCCTGTTTGTCTAAACACCAGTAAACAGCATGATGTAAATACCTGCAACATATGTTGCGTGTATGAGAAGGAAACGCTGCCTCAAAACGCCGCACCACCCAGACAGAAGAAAATGGCCTTACCCAAGAAGAGGGAATGTCTAACCAAAGAGGAAAAAGGGAATCAAACAACGCTCGCTTTAAATCAGAAACTCCTCGTTCACCCAGTGGCTGAGCACTACCTTCCCCTCCTCAAACGTAGGCTTCTCCATCCGCACAATGATGGCAGCATGACTGTGTCGATCATTGTGAATCCAAACGGGATACTTCCGCCAGCCCAGTGCATCCAGCGCGTTGATAGCAGCAAACTGATATGGCGCCAGAGCAAGTGTGGGCTGTTGTGGATGTGACTGCTTGCGCTCGAGCGCCAGAATCTCCTGGTTGGAGAAATCGTCCGTCTCTTCGCCGGGATCGCTATCGGACAGCCCAAGATAGTCCTGGTTTTGAGAGCTGTTTAGGTCTTCATACGCATGTTCGACAGCTTCGCGCATCTCCTTGATCCATAGGTCCACCCGGTAACTCTCAACGTTAATTCCCGCCAGGCCCTTCTCGTGTAGCTTAACTCTTTTGGAACTTCGCACCGTTTGAACGGCGGAGTTGATGAAGAAAGCGACCAATCCCAAGGGGACAATAACCGCTACGGCCAAAATAAAGGGCACCCTGTTTAACCATTTCTTCAGGTTGGCGACAAGCGGTTCCTTCGGCTTGGGTGGCGCGGGGGATACGGGGTTTGTCGGATCCAGAATAACAGGCTCATACCCCTTGACGTAGTTGACTTTCACTTTGTCCAAGTCGGTGTAAGGGTCCGTTTTCGTTATGCCGGTGGTGTAGTAGACGGCAGACCTGTCATTCACGATATTCGTATAGAGAATACGACGCTTGAACTTGGCAAGACCGCACATGAAGATGGATTTCGGATCCGCCAGAACCGCGAGAAGGGGCTTTCCCGTGTCGCGGAACTCATCAATACCGAAAAGTTGTCTCCCCGACATGCAAAGGGTACGCGCACCTAGTACGTTCCATACGTGGTTTGGCCAACCGCGAAGAGGAGTGCGCACTCCTAGAAATGGGCTAGCAAATGCCGTAAATGTCTAGCACAAGCATGTTAGCTCAATGTCTTGTCCTTGATTTTTCGTCCGGAAAGTCTCATACCATGCACTCGAGGTTGTCCAGCACACCTCGCGCATAAAGAAGGCCGATCGCATAACGGGCCACCAGGCCGCCGAGGGAGTAACCAGCAATGCTGATCTTGTTGATTTTTCCACCTCTGCTTTCGACAGCTTGTAGTTCCTCCTCGATCTCGTTACATACTCGTTCGCCGCCGAGCTCGATGCCGTCGTAAGTAAACGATCCGGCGTTTCGCTTCGCTACGAGGATGTTCAACTTGTCGCGTGGGTGCTGAGCTCGCAAAGCCCTCGCTACAGAGGCCATATGAATCGGGTTGCCCCATAGCTAAAGTTCAGGTTGCTGGTCAGTTGGTGGTTCTGCAAGGTGCCACATGGATTCTGGCGATCATGCGCCATGCACGAGCACAGCATGGACAGGAGCTCAGGGTAACAAGACTTACACCATGCACCAAAACGCAGAGGTGGTCAGCCTCAACGTCGCCTCCGGTATAATCCGCCATGGTTCGTTTATGGTCAGCGATCAGGGACCGGTCGATAGATCGAAAAGAGAAGGGTAACAGTTTGAAAGTTGTGGTGGGTTGCCGAAGCAATTTAAAGGTCGCCTGTTTTTGCAGGGACCTCTTGGCGGTGGGTTTTCAGGGTGGGCGGCGCCACGGCGTGAATAGCGCAACCCCCTGAACAACAACCCGCCACGGGATGGGTGGGGGGCTGATAGGGCGCTGTTTTAGGCCCAAAAGACGACTTCGCAGCAGCACTGCCCGGACAGCACTAATGAAACGTCCTGGAAGAGAGATTGCATGTCAGCCCAAAGCTCATCAAACCGGGCATCAGAAAACAAGATGCGCCCGCTCGCTGTTCGTTCGGACATCACGAGCACCGCGGACTCAGCTGTACATGTGGCAAATCATAAGCCCTCATCACGCGGCGCGGCGGACGCGGAGCATTTGATGGGCCGTGGAAGGCCCTAAAGTCCGATATCACCGGTCACGTCGTTTCGTTGTCTGTGCAGGCGCAGCAACGGCAGTTCGTTCTCATTTTCGAACGCCGTGTCCGGTCGCACGAGCGTGTGTATGCCTGGAGCGATGACGACAGTGAGGTAGGTACCTAGGGACTAGAACCCGGTGCCCCTGGGGTTTGCGATCCGCACAACGCTAAATCCGACCGCAGGAATATCCCTGAAGTGGTACAAACCTGGGGCTCGACGAGTCTTCCGACAACGAGATGTGAAACAGAGAAACACAAAGCAACTCGAAGCCAGAGAAGTAGAGGTAGGGGGGACTCTTGTCTTTAAGGCCAGAAGCCAGAAAGAACGTCCCGAATGATAAGACGTTCTCGAAATGGAAGTTGGACCCGATTGTGGCTCCTTCTCTTTTTTTCACACCTGGAAGTTGAAGGAAGTTTCGATGCTCTCAGATCGCGATGAGACCGCAACGGCTGCTTCGCGAGCGCATCTAACATCCCCACAATGTGGATCCGGCAATCCATAAAGCATGTGCTTCTGATGATAGTGATAGAGATGCATAGCGCATGCAGCTTCAAGCTTCACTTGGTTGGTGTTAGGAATCAGGATGGCCATGGTGCGAGATAACTTCGCTGGTGTTCATTGGGAGCTTGCCAAGCAGATCGAGATAAGGTTTCGTTGGTTCCGAGGAGGGATAAAGTAAAACATCCAACGTCACCGTAACACTAACCACCAAGAAAGTCCATTGAGATATCACGGAAACACTCCTCTTGGATACCTTTCCCGCTTGAACGAAAAAGCTACCTGAACCAACATCTCAAGCGTCCCAAAATCTTCATCACATCGGCAATCCATCCTGTCCGAGAAACAACGTCTACATCTACTGATCATGAAACAGAATACAGTAGTCAAAATTCCACCCCCATCTATCATTACCTCGTTCCCTCAAACACCACCACTTTTTCATCACCAAGCTTCATTCATACCACCGTCCCAGGCCCTTCCTTACCCTGTTTCTTCCTCCCCTTCGTTGCCAACCTCGGCCAATAAACCCAAATAAACATAACCGCCAAGATCTGCAGCATGAACGCATTCACATGCATCTTGAAATTCTTCAACTCTCCTCCCCTCTTTGAACCTGACCCTACTTGCTCTTTCCCTTTCTCTGACCACCTCTCACAAACCTCCAAAAATAACTTCGGGTCATCCGTAATGACTCCATCCACCCCCTTCCTGATGCCCCATTCCATCCACCGCTCCTCGTTGACCGTCCAGATGTAGAGCTTCCGTTGCGCCTTGCGGATCTTGCTGATGAAGCGAGCGCCGATGGGGCCGACGAGCATGTGCTGCATGAGGTTGAAGTCGACGTCGGAGTGGGCTTCGGACAGGAAGCGGGAGGCATAAGGAAGGGAGAAGCCGATGTAGGCGAAGCGGTAGGAGGGAAAATAGGATTTGGCCACGTTGATGTAGTTTTCCTTTTTTGATACGGGGTAAGTATGTGGGATGCAGAAAAATAATGATGAGTGATGGCGGGAAAACGTACATTCCAGCAACCGAGGACTACTCTCTCTTTCCAGGCACGTGTTGTCGGAACAGATTCAATCGTTTTGGCTGTGGTGCTCAGTAGCAAGTCCGGATCGTCATCGATCTGAAAGTATGAGAAGTCAGCATTGGGTACCATCCCCGTTGACCTTGAGGAGAGGACCATCAAACTCACTTTGATATCCAACAACACCCATACCGACTCTAAACCAGGCTGCCCTAGATACTCCAGCAGATCTTGCAACCTCGGGATTGATTGCTGTGGCTCCCTGAGAGTCTTCAACGTACTCAAGTAGCTCCAGTCACATTCGGAAACCTTTTTATCTACGCCGAAACACCGTTTAAGGGACGGATCCTGTTGGACACATGTTAATCAATACAGTCACCCCTATAGCCGTACTGAGGATGTTGGTCAAGTGAAAGGATATAGGTAAATGAAAGGAAAACAGAAAAACATACATGTACTAACACGACAATCCCATCTTTTGTCAAGTGCAAATCTGTCTCGATCGCATGCGCACCAATATCCACCGCTCCTTGGAAAGCCCCCATTGAGTTTTCCGGGAAAGCGGCTTTGTACCCACGATGCGCGATCGCTTGAGGAAGCCGTCGTCCCGCAGGTTTCTGTCCATTGCTGTTGGATGTACTGGTGTTTGACCCGGAATTGGAAGGGGTGCGAGCAAGAGTTTCTAAATGGGCGAGAGATAGGTGGTCAGCTTCGGGTTGTTGGTAGAAACTATTGCTCGAAACATGGTGAGATGTTACCTGTTGTCTGTGGGGATTCTTCCCCTGAATGTGTTTGTAAGTGCGACATGTCTGGCGGCTTGACCCTTCAAGCCCTTATGATCTTCCGACTAACAACGCTCGTTGCAAATGTCTGACCAGGTTCGCCCCTTCACGGTATGGCTTCACTGGAACTCGATGGTGGGAAGACGGGTTGAATGCCAAAACTAAGGGGTTCAAAGGTAAAATGTGGTGGAAGGTTACCCCCAACAAGAGAAGATCTGCCCTGAGTGGTATTATTATTTACACCTCAGCCACTTACCAAACCAGCGGCAGGCAGGCAAACGGCAACACGTAGCCCTGGATCGACCCCTACACTAACAGGCTTGGAATGGTGATCCTCGAAATATTTACTGTGTAGGTTGAAGCTCAAACACGACCTGGACAGTTCATCGGAAACTTGACCACTGAGGTGATGGAAATACTCTTGATTAGTAAAACGGTATGAGATGGTAAATGTTGTTGCCCATTGTTATCCGCATGGACGCCTTCAAGACAGTTAAGACAGTTGTTAGTGTCGTTGGCTCAATGAGCCGTCAGGGTTTCTGTAGTAGGCTCGGACACGACCCTGCAGATCTTTGGTCGTCGGACACTTGAACCCGGGCCGGTCCTGACCGTCTTCCGAACGTTCGGTCTGTGCCGCCCACGTACCTGTTCCAGGCCCACCGGTAGGCGTCATTGCGGCCGCACACGGACAGAAACGGGCGGGTGCGCGTGCAAAGTGGAAGGAAGGGACATGCGCCCGGGTGGTCCCCGGCCGCACTTCCCCCACCATCGGTGTACCATGGTGTCTCTCGGTATTTGGTCAACACTGCCTGTCGACATCGATCTCGATGTGATCCCGATCAGAAATCATGGTTTAGTTCCTTAATCATATATCTTTTCGACATGCCAAAACACGGAATTCTTCTATCGCCAAAGGTTGGCGTTCACATAGGGCGGCAAGTCGGATTTCCGCTTTCAGCAATGCGTGGAACCTCCTGTTAGTGGCACCAGGGGGAAAGTGGCGTCCATGACATCACGCCCGTGGAGTCTATCCATCCAGGTGTTCCAGGGCCGGGCTCCAGCAACTCTTCACCTCGAAAAGGTTCCTTCTCCCGTACGCTCCCACCGTTGGACAAGCTCACTTTCGAGCTCCAAAAGTTCTCCATTCAGTCAGCAAAACCTCAATATCCACCCCCAAGACCCCTCTTGAAGCTCATCTGATTTGCGGGCTCCTTGTGAACCTTGAGAGCTGACACTAACAGAGCTCCTCTTCTCCTTATCTCTAGACTCCACCTGCCACATGAGTCGCGGAAGCCTGAAACATGACAAGTCGTTAGGAGCCTGTTCCGGCACCAGCGGGCGGGCGAGGCGGGTACGCGTACACGCGTACGACGGAGTCAACGGTCTCGTATTGCTGCTATCTCCCATTACTGTCGAAGTGCTTGATAAGCATTCAGTGAGAGCCAGTACTCCGTGCTATTTTACGGTGAGGGCCGACTCCGTACAGTAGTCCGGTGGCATCTTCAACAAACTCCGCCGGTCCCGGCGATCAAAAAGGCTTGTTTTCTTATGTGGATGTTCAGGGGCTTCGAGGCGAGGCGAGGCGAGGCGGCAAGCGAAGAAAGCTCCCGGGAGTCTGGCCTTTCTACACTACCTTTCCCACTGATAGCTATCGCGGTGAGCTTGGTTAGAGAGGGATCGTGACCACGTTACAAGCAGTCGTTATCAAACATTTTACGTTACCGTCTGCTCGTATTCCCGTCGGTACGCCTATCCCGTCCCCGAGATTATGGGAGGGCCTCATATTCAGGCTAAAGGCACATCGGTGCCATCAGAAGGCATTAACCCGTCTTCTAGGGTACTCTGCACACGTGGGAACGGGCGGGAAGAATGGGACGGTAGTAGAGGTGTGCCGATGCATGTGCATCCGATCGGACGGATGTATGTGGCAGGTACCAGAGACTATCCGGGTCTTTTGTGCCGTGGTATGTAACGTCCTTCTCCATGTGGAAGCTTCGGCAAATGATCAGAAGTAAGTCTCGAACGGGTACGATGGGGTTCGGATGTTACGTTAAATGCAACTTTGCTTGTGATACCTTTTCGGTCTATTAGTGATATATTTGGGAATTGGGAAAGGGGTGCATCGTGGATGTGCTTGGTACTCAGGCATCATATGAAGCATCCCGCTCTATGGCTAAAGAGCGGCAATAAACAAACAGCGGCAAAGGGAACTGCCGATACGCTTTTCACAAAGTGACTCCCCTAAATTTGAAACCACATGATAACGATAATGCCTTACTTGCTCGCTGTCTCTGCTCTAGGCTCGCTGCTACACTCGCGACTGCTGTTGAATACTATCGTCTGCCTAATACCCTACCTGACCCCTATCTGACCTCAGTTGATCCCCTCCCTATCATGAAACCTGGCAAATTTGAAGCACTTCCAGAGACTCCAACCTTAGGCATCCTGCCAACATATCCAAATGGAAGAAATAGTTTTCCCGGCCTGTACCCAGTCATAACCAAAAAAAATATCGTGAGAACCCGCGCCCATCAAATCCAAGAAATATCCCTATAGTCCTCCAATATCGTTAAAGTCCATACCCATGTAGTCCATCCAAAAGAAAATTGTTTGTGCCCGCTGAGGTCACGGGCAATAGCGTGTTGCGGTAATCCACATTCCCGTTATTCAAACCCATGTCGCCGGACGGAAGATCATCGCAAGAGGAAATACTTTCCTCACTCAAACTGAGAACACTTTGTGCTGTTGGAGCGCCTGGTACAAAGTCACCTAGATTAAACGATGACATATCCCATGGATCTTGCCCCCATGCCGTGGCTGACGAAGGTGTAGCAGACGAAGGCGTCTCCAAAGGTGCCAAAGCTGGGCCCCCGTAAATCGCAGTATACAGACTGACCGGGCCACCATCCAACGATCTTACCAGCGCCTCCCACTCAGCTGTCGACATGCCGGTTGATGTCTTCTGCGGGAACATTTGGCCTTGCTGAGAGTGAGAGGATGCTGTGGAAGAGCGTTGTTGTTGTTGTTGTTGTTGTTGTTGTTGTTGTTGTTGTTGTTGTTGTTGTTGTTGTTGTTGTTGTTGTTGTTGTTGTTGTTGTTGTTGTTGTTGTTGTTGTTGTTGTTGTTGTTGTTGTTGTTGTTGTTGTTGTTGTTGTTGTTGTTGTTGTTGTTGTTGTTGTTGTTGTTGTTGTTGTTGTTGTTGCTGCTGCTGCTGCTGCTGCTGCTGCTGCTGCTGCTGTTGTTGTTGCTGGGGCTGATGAGGTTGACTGCGCATCTGTACCGGGGAAATGGGTGACTGAGGTGAACTTAATGAAAGATAATCCAAGTTTGGCTTCGACTGTGTACCAGTCGATGTACGTCCCATAAGCGCAGTTTGGGTGACTTGAGCCTGACTCAAAGAGTGACGATGGTGAGGTCGCATTTGTTGCGCATCTTGGCGTAGGCTATCGAATGACGTTTGAGAACGGGCGCGGTAAAGCTCGTTCCTGTGCTGCTGTTGAAGTTGCTGATGCTGATGTTGTTGGTGCTGAGGAGTCATAGCCATCCCAAGTAGCTTGTCCCGCTGCATAATGAGATCTGTTTCGCTCAAGCTAGCGCTAGAGTGACGACCAAGGGTTGGTTGAGTACCGCGATCGACAGCCGAAGGTGAAGGAGATCCTTGCTGCGCTGGTGGTGTGGGCATACACGCCTCCGGAGACTGTCTCGGGGGCGTCGGCAAGGACTGGGGAAGCGATTCCTCGACGGTAACCAGCATTCCAGCGATCCTCTTGAAATCGTAGGATCCTGGAGCGTTCACCTT
The DNA here is from genome assembly GCA_009805345.1 of Neurospora sp. FGSC 26628. Classification (NCBI taxonomy): domain Eukaryota; kingdom Fungi; phylum Ascomycota; class Sordariomycetes; order Sordariales; family Sordariaceae; genus Neurospora; species Neurospora sp. FGSC 26628. The sequence continues at coordinate 85,722 of RAOO01000037.1, forward strand.
GGTAACAATCTTGATAACGGCGTTGACCAGTTTCTCGTTATCCTTCAACACTTTGCTGTCGTGCTTGAGTCCCAATGTCTGGTACAGCAACGCCATACCGCAGACGATCAAGATGTCTGCCTTGTTCAGGCAGAAGGAGAAGGACATTGACCTCTCTTCCAGCAGTTGAACAATTTGCACAATGCTCTTACTGGACTCGGCAACAGACATGAGTGCAGGAGCAGCCTTAGGGCCCAGGCTAGATGCAATAGCCGGCCGATAGATAAGGACTCGAGTATAATAGTAGGCGAGGGCAAGGAGAGGAGACCTGCTGCCTGTCACATCGGTCGAGGGCTTGTCCTGCTTGAAGTTGAGCTTCAAGTGCTGTGGTAGGTTCTCAAACCATTCGGTGAGTTCTCCCTCAAGTGATGACATCTGCTGTAGCGAAAGCTCGTACGAAGTGGCAGCCGGGTAGATCTTCTCAAGGACCTTGCCCAGGATCCGGGATCCTCGGAACAAGGCAAGTGCGCTGGAGATCCTGGTGGGTTCGCCGGGAAGGCTTGGTTGGAATCCCTTTTCTGTAACATATTCGTCGTCGGTGTCTGATGGGAACTCGGCGTGGACGTCCTCATCCTTGAGAAGCTTCGGGAGACCAAGGATGGCGGCAGAAAAGCTAGGTCTGTTAGCAACTGTCAATGCCTCGTGTGAGCGAGTGCGCTTACCAGTCAAGTGTGTACAGAGTCCAGAATACCTTCTTTCGTGTCTCGATGGTCAGAGCACCGAATGAGAAGCGCTTCTGGCTCTGATGTAAACCTAGGCGATGAGAAAGTCCCACAGCAATACCCTTGTAGTATTGCAGCCGCTTATAGTCGGCTCGGACGGTGCAGTACATCAAAGCAAGGATGAGGCATTGGAGGGTAAGCATGGTGTTGTCCATCAAGATAGCCTCCAAAGACTTGTGCCAATGTGTCTCGCAAGCGGCCAGCTGCTGAAAGTCAGGCTGCTCACTGGACAGGCCGGCAATGCTAAAGACCAAGTAAAGCTGCGTGAGCTTGTGGCTGTTCTTGATCTTTTCAGGATCCGCGACAAATTCCTCGTAGACACGAAGGAAAGCTGGCTTGTGGAGAACCGGAAACAATGGCGCCCATTCTTGAAAGTAAACATTCACGCAGCGATCAGAAAACAGCCTAGGCGGTATCCTCATACTCTGAGGGGACACCTTTGTCGAAAGAGGATAGCATCCCTGAATGTGCAAGAAGGCTTCTGGGTTGAAGTCGGTGCATGATTTGCCGTTCTCTTGGATTTTGCGCTTGAATGTTTCTGGGTATGGGGTCAGTTATCAAGAACGCGGATCTCTCGGGGAAAAGACAAACCAATAAAAGAACGACCACTGGAGGCGCCCATGAAGTAGGAGTCCGAATTCTCGACACCGAGCAACAAGGGCGATGCTTGGATGCGGAAAGTATCCTCTTTTGCCGATGTGCCGGAATCCTTCTTTATCTCTGCTGCCGGAGTGCTTCGAGGTGATTCGGCAGACCGGCCGCGATTGCTGTGCATCTTGGAGAGCATATCGAGCTTCTCGTCCTTCTCATCCAGCAAATCCTTGAGTTCCCGGACTTCCGCCTCCAACGCTCGCACTCGCTCCTCGAGCGATTCTGTGTAGCCCCTGGGGAAAGCACGCCTGCTGAGCTTATCGCTCGTCTTGCACTCGAACCCAACATTGGCGCATTGTGAACAACACGGCCTGATGCCGTCGCAGCGGATCTTTTTGCTGCGGCAGCGGTCGCAAGCCTGAGCGATGCGACTTTGTGAGCTGTTGCCCACCTTGATAACTTTCATGGGGAGAATGCCGGGCATTTTGGGCGTCTTTCACGCGGCCGGGAGAATCCCGTGCCTGTCGATATGCGATAATGTCGGTAAACAAAGTTGTGGTTGAAAGTGCTTGTGTCGAAGGACGTAACCCAAGGTTGTCGATACAGCACCAAATCGTAAAATAAAATCCGTCTTAGATCGTCACAAGACCCAATGCCGAAAGTTGATCTGGTCGTAGAGAGTAGTGGAAAAGAAGAGGCAGTTGGCGTTTCTGGTATTGGCACTTTCTCACTGGTGTCTGTTGTTCACGTTGATTTGGTCGTATATTCACAATCGGAGTCGAAATTGAGGCGGTAGATGATTGCTGGTGTGGTGATGAATGTGGTAATGGTGGTGTACTAAGTCGAGAAGCTAAGAGTGAAGAAACTTGAGACAGAAGCGAGCCAAGATCTCCAAAAGTCGAGTCGGTCCAGTGAAAAGGGGGGTTTTGGAGAGCACGACAGGCGGGGCGGCGTGATTTAAGGATGAATTCCGTGGGAAGAAGCATACGGGGGTACATTGGTGTGTTGCTGTGAGCCAAGAGAGACCAGGGGACAGGACTGGCTAGCGGGCCAGCGAGCAGCGTAGCACTGCGTGGCAGCGAGGCAGCGAGGGCGCGAGGGTTGATGCCCGCTGAGGGAAAAGCGGGCGGGAAGGAAGTCCCTGGTCATCCGTACTTGCGTACCTGGTACCGCTCCCTCTGGTGATCGGTGAGGAAAAGAGTCATCTCAACACTTTAGCTTCGACGTACCCGATACTTAGCATCCCACTGCAACATCTCTCAACTCTGCATAGCACACTACGAAGATCCTCTAAAGTTGGAACCTCAAACAAGGACGTGCGTGAACATCAGGGAACTATCGTCAGTGACAGCATCTTGACGCTTGGGCTGCTGCCTCAACGCCGTATTCCTGCTAAGCCTCCGAAGATCACAGACTATCCCAGTGTGAGGTGGACAAGGCAACGGACGGTGTGCAAGTGAGGAAGACTAGCGACTCCATTTGATTGCCATCCCCTGGCCAAAGAAGAATCTGGGGTGAGCAGGGATTTACTCGTCAAATCCAACAGATTCGCCAATCATCATGGCCTTTGTGAGCGAGAATCCACGGCATCCACTATCCCCATCTCCCGGCCCAGCCGACGAATCGCAGCGTTCTCATAGCAGACCCCCGGCCCCTTTCTCTAGCACACCACCACAAAGAGGGATGTGGTCAAATTTCAAGCGAAATCCGGGGCTTCTCGGCGCCTCCTGGCGTGAATGGGACCACAGGGTAACCACCAAGGGACGCCATCCTTTTCTGTGTTTGTTGGGACGGCGACGTGCGAGGGCTGGCAAGAGTTTTTGATGGCATCATGGCTGGCCTAGACCCCCGTTGTCTCAGCTGCATGGATCGTCAGGTCATGGCAGGTGTTGGGAAGTAGCCAACTGGCCAATGGTGAGAACACTGGCCTGCTTACGACCTAGAGACTAGCGAGGCCAGGTTCAAGATCCTCCCGATCGGGCTGGGCACCAAGCTATTTTGCTTACCGAGACCCTGAGCAAAATTTAAAGCTGCACCGTCATACGGCCTCTGCTGCGATACCACGGGACGATACCCTTCATGGTTAGGACACTCGGGAACCGGACGGGACCTCGCCAAATAGCCTCCTCCTTGAGTTGAGGTTACGGTCGAGAACCCGTTGTGTGCATGGGCAGACATCTCTCCTCGAGGTCAAGCGAGACTTTGTCCATGGTCCGCGTGACGCTGGATGGGGGCTTTGAACCATTAAAGAGACAGGGAAGTCCTCAAACCATGGTGGTTATGTCTTGGGATCAGCAGTGCTCTTCACCTTGGATAGTCGAGGACGTTGTGGTTTGGCAAAGATACTCCGTTGTGCATATAACACAGTATATTGTCTGGGGTGTTAATATGTGCGGCGGAAGAGGCGCGTATTGAGCATCAAGAGGAGCGTTTCGGATCAGCTCCGGAACGTTGAGCGGTTCCCACACCGTAACCCAACCCAGGACCTTATAATTCGGGGCTCACTGGCAGCCAGATGCTTCAGAATGAATACTTTCTGATAATGTACGGTGTACAGACGGAAACGACCAAGAGACACCTTTCCGCATTCTGGAGACGTACCTACTCCACTAAAAGGGGTCGCTGACGACGACGTGGACGCTTTGCTATCAAGGCAAGACTGCCCAGGGCTGGCCCACCGGTGGATCGTCGAGTGTGTTGGGTCAACAGGGTCGTTAGTTGAGACACACACGACGGAATCCAAAGAAATTCGGTGAGCAATAACTATGGTTAAAAAGATGGAGAAAACTGTCCGATCATCAAACAGCCACCGGTCTGCGAAGTGGTGTTCACTTCGCTCTTATGATAAAACGCGAGCGATGATGCATTAGGTTAGGGGATATGTACTGTGTACTATGCACGGCTGCCGCAGTCGCACACGAACCTCCAAAAGATAAAAACAGTTGGATGGGGCTGGCCGCCTCCACACAGTAAAAAGAGACACCCCATAACGGTCCGCTTAACCAAATGATTCCATTCCGTGATTGGCCGAAATCTGCACAGCAGGGATCATTTTGTTCCACAACCCTTCTGGAGTTAATCTTCCCCGCATTTTGGTTGAGCAATGCCAAGAACTCTAAGCGATGGATTCCTCTGTTTTTCGCTCTCGATCGGGCATTATCACCACTTTGATGAGTCGGACTCGCAAGCGACGAATATATCTCCAAGAACTGACTACGGCAGTCCGTCGCTTCGTGGTCTTAATCCTCGACAACCAGGTCTCGGATTATCGGATATACCTACATCGCCCACAAGATAAGAGAAACTCCGACCAGAGATCTCACAACAAAGACAGTGAAGAAAAAAATCCCACGAGCACCACCACCTAGTCAGCGCAGTCACAAGCCAATCTCCCACTCATCGCCGAAATGCGGGGAGATACGGGATTGTGTGATGGTCCCAAGCCTTCTGGGCGGAACCTTTTGGCTGACCAGACATGGAAAAAGCTGGTTCAACGACATGCATCTCGTGGTCATCCTGCGCCAGGAGCATACATCTGGACAGTGTAGGGTTGGGGACAACCATGTTCTAAATCGCCTCATGATCGTTTTCGCAATTGCTAATGGCTTCCCAGAGCATAAGATCGGCCTCAACTCCGCAACTCTCCCCAACTTTCAGCCTTGAGGCCGCAGTAGCCTCGGTAGTTTAATTTAATGCATCCTTTAATTCTTCTTTGACAGCGGAACATTACGCGGCATTGTCGATATACGTGTATTGTGAGCTGGTAGAATTTCTGTTTACACAATCTTCCTATCCAAGCCTACAAACCGATCATACCAAAACAAAGTCTCACGAAGAAAATTTCACCAAGAAACCTTCACGAAGAAACTTCCAGACACTTGGATCAGAGAGCATCACGATGCCTTGCAGCATCCATTTCAAAAATGTGTGGTTCATCAACTGAAATCCTCAGGCTCATTGGACGCCTCCTCGCCAACTAGGTCGGATTCGGCAGTTTCCATCGATCCGAGATATGCCACCACGTTTTCATCAGCCAGTAGCATACGCCTCTGAATGTCATCTTGTCAGTTACCTTGCATGCCATCGCGTGAGGGGGAGACCCTGGGAGTTTGCGGGGGTGGATTCTCACCTCTCTCTCCAAGTCTTCTATGACAACTTCGAGGAGACCGGTTTCGATACTCCTGAGAAGAGAAGCAGCCTGGCGACATTCGTCCCTCAACAGGTCAACGTCGCCGATGGGGAGCGAAGAGAGATCCGCAAAAGACTGCGCTCTCTCAAGCTGTTGCTGCAGCCGCTCCTGGACCACAGTGACAACGCGCAACTTGATAAGCGTAGGCGTCTCATGGTTCTGGATAAGGCTTTCAAAGTCTCCTATCCGGTCTGTAACGTCCTCCTCTCGCCAGAAAACACGGAGCTGTCGGCCACCCTCACTGTCCTGCAGCACCCGGAAATCCAGGCCGTCCTCCTCGTTCACGCACATGAGGTAGGCGAACGGACTGTTCCATGACACGGCAGAGCTACCCTTGTCGTGAGCCACGTGGACTTTAGGCAGGTCCTTAAACGCGAAGAGCTTGGCCTTTGCCAACGGGTCGTCCTCAAACGGCTCCAGGGGAAGCACGAGGCTCTCGACAGTCGCTTCCGGATCTATGAACCCGTAGCTGAACAGCATCTCTGCGGCCGGCTTGGCATCGCCGTAGCTGATGGTTACCTCCTCACCAGAAGAAATCGTGCTCTCTGGCCTGGGCAAAAGTATTACCTCATCCTTGGTGTTTTCATCATAGTAAGCCGACGCACTGGTCGAGTGGTTGATCATGTCTATGCATGGCACCATAGACTCCCCCGACTTCGGCAACTCGAGGACTCGAGACCGGTAAAGCGCGTCCAGGAGGATCCAACTGCGTAGAGATGCCGAAGAATTGCCGTCCTCGCATGGCCACAGTACGTCGTTCCAGCTCGGAAGGCTAGATGCGGCCTCCCGGACCGCATCAAACTCGGCAGTGAGGGCCGTCATCTTTGCATTCACAGCCGACTCGAGAGATGTGCCTCGGAGGAGTAGTCGCTCATCTTCCGTCCACAGTGTGGGCACGAGGACCGTTTTGGGTAGGAACTTGATGTACTCTGTCCATGGGTTCGAGACGCCTACTGGAGCTTGGTGTGCCTTAGAAGCCAGAACCAACTGGACGAGGAGAAACAATAAGATATCCCTTCTGGCTGACTGTTGTGTGGAAAGATAACGTCAGCTGGTCTCCCGGTATGAATGTCAATGGGGAAGGTCGGGAGTTCCCGGATAGAGAGGGGGATGGGGGTTGATTTGTAGCAGTTAGCTCATACATGATGTCCAACAGCATCCAGAAGTTGCTTGAAGTCCTTGTCTTCTTTGGCATATTCATCGACGGCTTGTACGTTTAGAACGAGGCTGTTCGGCACCGCCATAAGAGGCACATCGGGTTTGAGATCTCCATCGCTTACTACACCAAAGCCTTTCCCTTCGATATTGGCGACTTTGACATGTGGGAATGTGACGCCGTTGAGCAGAGCCCAAGCGGGCAGCGCCTCAATTGGGAGCCCAGGTTGTGCCATATTTTGAGGAAGACCGCTTGCTGTACGACAGGAAGAGAGGTGCCTTCCAACCTGCTAAGAAGTAGGTATAACTCGGGGCTTACAGAAGCTTGTTTGAGCTCGATCTATGAATCCAATCGTGCATGAGACTGAATGCAAAGGTGAATTCCGCACCGACAGAAGTAACAAAAGCACCCCGGTCGTAACGATCTTGTAAGATGGAGTAATTGTGTGTACGGCCGTTGAAGGGGATAACCCTAACCTAGAACGCCCAGTTCGCAGCTTCCCAGCATTCGCAACTGCTTTCTATGAATACACTCGTACTTACTGTCCGGTCCTGGCTTAACGTTGTGATTTCTAATAATTTCTTTTCCTTCAAAGTTGCAACTACTCAAACCATTCGGTTTCCTCGGAATGGATGTTGCGATGATCATCTCGTCGAGCCACCCCTTTTCTTTGCCCTGGCAACGGCTTACTGTCCAAACAAGGCCAGCGTGACTATGCGTTTAGTGGGAAGGGACTGCCCCTCCCGTCCTGCGTGGGCAATCGCATCTCCATTTGGTGGGGCTGATATCGAATTTCAATTCACCTTCCCAATTGCGGCTGCTGCTTGGAGTTGCCCTGTCGCTACAACACCAGAACAGAGCGCGATTGTCGAGACCTTTTTACCGCCTTTAAACAATCATCTACCGCCAACCGAACCAGAACGAAGTATCAAAATGCCTCGAGATCCTCTAATTGGACTGGTCGGAAAACCGAGCGCTGGCAAATCCAGCACGCTCAACTCGCTAACAGATGCTTCCTCTAAAGTTGGTAGGTAGCTCCTAGTTTTTGTTTACGAGGACATCATGATTTACCTTTCCTTTCCTCCGACACCTCGGCTGCGAAGATGGAGGCTTTACCTCATGTACGGACGGGCTGCTGATACGGCTTGCCACGCGATACAGGAAACTTCCCGTAGGCTTCTTCCCGTCACACCTTGCCCATCTCCTGCCTACCTCTATCCGTCTACACTTGAAACACATCGTCCCGTTTCCTCTTAGCTTCGCACCTTTCATACCACCACTGCCGTCGTCTTTGAACCCAACCGCAAGCAGACTCAAAGGATGTTGCGCTAACAACAATGCCTTCTGCTACCACAGTTTCACCACCATCGACCCCCAACGAGCGATCGGCTACCTCCAGATAGACTGCGCCTGCGCGCGCTATGGCGTTAGCGAAAGGTGCAAGCCCAACTACGGCTCCTGCGTCAACGGCAAGCGTAGTGTGCCCATTGAACTGCTCGACGTAGCCGGTCTCGTCCCCGGAGCGCACGAGGGCAAAGGGCTTGGCAACAAGTTCCTCGACGACCTGCGACATGCCGACGCCCTGATACACGTCGTCGACGCTTCGGGCACAACAGACGCCGAGGGAAAGGTCACGCGCGGGTACGATCCCTCCGTGGACATTGCGTGGCTGCGGTCCGAGATCGTGGCCTGGATCAAGGGAAACCTTTGGGAGAAGTGGGGTTCGATCAAGAGGCGGCATATTGCTGTCAAGGCGACAGCGATGGAAACGCTCCAGGCACAGTTCAGTGGTTACGGGAGTACCGCTGCGGTGGTGGCGCGGACGTTGGATAAGCTGGGACTCAAGGAGCCGTTGGAGGAATGGTCCGGTACGTTATTGTTGCTTTATACATCCGGGTGGGTTTCGCCAGTACGATTGCGATGGGGTTGCTAACATTGATTTCCGTACGCAGAGGAAACCGTCGACCGTGTCGTCAACGCCTTTACCGACGAGAAGTTCCCGACAGTGATCGCGCTCAACAAGATCGACCACCCAGACGCCGACAAGAACATCGCCAAGATCGCCAAGATGCAAGACCCAAATTCCATCGTTCTCTGTTCTGCGATTTCCGAAATCTTCTTGCGCAAGATGGCGAAGCAAGGCTACATCAAGTACACAGAAGGCAGCGAGTTCGTTGACACGAGGGAAGACCTAATAGCCGACGGCGACCCGGACGGCGGAGGCCTGAAAGAGCTAGACGAGAAGAACCGCAATAGGATAGAGAATCTGAAGGACATGGTCCTTTACCGATTCGGCTCCACGGGCGTCAACCAGGTGCTGTCCAAAGCTGCCGAGATCCTCGGCTTGGTGCCGGTCTTCCCAGTCAGGAATACGACAACGTTCGCGTCAGGTGCGAATGAGTCGGCGAACAAGGCGGTCTTTAGGGATTGTGTGTTGGTCAAGAAGAACTCGACCGTGGCCGACGTGGCCAGGAAGATTATGGGTGATGCGCCGATTGCCTATGTCGAAGGTGCAGGCGGCATCCGTGTCGCGGAAGATCAGATTGTTACGGTTGGGAAGAATGATGTGAGTGTCCTGTCTATCATTATTTCGCAGGAACCAGTTTACTAACTTGCACATAGATCCTGTCATTCAAGGTAGGCCGAGCATAAACAGCGTATAGACGAATAGTCGCCCAGCTTAGTATTCCTTACGAATAGCGTATGCAACACAGCAGTTGAGATAAAAGCCATTGTCTAAAGGTATCGCATGTAGCGAGCAGGCAAGAGGGCATGGAGGGATGCTAAAAGGAATCTTATCCTATGATATGCATCCAACACGATCCCTTAAACCAGCCAGCGTCGTGACCTGTTTTCTCGAGTCGCCAGCTTAAAAAGGAGAGCTCATAAGAACACAAATGACCGGCGTGATAACGAGAAATGGGAGTAGTGGAATGCTCTAACATGAAAGGCATGCGTTCCTATCGTCATTAAAGGCTCGTTAACCCCTGAAGCTTCTCTCCTTCCATTACAAAAAAACCATCGTTCCACTCGCGTTCTCGCGTTCTCGTAAATACATTCGGGATCTTCCAACGCCTTTCCCATCGCAATTAAACTTGTCTCCTCCTCTTCCGCTTTATAAGCGCCGCAACAAGTATACCGAAACGTCCGCGTAATTCCCCCAGGGCGCAGCCCGTAGTTTCGACAAGGGTATCATAAGGCGAAAACAAGCGCCGGAACACGCCGGGAAAAGGAATCAACCTGTCCATAAAGGTGTGGTAATCTGCCCACACCACCTTGGTCCCCGACGTAACATTTTTTTTTTTTCTTCCTCTCCTTGATCGATTAAGAAAAAGGAAAATCGGGTTGTTGGTGTTTCTTGTTGTCGTTGTTGTGTCGTCGCTCATTTAATACTTGAGAATGATGTAGAGAGCGTGGACGATACCGGGAAGGTACTGCAGCCAATAGTTAGCAAGGGTTCGGTTGTATGCGACGGGTGACACAGGAGGAAGGTGGAACGGGGAAAGCTTACACCCAGGAGGGTGAGGAGGATGTTGATGAAGAAATCGGCACCGCATCCACGCTCGAAGAAGACTCCGAGAGGAGGGAGGATGACGGCAATGATGATCTTGCAGATGTCGCTGGAGAGGAAACAAATGTTAGCAATGGTGGCCTAGAACCAGAATGCGCACGCTGCGTCAAGCAGGTGGGAGAAGCTAGCTCTTACCTAGCGGTGAAAGCCATTGTGATGGATTATTGTAGTAAGGTATTAGAGATTGGTTGTGACTATTGTTTGTTGGTTGAAGAGTTCAAGAAGATTGCTGAGTGTGAAGGTTGGATGCTTTTCTTTGTTGTTGTTTGCTTGAGTGGACTGACGTAATCTGGGAAGAAGAAGCAAGACAGCAAGCAGGCGGCAGAGATTAAATAGGAAATGTACGGGACAGCCGTTACACCTTGCCAAGATAAACTGCATGTAAACCTGCCCTTGCTCTTGCAGGGCAGAGGGTCAGGGAACAGGGTGTGCCTGTCTGTTCTCGTGGTGGGCTTGGGGCCGTTTGTGTTCTCGGTTCCTTCAAGGCCAAGCGGGTAGGCGAGTAGCGAGGGAACCTGATGAGGTGGTGGTTCAACCTTTCGCAAGCTCGCGCGCAAAGCAAGCCATGTACAAGGCGGTTCATACACGCGATTGGAGAGTCGGCTAGAATGCGTCATACACACCACCCAACAACCCCCGTTACGAACCGGCCAAGGTAAGTACTGTGGTAGACTCAGCAACAGTGGTTTTCTTACTATTACCCAGTTTGGTCTACATAACTCACAATTCCTCCCTTGAGAAACGAGGAACTGTGCCCGACGGGAACACACCTGAAGGAGGGCCGCCTGATCAAGTGCTGAGCAATGCTGAACAAGCTGGGATTCGACTCCGGGCCGGACTTCGATGTCCTCACAAGGGATCCAATCCCAGCGAAAGGACCACAGGGTCTCATTTACTCTCATAGCATGATAGCGCTAACTTACACCGCTTTACGATTCCACGACACCGCAGCGCAGGCACATGTGGTCCAAGCATCTACATAGTACAGCTCAGGAACAGCACGAATTGCAGTGTTTCTTGTCGTCTAACGGGGCTGGGCAGATCGAAAAGCCCCCTTGTAATGGAATGCTTGTGACATTCCGAATACCCTTACATGGATGTTTGTTCTCATGCTGCTATCCATGCCCATCATGGTTTGAGAAACCGAGTTTTCTCTCTTCGAAGTTGTAATCAAAGGGTCCTGACAGTGACGTAACCAGCCCAGGTGAGCCGAACTATCATCCCGTCGAGCGGCCAAGCGCAGGCCAAGCGTTTGCCAAGATCCCAAGCCCCAAGCTACGACTTCGTTTGAACCATGCTTGAGTCGCCCAGCAAGAACAAGCCAGTGACATCACCAGAATCACCTCAAATGTGGCGGGGGACACGCAGCAAGTGTGGCGCATAACCATGAAATGAAGGCTCAGCACGCTGAGCTTACTTATAGGCGCGGCCGGCTCACGCCGAGAACGATCACCGATTCCATCAATATTAATCTTAATTTTACCGTATACTCCAAGCGAAGCGCGATATAGTTTCGAGTTCTCCTAAGCGATGCCCAGAGCTCGGCTTTATAGTTGGGCGGCAGGCCAAGCCGGCCAAGCCGGGTACGGCGTGAATATCGGCGTTCTGAGCTTCGGAATACGAAGAAGTTTAGTAAGTGTGGTGCATAACCATGAAATGAAGGCTCAGCATACTTGTAGGCGCGGCCGGCTTACGCCGAGAACGATCACCGATTCCATCAATATTAATTTTGATTTCACCGTACACTCTAAGCGAAGCGCGATACAGTTTCAGGTCCTCCTGAGCGATGCCCAGGGCTCGGCTTTATAGTTGGGCGGCAGGCCAAGCCGGCCAAGCCGGGTACGGCGGAAGTTGTGTGAATATCGGCGTTCTGGGCTTCGGGATGCGAAGAAGTTTGGGCATTTGGTCGCGTGAGGTTGTCTGTGGATTGTGCGAGACGGACAGGAGATTAGTGATTGAAGGTTCAACGATTTGAGTGGTTAAAGATATAAGATTCAAGAGGCCATGGCTCCGCAAACCACAGCGGCCCTGCATGATATCACATGTAATTACTTGTCGAGGAAGATAAAGTGAAGAGGACAGGACCGGTAGGTATGTGTTCAGCTCAGTAAAGTCAATGACACAGTTGGGCTCTTTTTGTTGACTTTTAATAAGCAAGAGATACTGCTGCTGACGACTAGAAAAACTTTATAAGCGAGTGTTCGACCTGCGATATGGACCACTGAAGGAACTAAGTGCTACTATGAACGGACAAGTCATCGACAGTGCATGGAGCATTTCAAGCGGCATTGACTCGGGCAAGATGATACGTCAAACAGGCAGCCGGGTAGCAGGCAGTACCTTCGTCGGTTCTGGATCCGAGAACTGGCACAGACGGAATATGTAAAATCGGAGTTTCAAAGTGATCGACAGGGCGGGTGGAAATGCCAGCCGGACGACCTTGATGGACCGAGTGCCCCACTTGTCGCCGATGTGGAGCCCCGTGCGCCCGCACGCCAAGGCCCGCCTTCCGCCTGCCGACTGGAGCCCTAAAATTTTACAGGCCAGGCCACACATTTTGCCAAAAATTTCCACCGGCGCGTTGCGACCTCCACTTCACCACTTCCGTCCACCAAAACCCTCAGAACCCAACAAAAGGCGCAGGATATCCAACCTCTTTGCGTCCTTCTTTCGACTTGTCCTTTGTTAACCCACAAGCACATCTCCATCCTCGTCGACGCAATGGCTCCCATCACCGTATGTTCGCCCACATGAGACCATCGCTTTGCTGTTGGCCCAATCCTCAGCCGATATGGAATCATCCCGTGCTTTCATTTTGGTCTGAGCGACCATGGCGTGAAGCAGTAGGCTAAGTCAAATTGTGTTTTACAGAAGAAGTCTGCCAAGGGCAAGGGCCCCAAGGTCACCAAGAAGTTCGTTATCAACGCTTCTCAGCCCGCCAGCGACAAGATCTTCGACGTCTCTGCCTTCGAGAAGTTCCTCACCGAGAAGATCAAGGTTGAGGGCCGCGTCGGCAACCTCGGCGAGACCATCAAGATCTCCCAGGTCGGTGATGGCAAGATTGAGATCGTTGCCCACAACGAGCTCTCTGGCCGCTACCTCAAGTACCTGTACGTGTTCCCCATCGCGACAATCAGAAACCACCCACCATCCGAAACCAAGCAGGCGCTAACCGATTACTTTTGCGCAACAGGACCAAGAAGTTCCTCAAGAAGATGCAGCTCCGTGACTGGCTCCGCGTCGTCTCCACCTCCCGCGGTGTTTACGAGCTCAAGTTCTTCAACGTCGTCAACGACGAGGCTGAGGAGGATGAGGAGTAAATTCGATAACCTAAGGGAAATCATGGAGACTTGAGGTTATCTGGCAGGGAATACCATATGATGGACGGGTGTGCATTGTGCTTAGCGGGAAACCGGGTTCAATGAACAAATGTCAAGTCGCCTCCTTGTGAGGCATGGCGTTCTGGCCAAAACCACACCTGTCTCGCCCACGCGCATGTGAATATGTGATCTCTTTGACGTTTTCAACCATTCGTGAACCATCTGTAATGCCTCCGTTCTAGAAGTGTCTAACCCAAAAGTAAACAGACAAACCAACGCCTATGCGCCATAACCTCCCGAGATATCAACCCGACCAAATGTCCGATACCGGTACTCCTCCCACCTACCCAGGCAAGGACCTCATGACGCCCTCAAACACCAACAGCGCCATCGCATTCGCCGGGAACGCCCTCAAAAAGCAAGGCAAGAACCCGCGCCAGTACCCCTTCGCGCCATTCTCCCTGTAAACCGCCGCCGCGGCGTCCCTCCACCTAGGGAACCTCCTCACACCATCGCCGAGCCCTCCTCCTAAATTGTCCGTCATGATCCGCTGCTTGACAACATCGCTCGGGTAGCTCGTCAGCCAAAACACCTGCGCGCTCAACCCGCCCGCCCAGAAATTGATCGCCGGCGTGTTCATCTGCGTATACTGCTTCATCCACTTGCTGAAGACATCGTAAGTGCCCCACCAAAAGAAAAAGAAGCTACGAAACAGCATCGTCGCTCCCAAACCATGATACACGCCCCTGATGCCGTGGTGCGTATACACCTTCTTGACACAATCAATCGGGCCCTTGTACATCCTCTCCTCCTTGCGCGCCGCGTACTGGATCTGCAGCCTGGCTTTAACGTGCTCTACGGGCGCCGCGATGAAGCTGACCGTCGTTCCCGCCAGGATGCCGGCCAGGCCGTGGCCGTGCGAAGGTAAGGGCCTGGCTGGGTCGTGCAAGGGGTGCCAGGGCGGGTTGAACAGGTTGTCGCGCAAAAGACGGCGGTAGACCGTCAAAGAGCCGAGCATGACGCTGTCCATGAACATCCAGCCGACCAGCGGCGGGCTGGCGCCCTTGTAGAGGCCTAGGATGCCTTCGTTGCGAATGGTTTGGGTGACGCATTGGAGCGGGCCGGAGAAACGGGAGGCGTCGGTGGTTTGGAGACGGACTTTGATGGTGTCGAAGGGGTGGCCGACTGTGAGTGAGAGCAAGGGTTAGAACTGACGTTCTATTTTACACCAGGAATGAAGATGTAGGTGATGTAAGAGGTAATTGAAAACAGTTTCTGTCACTGTTGTAAGTGTAGAAGGATACGCACCAGTGAGCTTGGCGATGCCCGAAAACACGCCGGCTACGAATCCCTTGTAGTTCGCGGCCGCTTTCTGGGCCGCTACCGGGGCGGCAATAGGGACCGCAGCTTGTTGCTGGTGTTCTTTCAGGATGGCGTCCATGGTGTCGTTGGTTTCCTTCTACCTCGAGGAACCCAAGTATCTTGTTCTCGCTTTATATCATGGACCGGAGGATGGTGTTGAAATATGGGTGTCAAGAAAGTTCCAATCCCATCGACAAAGGAAGGAGATACCGACGAGGACGTGGGACGGGCAGGTAAACCTCACTAGATTACCTGTGCCTCTGTCCTTCGAGTTCAAATCTGGAAGAGGAAAGAAGAGACTATGGTTACTAATCATGTTCGGCATCTGTTACTTTTCTGGACAATCTTGACTCGATCGAACCGGCACATCGGCCACCAAAGTTACGGATCGGACCTCATCGGAGTCGGAGCTGGTACGTAGCTCTCTGACTGTCCATCCAGGGGTGTGAATGTCCCCGCTGAAAAGTTCAAAAGCTGGGGTGCTGCACTGATGGGGTTGCCCCGTTGATGGTGGGGTGCAGTAACCGCCATTGCCGTTTACTCCATTGGCAAAGAAGTATAGCATGCGTAAAGGTCTCATCCAGACCGCCTTGCGATCGGGATACAATCCCTAGATATTTTCAAAAAGGGCTCGCTTTTGAACATGTATCGGGTGTAACATTTCGAAAAGAAAAGAGTAGTTAGGGCTCCGCGATGCTGCCGTGTTAGTGATATCTCGGATGTACCGTGATTGGTCGATAGAGTGTAGAACAGCTCCTAACATCGGCCTCCATCTCAGACTTCTTCCTTCATTCTTGACTTCCACGATCCTGGGACCCCCCATTATTCCATCCAGATTCCGCACTAAATATTAACTGCTACCTAGAGTAAGTTTATCCGAATTATCCTTTTGATGCCGGGTAACGACCAACTCTCCAAGCCAAAATATGGTTTCACGACCCGTTTCCCCGTTCTCCCGTGTTTCCGACCTGCAGAAAGGCAACACCATTATCAGCAACCTCCATGAAGATAAGGTGAAAGTTATGTAGCGGATAACCGGGAACAGAGGAGGACTCCTTGAATGAAGGATGCCCAGCTCTTGAGAAACCTCCCCCTCCTCAACTCAGAACCTCTTCCCCCAGAAAAGCGTTCCTCCCAGAACCCTGCCAAGCAAGTATCCTCCATAAACACCACAGAGAATGGTAACCGGCCACTTCTGCCACTCGCGGTCCCAATCAAGCGGAATAGGCACAGCGCCCAGCCACGCCCCCACAAGACCGCCCACCAGACCGCCAAAGGTCTCATCGAGCGGTGCGCGAAATCCGCCGACCGCAGCCCAGGCGGCCGAGTCGACGCCGTGTACGTAAAAGAGCGGGAAGAGCGTGAGGAGGGCGAGGTGTGCGGCGCACAGGAAGGTATGCGATCCGTGTGTGAGGAAGGGTGCGCCGAAGAGGACCATAGCGAAGTATAGGAAGGGAGTAGCGACGAAGGTCAAAACGGAGGCTAGAAGTGCGGTCTAAAGTTTGTTTTAAGAAAGGTTAGCGCGAGCACACTCTCAAATCTTAAGGCCTCGTAGACGATGAAACCCCGGAGAAAGGGTAAGACATGACAAGACATACAATGATCGTGCTCGACCCAATGTCGCCGCTCTTCTTCTTCTCGCCCGGCCGGGGTTTCCGGTTCGACTTTGACGCCGGCTCACCCGCGGCAGGCAGGCAGAGAAGCGCATAGGTCATCTGGAGAGCCGCAACGACAGGCAAGGCGTTGCGCATCACTGGGACGGGATCGGCGACGAGGGCGTCGAATCGAAGCAGGTACAAGGCGGTCAAGGCGGCCGGTAGGGCATGGCGGACGGTCTGAGCAGCGGGTGTTTGCTTGATGTGAACGGGTCGCAGTGTCGCTAGCGAGCTGCTAGCACCAGCTGTCGTTGTCGTTGAATCCGTCCCTTGACTTCCGGACGTAGCTTTCGTTGTTGAGGCCGACTGGGCTACGGCGCCCTTAACGATCGCTGACGAGGACATTGTTACCGGGTCCACGAGGGGCATTGCTGTTGCATGGAATGAATTGAAGCTGGACAAGCAGAAGTAGCTTCGTGGTGTCGACCTTGATTGTCGATATAGTGGCAGTAGTAGACTGTACCGGTACAGTCGTTGAACCGAACAGCTGTCGCAGGAAAGTTGAGAGAGCAATGTTGCCGATGAAATGATCACGCCAAGCTTCCAATTGACGGGCGGGCGGGACGGTTAGACTCGGTCTCCACTGCGAGCCCCTGAGCGCAAAACCCTAACCCTGTGATCCTCACACCTCTGCTCTTCGAGGCGAGTCAAGATCTCACCCGCGCCCTCTTGAGATCATGTAACCGTATTGAAGAAACCCTGCTCAGGACTTTGGGTGCTATGTTTTGTTGATGCTATTTGGTAGACTGGTCAGAGTTGAACCCGTTCAGCACCGCGGGTGGGCCCTGCTTCCGTGTATAACCGAACGCTTCTCAGATGCCTACACCCCATACGTGACGGCTGATATGTCAACGACCCAAGCCTCATAACCATGACTGAGAGCTTCCAACGTGCCCTTAACCTGCAAGTTGCTGACCCCAAAGTCAAATCATCTCCATCTATTGAGCCTCCTTAGCCGGGATGAGGTTTCTCAAAGACAAGTCATACACCACATCCTCGACCTTCTTAACGGCGTACTTGACCGAATCCACCCTCTTCCGCAGGATATCGTTCTTCAGATTGAGCATCTGGAACCCTCCGTGCAGATCCTTGATGAACCCGCTAATCTGCACAGCCAGCTCTGTATCGCCCAATGTCACAGAGTTCATGGCGAGGCGGCTGAGGTCTTCAACAACCGAGATGAGGGCCAGGAGATACTCTTCGATGGTGATGTGGAAGGCGTCACGGTCCTTGAGGTTGACGGGAACTAATTCATAAATGGTAAGCATCTGTTTGTCCCATGCCATGTGGTGCTTTGACAGTCGGAACATTGAAGCCATGGAAACTTACCTCCGAATACCTCACCAACTTCCTCCAATGTCAAGAGACGGCCAACCTCGCCGGGCTTGCTGTCGCTGCCCATGCCGCCCAACCAAGCACAGAGGAGCACCGTAGCGATGGCATCCTGAAGTGTGCGTCCCCACTTGTAGTTGTACCTTGGGGAGATATCGGTCAGCTCGTGGCCTCAAGTATGTGACAGCAGCTTGTACTCACTTGTAGTAAGGGTACTGCGAAGCGAACTGGGCTAGTCGGGTCGTGGTATCCAGTTCCTTCTTGATACCACTCTCAACCTGGGAAAGAAGTGCGGGGTCTAGGTGGGCAGGTTAGCGTTCTGTTCCAAGCTTTTGAATATTCGACATGAACTCGGTCATAGCGCTTCATCCCACAGGTTCTCAGGTAGGAATAAGTTTGATAAGGGGTTTGGGGAATCATGAGATAGACCATTTGACTTGGAGCATGATCGACAACTGAGAAGGCAGCCCAGGTGCGAGAACCGTACATTTCGAACGAGGAGTGGAGTGGATCTTGGTCAACACTCCCTGTGTATAAGAGACATTCTGATTGAGTTCCTCGATGATCTGCTCCAGGTCCTTGCGAATACTGCTATCCTTCTCGATGTTGTCCTTGAGCTGGTCGAAGAGCGCGGGGTCAATCATCGGCGGAGCCATCTTGAATAAGTTGTTACGTCGTGGAAAGGCGATGTTTTGAAGTTGGCAATAATTAGAGAAGTATGGAACTATAAAGTGACTGTGAATGGCTGAGTTTGATGTGGTTGTTGGATGTGATGTGGTGATCAAATCTAGAATCCTTCGTGCAAACCGCAAATGATAAAAGTGATGCTGCTTAATCTTTATCTGCGATTGCAGTTTGTTCCAATTCGGCAATTCTTGAACGCGATGAAAACACAGAAGGGAAAGAGCGACCACGAGGTCAGTACGACAAGATCTTGATATTGGCAGACCAGATGTTTTGAGTTACATGATTCCTTATTATCTCCTGGTACTCATTTTGCCATCAAGACAGCGTCCATGACCACAAACCAACATCAATTGAGATCATGACCGGCGTTGTCCCATTTCAAACTAAGCTCAGCGAGGATGGTCTGTGCACAAGCAGACTTTCCTGCGGTGTGTATCCACTTTAGTCGTCCCCCACTAAGTATCCTTTTCGATATTTGGGTATTTAGCGGGGGACCTGGCACATCTCTTCTTCTTCCACTAGACCAATCCAATTGTCAATTTCTCCTCATTGGTTCTAACTACGATCTCAGGTGCCTAAAACCTGATGAGGTCGTGACTGTTGGGTAACTTTCTCTAGGCATCGATAATTAAGGTGTCTATAGCTCCAGTTGCTTCGACGAGCCATAGTGCAACCCTCTGGTCCAGCAAAAGTCATGGTGGGAAAGGCTATGAGTCAAAGGCAACGTTCTTTTGACATGAAGTTCTTTAAAAAGAAGCCGAAGCTCTGGGCCGGCGCAAAGGTCAGCCCCCACAGTCAAGCAGGTACTTTGACAAAGCACGTACGTGCGTAGGTAAGTGGAAAGCACAGACCATAGGAACTTCAACCGCTTTTCCCACGATCCGGTATCACTCCGGAACTCTGGACAGCTACCGAATCACGGACATATGTACGACTTCTCACGGCACGACGAGCCTCTATGCCGGAAGGCGGCGCGGATACCCTAAATGTACGACTGAAACAATCATAGGCTCCCAAAACCTACCATGTGATGTTTGATCAATGGCAACGTTTCGGACGGTTGACAATACGCCTTGATCACTCATTGCTCGGGGACTTTTTGTAACGCTTCTCTTATCCACGACCAAACAGCTTTGAGGACAGTTAAGGCCGTCCACTCCATTGGATTCGCCCTATAAACTTGAGGCGAACAGTTCAAGGTTGACGTAGGTACGTCTCTTCAACCTTGTAAACTAGCCCCATGTACTGTATTGCTTCGCCTTCACAGCCGAGACCACAAGCTTTTCGTGTCATTGACAACCCAATGTTATGTTGGACCTAGGGGGTTCGTTGCCAATGCATCATGTATCAAGGCATTCCATCTCCCTTTGACAAGTCTTTTATGGTTTCCTTTTCGAAGAGGAGAGATTCCATGCCTCGGCACAACAACCCCTGATCCAAGCTGTTGCGGGGGATCTGCTTCCCCTGTAAATGCGGGGGAGGAGACACCTAGATGCCTTCAGCCAATCGACCGCGAGCTGAGTTCCGGAAATGGGCAACCTTGAATGCCTACATTTGCGGTTGACGAACATGGGGGTTCGCGAGTAGGCGAGGTTCGCTCCGCTACCAGGCAACCTGTCCACTCACTCATACGGGTCCCTGTCCATACATTTTGAGATGCTGAGGTACGCGAGAGTGGCGGCCCTGGGGAACGGATTTATCTTCCGTCCCTTTCTTGGGAGGGAGGTCATGAGGGTTGTCCAAACAGCGGCTTTAAGTGAGTGGTAACTTCTCGGTACGCTACTGCCGTGCTTCACCTATAGCCAGCTGTTCCCGATGAGCCATCCCATTCACTTATCTTGTGGCGCTGGACTTTTGACACCTAGTGGCTCTGTCCTTCACTCACTTTCTTTCCGCCCTTCCCCGCCCCGCGAACATATATAAACGAGAGGTAGTGCCGGTACTTAACCCATTCTTCACAGCCCGTTCTCAGCAGATAACTCTGAAGAAAAGCTCCCCTCAACGATGCCGGTCAAGTCACGATGGACCGTCGATGTTCCTCGGTGCTCACTGCAACAATGGCTCTTTGACTCGCCTTGCGGTCCTCTCCCAGACCGTCGTGCATATATCGATCCTGAGCAACCCGATACGAACTACCTCAACCTCAGCGACTACCGACTCTTGGCCAAGCGCGTCGCCTTGGGCTTACAGAAAGCCGGTCTGAAGGAGGGCGACAGAGTGCTCCTCTTTTCTGGCAACAACATCTTCTTCCCTTCTATCTTCCTTGGCATCTTGATGGCCGGAGGCATCTTCACCGGTGCCAATCCCAGTTTTGTGGCCCGAGAGCTGGCATATCAGCTTCGCGACAGTGAAGCCACCTTCCTCGTCACGGCACAGGGCTCTCTCAAGACAGCCTTTGAGGCAGCTAAGGAGGCTGGCCTGCCAAGGGGTCGCATTTTCGTTGTCGGCGGAGATACTCCTGCAGCACAGCAAGTAGCGCAATCTTCCAATCCCGGGCCAGGGCTGAAGGGTCGGATCGAGGGAGCCAAGCATTGGACAGAACTCATTCAGGGGAACGCCAAAGAAGCAGAGAGCTGGAGCTGGAAAGAGCCAAAGGATCCGCAGACCACGACATGCTGTCTTAACTACAGCAGTGGGACCACTGGAGTTCCCAAGGGCGTTGAGATCAGTCATTACTGCTATGTTGCAAACGGAGTTCAGGTTATTCACCTCAACAACCTCAACCCCGACTGGGAGGAAAGGCAAAAGCGAGCCCGTGCCCTCTGCTTTCTGCCGCTTTACCACGCTTATGGCCAGACAGTCTTTGTCGCGAACATGCCTCGGGCCGGAATCCCCATCTACATTATGCCGAGCTTCGATTTCGTCAAGATGCTCGAGTATGTGCAGCGCTACCGAATTACCAGTCTCACATGTGTGCCACCGATCGTGGTCGCGTTGGCCAAGTCCCCTCTTACCAAAAAGTACGATCTCTCGAGTGTCGAGGGAATGGGATCCGGAGCCGCTCCGTTGGCCAAGGAGGTCGCCGACGAAGCTGAGAAGCTGTTCAATGGAAAATTCCTTCTTCGCCAGGGCTGGGGCATGACAGAAACGACATGTACTTGCATGTCATGGGATCCTCTTAACAAGGAGCCCAGCTCAGGCGTGGGCGAGATGATGCCCAACTGCTCTGGAAAGCTGATGTCGCTGGACGGGAAAACCGAGATCACGAAGGCAGGGGAAAGAGGGGAAGTCTGGGTTACGGGCCCGAATCTGATGCGTGGTTATTGGCGAAAGCCTGAAGCGACAGCAGATACCATTGTCGTCGACGCAGATGGCACTCGCTGGCTCAAGACGGGCGATATCGCCTACTTCGACGCGTACAAGCCTGGAGGAATCATTCACATTGTCGATCGGCTGAAGGAGTTGATCAAGGTGAAGGGTAATCAGGTGGCGCCTGCTGAACTTGAAGGGCTGTTGCTCGAGCACCCTGAGGTGGCCGATGCAGCGGTGATTGGTGTGACAATCAACGGCGAAGAAGTCCCTCGAGCCTACGTCGTTCGTCAGAACCCTAAGTCAAGGATCACTGAACAGGAAATTGCCGACTGGATGGCTAGCAAGGTAACCAGGTACAAGCAGCTGAAGGGCGGCGTTGTTTTCACCGACAACATTCCGAAGAATCCGGTGAGTACGGACTATGTCTTGTGATGTTGCATGTGTCTGGGTGCTAATGCGTAATTGGTACAGTCTGGCAAGATTTTGCGTCGGCAGCTTCGGGATCGCGCGGAGAAAGAGGTGGGAGACATCAAATCGAAGCTCTAGAGAGAGTCGGAAGCGGGATGGTGGAGGTCGTATCGCCAGGAGGACCTGATACTGGAACAACGCTTGCCTTTACTTTATAGCCGAGGAGATGGGAATATGACGGGAACAGATGGAAGCAACGGGTAGAGACGGGAAGTGTGCCAGATTTGGCAATGTACATACCTTTGAAGGGTAATGGTTTTCTAAGTACATAACCGAATGCATCCATAGAGCCGAGTGTATCTACCAGTGATCGAGTTGAAGAAGAGTGTCGGTGAGATACTAAAGGTAGTACGCAGCAGGAAATGGGCTTGATGGATGAATTAAACGAGGGTCGCAACTGCTCAACAACGAAGGTGTATGGGACGCATTTGTGAGGGAAGGAGCAAATGGGTTGGTTCTTCCCTTGGTTCTTGTTGCTCACGATAGGCAAGTGCTTTCAAGCACCTTCCTCGAGATTGACAGAGCAAGTGGAAGAGTACAAGTACTGCGTGCCTCCACTCCCAGGATTGCGACCTTCGACTCCAATTTCCTCAACTCCGTTCCCACCTCAGTTGAACGAAGCAACACATGGAATCTACTGACTTGGACCCGTGGTCAAGTTAAGCCATTGTCTACCTCTGACGGGCCAAATCCTGACCAGATCGTGGACTGGAAGCTAGTTGTTTGCAACTGTCCGGAGCCTCTGCCATGAACACTGACCATGGTCATCCCACCGATTCAATCCTTCTATCAGAAGGAACCGCCTGCCTCTTCTGCCTTCTCCCAGACACTACCAGGAACACCCGGATTCAACCCTACCGGCACAAACCGAGCGCCGTTGACAGAAACCTGGAAGCCACAAGGCACTTATCAGAGAGTCAACATCTCCGAACTTCAGCCAGGAAGAGGCAAGGTCCGATTCATGGGGAGAATTGTCAACATATGCCCGGCCAAGCCTGACCATCAGCCCAGAGCCCTTTCCCCTCTTCCTTCTGGATTCCACTTCATGGTGGTCAAAGACGATACTGGAGTAGTTGCCGTGAGTTCACCACCCTCAACCTTTTCATCTTTTTCTAAAACAAACCTAATCTCTGGACATCTGGCTCACACCAAAGATCCTCCAGATCAAACTTCTCGCCACGCAATCCGACCTCCCCAACCTCTACCTCGGGAAACTGGTCACAGTATGGACCGGCTTTGTGGCCGAGCACTCGACCGCAGCCGCTATCCAAGTCCCTTTCGTGTCGATGTTCATTCCTGTTCACCCAGGTCCGGCTTCGCAATCATGTATCAAGTTCCACCAAGACGGAACGATTCCAGAAGAGACGGGTCTTTGTCGTATCCCTCTGGAATATGACACTAGTTCTGCGTCCTCTCAGATGCCGGGATTGATAAGCCTCAAAGCCTTCATGAAAGGAACTCATACCAATGAGAAGCGCGAGGATGATACTTTGACAAGAGTCCTTGTCTGTGTCTCAAGCGTTGGCCCTCGCAAGACCATCAAGACCAACAACAAGCCAGGCACTCGGGAACTGGTCGAGGTCCATGTCTGTGACGAAACACATCATTGTGTGCTCAAACTCTGGAGTGACCAGATTATCTCGGCACGCACCTGGACTGCTGGACATACCGTGCTACTCATTACCAACCCAGAATTTTACCCTCGAAAGAGAGTCAATGAAAACCCAGGACTGGGTATTGCCCTGAACTCAATAGTGGATGTAGATCCCGACTTCCCAGATGCTCACTGGCTTCGACGGATGGCTGAAGCTCAAACAAAGAGAGAGCGAGTACACACTCCGTTCCCCGTTGGTGTATGGGACGTCGAAGAAGCTATCAACGGCCCGAACAGGGTACTCTATACCTTGGCAGACGTGGATGAGAGGGTGAGAGAGGACTCCAGCGTCGTGTTCACCGGGAAGCTCAACGTCCTCATACTGGGCGCCAGTATCTGCGAGAGCCAGAGACAGAACAGACTCTGTTGTTTCGAATGGTGAGTTAGTTACCCGGAACCAGCCCGTATGGTACTTACACACAAATCCGCCTTTCATCCCATCCCTCACCTCTACCCCTCTACCTACCCGCCATATAAGGTCCGGCACCAGGCCTTAATTCCAGAGCGGTCCAATTGGCCAAATGGTCAAGCGGGCTAGCTCATGAAAACATTGCTGGTGTGCGCGGTACCCGTGGTACAGTTTTCGTAGGTCGCAGCTGGAGCATGGTGGTTCGTTCCCCCAAGCCTCCTGGGCGACTGAGCTTTTTGCCATTTTTGTCGCCTTCGGCTATGGTTGAAAACAGCCTGGACACGTTCTCTATATTTTTCTCTTTCATTTGCACTTACTTTTGACCGAAGTTTGTATCTTGATTGTTGCCCGAATACGTGGCGGTTCCGATCGCAGGTCGGCATCGCATCTGGTGCATATATCATGCCTCATGTTTCCACGTTCAGCGAGGGAAAAAGACGAGAAACTGACACTACCTTGTATTATCCAGTTGCAACTTCCCACTCTACTCCAACCAGCCCTCGGCGACGTGCAAGAACTGCCACAAAGAATGCGAACTTTCTATTAACCCCCGAGTAATCGGGCCCGTTACGGACGAAACAGGATGTGTTGCCCCGGGCAAATTGGTATGGAGTGATCGAGCATGGTCCGAGTTGCTCAGAGGTGGTCGTCGCATCTGTTTTGACGGCAATCATGACAAAAAACAACAAGTTGCCGGACAAACAACGACTGAATCTACTATTTCATATGAGGTCAATCATGAGGCTTACAATGCTGTGCCTCAACCTCACCAATATATCTGGAAGGACCTGATCAAAGTTAACCCGGTAGAACTCAGGGATTTGGAGGAACGGCTACTGTACTCTCGTGTTACCTTGACGTTTGGCTGGTCAGCGGAGGTCAAACGGCTTTGTGTGTTGGGCGTGGAGTGGTGACGATGATCGATGTGAAATGGGTCTTGGTAATTTCATATGCTGATATGGGGCATGCTTGTGGTATATTGAAAGGGGGCTGATGGTAGAGCCCGGTGCGAAGGGAGGGGGCTATGTCAAGGATGCGGATGTTGTGAACAGAGTAGGACAAGATATCGTGGTTTATGTGGCAGGAGTTTACATCATGGTCAACAATCACCACACTGGTACTACATATCGATCACAGAGGCCAATCAAAACCAGAGATATGTAAGAACGGTGTTCATTATTGTACCTATCAAGGCATCCAGCAAAGACCAAGCTACTATGCTCTCTCTAAATTCCATCCTGGCAGCCAATTATCCGCTCTTAACCATTTCCTCGATTTTCCATCAACGCTGTGCCGTGCAAAAAGCAACTCAACAGACACGCTCGCATCATCCTAAAATTCCTCCGTCTCAGAGATCAGATCTCTAGATCCTTCTCAAAAACATGTCCGCAGCCACGTATGCTTGACCGCTTAGAAGAGCTTGTGCTCAAGGGTCATGTCAGACTCAGGCTCGAGACCGACGCAAGCGCGGAAGATGTTGGTAAGAGCGGCACGCTGCTTGGCAAGAGCGTTGACAACGGGAGTGCCGGGGGGAGTGAGGGGAGCCTTGAGCATGTAGCTGAGGACGCTCAGGACGCTGTGGAAGTGCTTGAAGTCCTTCTCGGCGACGGCGCCGCCCTCAGCAGCCTTCCACTGGATGCGGGTCATCATCTCGGTGACGACGACGAGATCGATGATCAGGGGGGAGGCAAGAAGGGAGTCCTCGCACACGTTGAAGAGCGAAATGGTCTGGTGACCGCCACAGAAGATCTCGGCGTAGTACTCGTCGAGGGCGCGCTTGTCGTCGCCGACGGCGGGCATGTACTTGATCACGACGGTGTGGTCGGGGTGCTCGCCCTCCTTGTACAGGACGCTGTTGGCGGCCACCATGTCGTCGACGACGTTCGACTTGGAGATCTCCTTGGAGCGGAACTGCTTCTGCGAGGAAAGGTTGTAGCCGTCGTTGTTTCCCAGGTGGTTGTAGGACGCGATCGACGTCAGCTTGATGCCGGCGTTGATGAGGAAGTCGGTCAGGGCAGACTTCATCTTGGTCTGGCCGGACTTGAAGTCGTCGCCGCCGATGAACGCACCGTGCCTCTCGGCAAGCTCGATGGCGCCGGGGACGAAGGTGTTCTGGGGAGAGCCGTTGATGAAGGGAGTGCCCTCGAGAATGCAGGCAACGGCGAAGATGGTGGAGGGGGAGACCTCCTCGTGGCCGGCCTCAATGGACTTGAGGAGGTTGTCGGCGGTGTCGTTGACGCCGTCAATCAAGTCGGCGTAACGCTCGGTGTTGGCGGTCCAGAGGACAATGATCTTGTCGAGGCCGTTGGCGGCCTTGAACTCGCGAATGTCCTTGCGGATCTGCTCAACGTGCTCCATGCAAGCCTTGGAGCCGGGGAGAACGTTGTCGGCACGGTTCTCCTGATTGGCAGCAATGAAGTCGGGGTAGTAGATGGAGGGCAGGGGGGCCATCTTGGACATCTCCTCGCGGACAAGCTCCTTCATGGTAGGCTGAAGGACCTTGGCGCGATCCATGGCTTTGTCGAGGGGCAGGCCGGAGATATCCCAGCCGCCAATGACGAGGTCGTTGGGGTGGACCATGGGGAGGACGTTGTGGAAGGGAACGTTGACGTCCTTGCCCTTGGCGGTGATGCCGAGCTTGATGGTGGAACCCATGATGACGGAGCCGTAGTAGTTGGCGTCCTGGGTGCCCTCCTTGGTGGCCCAGCTGTACTTGTGCTTGTTGGCGAGGATGCCGGCGGTCACGGTGGTACCGTTGTTGCCGCCCCAACCGACCAGCATCATGCCGGTCTTGGGGACCTTTCTGTCGACCTTGAAGTCGTAGACGGTCTCCTTGGGGACGGCGACATAGTTGTCGCCCTCGACAGTGCACAGGGTGGTGCGGTAGGTGTACTTGGAGCGGATCTCCTCGTCGGTGTAGACTACGTTGGGGGAGTTGACAACGAAAGTCTTGGGGGTGGTGTTGATGTGTCCATCACCGTTGGCATGAGCGCCGTTGGTGCCGTTGATACCGTTGGTAGTCATGTTGACGGTAGGGGCGGTTGTTCAGGTGCAGGTAAGTGGTTGGTTGGCTATCTTGGCTGTTGACGGTCTTTTATGGGGTAAAGACCGAGTCCGCTGAACTTCCGGGCGAGGCAGAACAACGGGCTCCTGCGTACGGGTGATGGACTCTGGTATTTATATTAGCAAAGGGTCTAGAAATTGGAATATTTTTTTTCGAACCGCCGGTGACACAAAGCGCAGAGCCGCAAGGGTTGTGAATGGGACGAACTCAAGGTTCCCCGTTCACTCGGTGAAGGTCCAACAAACGAGGGCGGGCATGGCAACACAACAGAAGGGCGGCAGGTTGGTTGGCTGCAGGGACGTGAAGAGACGGCAGAAACCTGGAAAACGGCGACTTACGAGTTGAGTAGGTTGGAAAACGTTTTGGCGGATGATGGGATCGCGGCTCGGGAGCGCGATCAGATGGTTACTTGGCTTTAAGGGGGGAGTGCGAGGCCGTGTCTGGACTTGACAGAATTTGATGTTTCTGAAGACGAACGAGCTGGGACGTTGGTTGATGGGCCTTCTTTATATACCTGGGGATCAGACGAGCAGGAACAAGGGCTCCGCAAGGCAGGGCAGGGCACATKGCGGGAGATGTAGCCTCTGGTTCCGATGTGGTCCGGATGTG
Source organism: Neurospora sp. FGSC 26628 (assembly GCA_009805345.1). Lineage (NCBI taxonomy): Eukaryota > Fungi > Ascomycota > Sordariomycetes > Sordariales > Sordariaceae > Neurospora > Neurospora sp. FGSC 26628. The sequence goes on from RAOO01000037.1 coordinate 113,802, forward strand.
GGTAGCTTCCGGGGATTGGAGCTCCATTTCCATGCACCAGGCGCGCGGCGGCGGGCGGCGGGCGGTCAAGGATCCAGGGGTTTCGCAACCTCTGCCCAAGCTCCGGGGTTTTCGGGCTCTAGACTTGCCCGCCCGTGACAGCTGCCTGTCCGGTCCGGGGCAGAGGCCAATTCAGAGGATTGATTGGAAATCGAATCAGAGGGTGAATGGTCGAGATACTTGACGGTATGTTGGGACTCTGCAATCTGAACCAATCACAAACGCCCACAGCCGATTTTCCCAAGGAATAATAACATCAAGTTAACTCCGGGATGAATTTTTGTCGATTCCTTCACCTTCAATGCTTGGCACCTCAACAGTTCCGGATGTTAGTATCATAGAGGTCCTTGCGTACGCAAGCAATCCTGGAGCAGAATCTGTTCACAACCTTTACACGCATGCACATCCTGATCCTGTCTGAATCCGCTCGTGTCTTCCCTTTTGGCGGCCGAATCGACAGGCGCCGGTTAAAGTTGCCCCTGGGAGAGACAAAGTCTGTACAACCTTTTCGACGAAAGGGTCGAATTCGGGGTTTCCAACAACCCGCACGCTGGCTGCATCGTGCCACGGCGCGCGTCGGTTGTTCCACGCGGGCGGGTAGACTGGCGGGGGTTGGGGACGATGAGGGTGCCGGTATTCCACCCACCGGCCCACCTCCGGACGGAAACCCCCTGAACCATTCCCGGTGCTTAAGCACCTTGACAGTCGCCAAGACTTGCCGAGAATTGAGCTTGACCACAACTTGTTGTTGGCAAACGGACCTTCGAAACGAAACGAACAAAACTTCATTTGCTTGTACCTTCACTAAATGAGTGAATAGAACAAAACTGAGTGCGAATTCGACATCAACGTGCCCGAAAGTACCAACGTAGCAATCTAGGCCCGTTTGCCAAAAAGCTGTGGTCAGCTCAATTATCGGAAAAGTCTTGGCGACTGTCAAGGTGCTTGAGCACGGGAACATGTCTCCATGCAATATTCTTTTGCGCTGGGGACACCCAGACTCGCCAGATAGCAGACAACGCCAGACTGCCGATTTGCCCACTCGATAACGGACAGATTCGGGTGCCGAGCACGATACCTGTGACTACGGTACCTACGGTCCTACGGTGGCCGGTGGAAGGTGGAAGAGCGGTCTGTCGATTTTTGTCTCTTCTTGCGTCTCAAGCTCGACATTGGTCCATCACCGAAAGCGCATTGGATCAGCAATTGTTGTGAGCCTGTGACATTGATCGAACCGCAACTGCAGTGTTAACGCCATTGTTGATCGATCCCTGGAGATGTTGTCGTGGCAGCACCCGGAGATGCCTGGATTTCTGCAAGCAGAGGGCGCAGAACCAGAGAAAGAAACGCCAGAAGCGAGCTCATCGTCAACAAACCCCCACGGCCGTATCATCGCGAACAATAATCACCTATTGGGCTCAAGCATATACGAATATCTGCTCACAAGCCACGGTTGGCTGTAATCATGATAGGGCTCCGGCTCGCCTGGCTCATGGGATCCTGCGCAAAATACCACACCATCACCGCAAAGAAAACACTTGCATCGAATGGCATCGTGGAACACAGGTTGTATCAGAAATATTTTTTCTTTCTTTCTTTCTGCTCGAGTCCCACGCATGCAGCTTCATTTGACAGCGCAAAGTTGCATCATGACGGCAACGGATGGTCCCTATTGGGAACACTTTTCGAACTGATGGTAACCCCAATGCCATCCACCTGCATGAAGGTTACCTTACTTTTCGGGTTCCATATGCATCCTATCCTTTTTTTCCCTCCTGCCAGTTTAAGGGGTAGTGAGTTTGGTGTCTTTTCGTTCGAACTGCTTCCATTAACAGTGATCACCCGAAGCCCCGAAGGAACATAGTATTTACCCAGCGAATCAATAACGGCATTCCTGATGCCATTCGCCATCGAGCTAAGTCGTTCTCAGTTATCTGTCGCGAAATTCGTGCGCAACAAAGAGCCAACTTGGTGGGATTTGAAGCTCCCGTCTCACTGCCGAACGGAGAACACACGCACACTCACTCGCACACACATCAGGAAATGTACTACCGAAGATCAAGGGTCCTTCGTTACATGGAAAAGACGGCATACCTACCTCAACTCGAACTTTTTTTTTTTCACCTGGAAACGTGTTTTAAGTAACACAGAACCGACTGTGGCGTGTCTTGGGTACTGCCTCGGGCTATGGAAATCTGACCGCGGAAGCGGTCTGGAGTTGAGGTTGGCATTTCCCTGTCCTGTATACAACACGACATCGCCAAAAAGAGGACATACAAGACTCAAGTTCGACAGGACAGACATACTTACCGCAAGAACTGAGATGGCGGGTCTCAGACCCTTCGCCTTCCAAGTGTAATGCTCGACTCGACTACAGTTACCCAGCCAGACACACAGCCAACGAACGACGTTGAAAGGGGGCTATAGTGCTGTTACACAGCGCAAGACTAAGTCATCATTCGAGGCCAACTTTAAACTTATTGGACGTTGATTGCCCTTCATAGTCGTGTCGTATTGTTGACAGAGACAGAAAGCGCCTTCTCTCGTAGTTTCCGATTGGAAAAGACATTATGCAACTTGGGAATACCGGCATTTCCGTAACCGGAGTAGAGATTCCGCATTGGTGTTACAGAAAGCGAAGACAGAGAGACGAAAAAGAGAGGAGAGGAGAAGAAGAAGCAAAAACAATAACACGCAGAAGCCAAGTCAGTTGAACTGGATGACAAAGTGAGTGAGTCAAGTCCGTTGACTGACATGAAGAAATCGCCAATGGCAGTCTTCTCGAAAATGAATGGTGTAGTTGGCTCCGGATCGTCGACCACCGCACACCATTCGCGGAACCACAAGGGCGTTGACATGCAGACGTTGACGAGCAGGTGAGTTGACAGGCCATGACTTGGCTTCGTTAACGAGCGGCTTGGCGGGAAGGGACAGATTCGGAACACATCCGTTCGCTTCGACATCCCACGCGGAGGCTCCCACGGTGACACCCATCCTCAACATACACATATGTTGAGCGGCCGATTGCATCGAGTCAAATTTGACCTCTAAGCTTTTTGCTCTCTTACTCGGTGGCATTGGAGTCGACGGTTCGTGGCCTGTTACCCGCATCAACGGCATCACTTGTTGTTGATTCAGGAATATTTCAAGTCTCTGATTTGGTCTTTTGTTTACGTCACCTGCTTGATCCTATTTGGCGTTCGAGTTGTCGGTTGGAAAATGAGACAGGCCTATATTGTACTAACACGTACATTGTTGACATCGGTGTCGTAGCTTCACTGGCATCTCGGAGGACGAGATATCCCGTATATTAACAAATAACGATGCCGGAAAACCAACCGTAGCATCAGTGGGCGTTGAGACTTGGGACAATCAGCCACACCTGGAGAGACATGACTGCCGAGAAGGGTTGAAACAATGTGCTTTGTAATAGAAACGGCAAAAAGGACATCATGTGGGAAAAGCAATCCAGAACAATTCGAGGTCATAGACTCATAGTAACCTCGGCGGTAAGGATGGCGAACGGTACATCATCGGAACTGAGGAATGACGAGCTGGTCAAGATCTTTCACCTCCAACGTCTTTGAGAAATATGATGGCGCTTCTTCGACGCCTCGGAAGGCGCTTCATCTCTTAAGCAGAAAAAAGGCAAGCCAGTCAGACGCCTGGAAAACGGTTAGTCATGCTGGCTGTTTGAGCCTTGCAACAGCCGACATTCCCTTGAAGAGTTGGCCTCCCCAAACAAGACCAATCAGTCCCGAAATGGACATTCCGAAATCACATGATGGGAATGAGACGTCTGCGACCCAGAAGATGGGCTGGCCAATGAGGTAGTACCAATGGTACCAATGGGTTTCCCTTGTCTCAGAAGAAACTTTGATATAGACAGTGTCGGGTATACTTGAAAGAAGTCAAAGCGACATCACCGTCGGTCTGTTGTATTGACGGTCTGCGATATAGTCTCGATGGCTTTGATGAAGCTGGATGGTGGTTCTTGATGTCATCATCTCAGTCTCGGTCTCTTTCACGGCTGATTCCATGTCATGCAGGGAGACGGTCCCAGTCCCAGGGGCCTGATGAACCATGAACGAGGTCATGCGCATTGGTGGTTGTGACGGCGGGATATGATGATGGTTGGCGCGCCAGTTTCATCACGTCCGATGTAGATGTTTCTTGTGCCGATTGCATGATGATCCAAGGTCTCTCTGGAGGATGAGCCGAACCTCTGCAAGGTACGGGCGAGCACTCCCAGGTACAGGGCCCTGGTGTCCAGCCATCAGCCAGTCGGCGAGCGAGGACCTTCAGAGGCTCCACCCGTTCCTAGATGTGTGGAGAAGTGGCGCTTGCCCAATTCGAGATGATGAGCGACTTCTCCAGCGAAACAGGTGCGCTACAGGGGACTTCACGCCAGGGTGCCAAGTGGAGAGGTCAATAATGAGGAATCAACAAATGGACAATCAATGGATGCGTGGACCGGCGATTAATTGCGGACGGAATGACGCGAGCGAGATAAGATGGTGCTTGGTCGGGTACAACACACTGCAAATGAGGTGACGGGGAGCAGCTATGTTGGTACACCATCTGGTAACTGATGGAAGGCATTGAAATGAAAGGGATGGGATAATGTCAACGTCGACGAATGCGACGCAATAGCAGCAACACTATTTTATATATGTAACTGTTTTATAGCTGAGGCTTTAGTGCTGACTGGAAGGTGAACAAGTGCGGCCTTTTGCCTCCTCGATCGCCGTCGCAACATCAACCAGGGCACCACTTCGCTTCACCAAAGTGGTTCTTGATGGAGATACCTTTCCAGCCCTTTGACGACCTCGCGTTATCTCATCAATGAAATTGTCTTCCGAGAATACCGGCGTCACTCCTTTAGTCTGGCGCAGAACGTTGAGCAAAGTCCCTCGCTAGATTTCTTCGCCTTTTCTGGCTTCCTTTTTGGCCGCCTTTTGGATCCTAGACTCCTGGGGTTTCTGTCGGTTCTGCAGCAAACCAGCAACACCAAGACGGCAGCGCCAATATACCTAACCTAGCTTGGATCTTTCAGGGGCAGGGGGTCACCGGGCACGCCTCTTTAACGCCTCCCACGCCTCTCGCGCACGCTCTTTTTAGACAAGACACGTCTTTGATCTTGATCTCATCCATCCCCAGCTTCTCGCCTGCCGTCGATAGCCTTTGCCCTCCCGGCGTCACTCGAGGCAAACAAACGTGCCCCTGACGCCCACCTGACGCCCAGAACGCCCCGGATTCCTCGCGCCAGGCATCGACTGCTACGGCGCTGTAACATTGAGGACACCCTCACCTGCCTCACAGGGGTGCCACTTGACCAGGGACTGTTGCTGGGGTTGGCTAGCCTACCGCACTGGCAGCTAGGGGCGTTCAAGGGTCGCATCCAAGGGTTGCCGGGGTAGGTCGTCCACCTTCACCCTCACCGACCTGATCATCCTTCTTTTCAACGCTTCCTCGCTGTTCATACAATTCTTCCCGATTCCGACAACATTCCATTATCGAGACGCACCGAGACACCGTTGTGTCGTCTTCCCCGCATTTCTGCTTCCGCTGTCGTCTAGCCCACCGACAGCCTTGTGGTGCTTAGCCCCGTTCCTCCTCGCTCGACGGGCATCCTCAACTCCAGCTCGTGGCGCGCATTCCTTCGAGTTCAGTCTTCGATCAACCGAATCCAACATCCCACTGCAACTGAGAAGATCCGGGGACCCAGGAACCACTTAGTGTTCTTCCGTTTAATATCCTACCGCCCGCGAACAGACCGGCCTTTGTTGCTCGACCGCCTAAACGATTACATCCCGCTTGACGTAAAGCCTCCGATCGCCTTAGACCTTACCTGCTTTAGGCACTGGGTTGGACAGACCTCGGGGTTTTGGGGTGATACGTGTAATAGGCAGCGTTCTGGATGAAACATTTGCGGAATAAAGCACCCGTTGTTACAACATTAGCTTTCGTCATTCGCTTCGCTCCTTCTAACTTCCCCTAGCAAACTCGGGGACCTGCATGGTGGTTCCTTCCAATTCAACCCTTTTCAACCGTTAAGTGAAGCGGCCCAAGCCCAAAGAAGGCAAGAATGGCTTCGGAAAGCTTCATGCCGACAGTAAAATGCTCGTCATGCGGATCACAAGTTCCGATATTACTGATGGGCGAACATGTTTGCGCTGGAGGGTCAGACGCAGATGATAAGGCAGACCCATCACCAGCAGACGAACCTTCTTCAGCCGCTCCGCCAGCCCCGGCAACTTCACTGTTTGGTCGACTGAATCCTTTTAGTGCCTCCCAGGCGCCTCAAGTGGACACTACTGTCGCTGGTAGGTCTCATCCTTCTTGATGTGCTTCAGATTCCCGTACTGACGATGGCTTCTCAGATCGACTATCCACAGGCCCATCCCAAGACACTCGCGGATCGATAAGTTTGTCGCCAAAGACCCAACGACCTGGCCTCGGGAGCACCGATGATTTACAAGCGTTGCGCCGGCCCAGCGCCTTCGCAACGGGTAACGGGGACCGAGCCCCAAACTTGCTACAACGTATGAACAGCATGACCCCTGGGCCATTTGATACGGACCGACGGCCGTCGGCCGATTTCCGTCCGACTACGCCCCTGGGACGCAGCATGACAGACTTGCGACCAAACACACCAGCGCGGAGCATGACAGACCTAGGACCTAACATGCCAGCAGGCAGCATGGCAGATCTGCGACTAAACACACCAGCGCGGAGCATGACAGACCTAGGACCAAACACACTAGCACGCAGCATGACAGACCTAGGACCAACCACCCCGATTCAACGGCCAGGGACATCGGCATCAAACATTTCTGCTGGACCCGGAAACCCGGTGACGCCAATGAGAGGGAACGGACCTGAAGGATTTGGCCCTCCCCAACGAGGGCCTCCCCCACGGGGGCCGCCGCCAACAGGGCCTCCTCCATCGGGACCAGTTCAACAAGACCTGAAGCCCGACAACGCCTTCACCATGCTGAATCGCGCCGCGACCTTTCACGGGCCAAACCATACTCCAGAACCGCCACACCGGACACCATCTGCACCTGGATTCCGCCCCGAACGACCCCGACGACCGTCTGAAGCAGCTAGAGATGCTGCAAGGGGCCCGGTGCCAGGTCCGATGCCAGGCCCGAGGCCAGGCGCGATGTCAGGTCCGATCCCAATAACGGATGATCGAATGAGAAGGCCGAGTAGAGGCCCAGACACATCCCGTCCCCCACCGCCGCGAACCGGCCTCGTTCGGGCGAGAACTACAGGGCCAGACGGAGCCCCTGCCGTGCCAGCCATCAATCTTGGGGAGGAATTCGGAGTAGGAAACCCATATCATACACCATCCGAATCCGTTTCATCCAATGGGTCGAGCCAGGCTTCATCCAATGGCTCAACCCAAGGTACTACCTTGGAGCGCCGACCTAGTCAAGCAAGTCAGGCTAGCTCAAGGACGAGCCCATCCCGATCTGTGGCATCCAGTGGGAGGAAAGGATCGGACACGCCCACATTTGACAGCTCTGTAACAAGGGCGAGCCCACCCCAATCTATGGCATCCAGTGGGAGGAAAGGATCGGACACGCCCACATTTGACAGCTCTGTAACAAGGGCGAGCCCAYCCCRATCTGTGGCATCCAGTGGGAGGAAAGGATCGGACACGCCCACATTTGACAGCTCTGTAACAGACCTACAGGTGGACGAGGATGGAGGTAAACTGACGCGGACACCCTCTACGCAATCAGTCCCTTATGATGGTGGTATTCCTCAAATGCTCCGGAAGCTGAGACCACCACCCCTAAGCAAAAGGCCACCTCCTCCAGAAGGTGGATATGATCCACGAATCGACCCACGTTTGCAGCGGAATAAGTCACCCTTGGCTTCACCTGCTCTTGATCTTTCAGGTCTCGACGACCCGAATGCCCAATTTGATCGCGGAGTCTCCCCACAGCCCGCACCATCTGCATCTCCGCTGCTGGCCTCGGCAACAATCGAGAGAAGGGATCGATCCTCAACTGCAACCGCGAATAGCCAACAGGAACGCCCGCCTTCTCAATCCTCTCAACGTCCAACAGAGCAGAGCAGTCGCCAGTCCCTGTCCGCACCAGATGTGCAACAACAGGAGCCCTCACAACCGGAATCTCCCACGTCTCCGGCGGAGGATAAACCCGAGCCTGGAATCGAAACCCAGGCTAAGGAACGACAGCCTTCCCAGCCGCCGCAAGCCACTGAGCCGCCAGTTGTGAAGCCCGACGAAGAGCAACAAGAACCGGAGACGCAAACAAGCCCACGGGCTCCAGGACCCGACGACCAGCAGCGTGGGAGTATCGATCGAGCAGCAAGGCTGGATCAAGAACGGGAGCGGACGCCCTCACAGCCTCGACAGGCTCCTCCGACTACCTCATCTCGTGGCGACTGCAAAGGCTGCAGCCTGCCCATCACAGGCAAATCTATTTCCAGCGCGGACGGCCGTCTGACGGGACGCTACCATAAAGCCTGTTTCGTCTGCTCGACCTGTCGCCAGCCCTTCTCCTCTGCCACCTTCTACGTCCACCAGGACCGACCGTACTGCGAGCGCCACTACCACGAGCTCAACGGAAGTCTCTGCGGAAGCTGCGACAACGGTATCGAAGGCCAATACCTCGAGGACGAACGGCGCAGGAAGCACCACGTCGGCTGTTTCCGGTGTGGCGATTGCAAACTCGTGCTGAAGGATGGCTATTTCGAGGTCAACGGGAAGGCCTATTGCGAAAAGGACGCTTGGAGGAGGGTGCAGTGGCTCGCTAGTAACGGCGGTAGGGGTTCAGGTCGGAAGCCTCCTCCGCCCGGACCGCGGTTCGGACCTCCTGGAGCGGGGGGGCCACCACGGACTGGACCTATGGGACCTGGTATGGGTGGTATGGGCCGCCCCGGCATGGGTCCGGGCGCACATGAACTACCGCCGCCGGGCATACCGCGCATGGAGAAGCGTATGACTAGATTTGGCATGATGGGAGCTGCTTGAGTAGAGGCACTCTTGAGAGCTGAGTGATGGTTCTCGCAAGAGCTTTACATATTCCTTTCTCTCTTATGAGAAGGGAGGGAGGGAGGGAGGGAGAGGGGCCGCTCTTGACTGGAATATTGTTTCGGCCTCGTTCTCCCTTGCGGGATGCACACAGACGGCTACTCGCGTTTGTGCGCAAGAAACTTTATCTTTCGGATATTATCGATACCCATAGACTGGGTTGGATCCGACACTTTACCTACTTTACTTTCTTGGTTCATTTCTGATACCCATACCAGCTAGTTTGGCTTTATTTACACAATCCCCTTTTTTCTTTTCCCTTTGTAAAAAAAACACAATAACAAGTAATTTCTGATGATAATTTCACAATGTATAGCAACAACAATTCATCTCCAAGCCCTACTCTATCTACTCGTGGGTAGTTATGTAAGAGCAGATGGGGATACGGAACAGGCAGGGGAGAAGGAAAGGAAGAGAGAATTGAGTTTCAGGAGTTGCTGGGAAAGGAAGCACGAGAGCGAGCTGAGGATCCTACTGTGACATATCAAGGGTTGGGTAGTAGTACAACCGGGAGGTTGCAGCGCCAGATTGCCCCAGGGGCAAATGGATATGAGAGAGAGGGGAGGGAGGAAAGGAGCAAGCTAGAGAGTACAAATATACACGCTGTAGCACGCAATGCGTCACAGTAGTTGAATCCAGCCATTGGTCATCGTCACTATTCATCTTCGTGTTCCCCCTTATGACACGCTTGTGGGTGAGTACTACCGAGCTGAGGTGGTCTCGGCAGTTGGACTTTTTGGCCGTACTTTTGCTTAGAGGACCTCGAGGAAACCGAAAGAGGTGAGTGAGTGTGACGTTCGCTTGGGAGTTGTGAAACCAAACGGTCGTCAGGGGTACCCGGACACTCGGGTATGTAGATCTGGGGGATCTCCAGATTGCATGCATGGGTCCATCTACATTCCCGTCCTGCGGTTGGAAGATGTGTGGTCATGAGGTTGTATTGGTTATTCTCCATATAGTCTCTTGCGATTCACATGTCCTTACCCCGTGCGTGGACACTCGTTTGCAAGGCTCCTATCTGTCTGTGAACGAAGATGAGTGCAGTGATTTCCACCATGGATCCAAACAAACCAAATTGTTTGTCCACATACGGGAGACGGCTCGGTGCGTAGCCGTTTAATTTGACGGGGTAATTCTAAGCCTCTAGAGTCTAGACTGTCGGGATTCCCGTGAGAAATCGCCAAGTGGTGATTCCCAGTCGGCCGGTGTTGGATTCTTGTTGATATACCATCCTGAGACGGGCACTTACACATCCGCAGTCTCCATGCCAGCCCGTAAGGACTCTCCTGTCTGCAATGCGGAAAGTGCCCTCTTTTATAGTCTGCAGTGTGTATTGTGACGGGAAGCCAGCGCCATGCACAAGTTTCCGTACCAAACAGCGCGGGCAGGTGCTGTCCTCGCCCAACTAGAACGATGTTTCGAAGTGGATGTTACAAACGGAGAGCTCCTTCCATTTTCATCCCATCATTTCTGGACCGGCTGGTTAGGCGTAACACGTGGATACGGCCGACGTTCAGGTTTCTTTCGCCCAAGTGAAGGGGGAAGGAACCAAGGTGCATTACGTGTTTCATCGTGCTACTTCTTGCTGTCCTTGATGTCTCGCCGGGCCGCTTGCAAGTTGCCGATCACAGTACCCAGACATTTGATAGTAGGATGGTGATTGAATTCTACCATCTATCGAGATTGCTCGCCCGCATCCCTTCGAGTTCTTCTTCGTCGACCTGCGGGCCACGAAGACACCTTGTCTTGCCCCTCCCCCTCCTCTTCTCCCTTACTCCTCCAGCGAGCGCTTCACTTTTCCCGCTAACTTCTTGATCATGATTTCGACTACCAAATCAGTCTTTCTCGGTCAGATTCTTCAAGTGGTACTAGGCGGGACTGTTTGATACGGTCAGGCGGTCGTCGCATTCATTGCGCGCTTGCGAGCCACAGGCACCTGGAGTGCCCATCCCATACCATTCAAACATCACACTCGTTTCCCAGCCATGATAGTCAGAATCCGGCGCCACCGGGCGCTGGGTCAGCCCCTCGTTCTTTTTTCCATCATACTTGTCATACTCGTTACGGCTAGTTTTCTTCTTAGGAGCCAACGATACAAGTCGATACAGCTGTCGGAAGCGACAGACTTCACCAAGCCGCCGCCCTCGGGTGGCGCAACAACTACGCAGGTCCATGAGGTGATACACTCCGACACTGAGGTCGATAGTCACCAGGAAGTACCAACACAGGAAGAGTTCGAGGAGGAGAGTAGGGAGCTGCTAGAGTAAGCCGCGCCCCTGAGTGGCAGCATCCAGCCAGTCAAGTCCAGTCGCACTGACAATTTTGACCGATATAGTAATCCCGACGCGGGCGCAATTTACGGGAATACCCTCGAGACACTCATCGACAAAGAAAAGCGAACGGCTCAACAGAAGAAGTTCCTCACAAGAACAGGGAGCAAGGTGCCCTACAGTCTCGACAAGCCGTATATCTTCAACCCATATCCACAGTATAACAGTCGAGCCTGGAAATCGTCGCATTCTGCATATACACCATGCTTGGGTCCAACAGGGAAAGAGGTGGAAGATATCCACGTCTTCAAAGGCCACCCAGCCAGGTTCCCTGAACCTGGTTTCGGCAGCTACGAGCTTTTGGGGATTGACAAGAATCTTTGCTTTGAGCGAGAAACCAGGCTGGGTCCGTACGGGGTGGCACCCGTGGAGGATAAGGATGGGCAATATGTTGATTGGGACAAGGTGGACTGGGGAGAGCTTCAGTTGCAGTGCCTGGACAAGAACAAGCGACGGTTTGCGACGGAAGATCCTTCCAACAGCTTCTCCGACAGCAACGGCGGATTCCACGCGGCGACAGAAAGAGAACACAAGGCCGACGGGCCTACAGACTCGATCCTGAAGAACACGAAACGATGGTGGACTCCGAAAAAGCAATATGGATCGCCTACCAACATGACGGGTAGAACTGACACGTCGGTAACGGAGCCGAAAAGCGCTGTGCTTCTGCGCTCTTATACGGGCAAGAAATACACAGAGAACGACAAGCAAGTTATCAGATCCATGGTGACGGAGCTGAGCTTGCGAACAGGAGGACAATATCAAGTCTTCCTTTTCGTTCATGTCAAGGAGGACCGCGACATCTGGTCGGACGACGAAGCCTATGAAGAAGTCTTGGATACCGCCGTTCCTGTCGAATTTAGAGGGATGACGGTGCTTTGGGATGAGGCATCCCTGAAGTTGGTATATCCCAAATTGAGCAAGGAGGCGATCCGAGTCCACAACGCACAGTTTCTGTCTGTCCAAGTATTCATGCAGAAGTTCCGAGAGTTCGACTACGTCTGGAACTGGGAGTTGGATAGTCGTCTGACCGGCCATCATTACGACTTTTTGACTAAGCTTATTGACTTTAGCAGGAAGCAACCAAGAAAAGGGCTGTGGGAACGAAACGAACGGTTTTATATCCCATCTTACCATGGTGATTATGACACGGAATTCCGCAAGAGCGTTGAACAGGCTGCTGGTCAAGATTCCATATGGGGCGCCCCTAACTTACCCGTCGTCAACCCGATCGGGCCAAAACCACCAATTCAAACACCAGAGCTGGACCGATATGAGTGGGGTGTCGGCGAGGAAGCTGATCTCATCACCCTGTCGCCGATGTTCAACCCTATAGACAGCAACTGGGTTCTGCGCGATCAAGTGTGGGGTTACGAATCCGACGCCTTCTCAGGCAAAGATCTCCCTCGCAGAGCCACCATCATCACGCAAGCGCGATTGTCGAGGAAGCTGGTCGATGTCATGCACGCCGAGAACCTCAAGGGGAATCACGTCGGCTCCGAAATGGCAGCCCCGACCACTGCTTTGATCCACGGACTCAAAGCCGTGTACGCCCCGATGCCTGTGTTTTTCGACCGGCCTTGGAACGGCACTCAGCTGGCACGATGGTTCAACGGTGGGCTGCGAGGGCAGAGCGGCGGGCTGGGGAGCGCGATGGGATGGGGCAGAGAAGGGCGTTTCCAGGGTGCCACGTGGTACTTCCGCGCCGTCCCGCCGCCACGGTTGTATAACAACTGGATGGGATATGAAGATACGGGTATCGGGGGTGCCGAGTGGGAGCGTAGTCATGGGAGACCGTGTCTGCCTGCCATGTTTCTCCATCCGCTCAAGGACGTCAGGCCGACACCGAAGGGGTATACGTCTGAGTCGAAGTTGCCGTACTGAGGTACTGAACATATAAATGTGATGTTAGAAAGCGACTGTACACAGTAGGCGTAGTTATGCTTGATGGAGACAAGAAGGGATAGTGTCACACCTATTAACTGTCTGAGTCTTGTGACGTCGTCGTCATGCTGCAATGCGATCACGGAGGCTGTGGAGGTACAGGTACATACAGAACCCCTTTTCGCCAACCCTAACCCTTGACGCCTAGCAAGGCATAGAGTCACGAGGGCTGAGGGCGGGAACCCCCTTTTCTGAAAGGCAGACTTGCATGGTTCCAGACCACACCACGTTGAGCTGAATGGCTGATCACAGGGCGAACTATATTCCTTTCGAAACAGGAAGTGATCTTATGCCTTTGTCCAGTCGTATCAGGCGCACACACTGCCTAGAGTGCCTAGCTAAAACAAAGTCAAGACATTTGACGTTTTCCCCTTTCGGTTAAGTTATCACCGCTGTTGGGTCACGGATTCCCGCCATGTTCTTGCAAGTTGGGATTTGCATTTTAACAGTTCGTGCTCCCTGATCCTCACTCGGAATATGTACTTCCAGAACGTACGATGATAGTTCGTTCGCGTGATAGGGAGATCTCCTCTCTGAGGAATGAGGATGGTCATGGTTTTGCCGTCATCAGGCCCCGTTCTTTCCATGGGTATCTTTACCCAACAGAAACTATCCAAAGAAAGGGCTGGACTGTTTTCTGGTGCAAAAGGTGCAAAATCTGAAAAGGCCAAGCAAAGCCATGGAAATTGTCACAACACGCACGTACGGTTCGCTCGTAAAAAGGGTGTTTAAGAGAAAAGATTGGCAGTCCCATGGACTCCATGGCGGTGAGGTGTGGGAGCCCAATGAGGGTGAATGAGGCCAACCTGCACCCAAAATGCGCCAAAGTGCGCCAAAGTGGCACGATGTTCTTTCGCTCGCGCCCGGCTCCGTAGTGTAGAATGTGTGGAAGCTAGACCCCAGTTTGCCTGGGGACGGGACGTTTTGAAGTTGTCAGCGACGAGAAACTTGTGGTTGCAGCTGCGACACGACGGAAAGCACAATCAGACGAGAATGACAAGCCACGGACCAACGCTCAGCCACTTTCTTTGAAATAGGAAATATCTAATTGGTGGAAAGCTTGCGGTTGCAGGCTTGCAGCAGGCTCCCAAGCGACTCCCAAGTGGCTCCAGGCGGCCAGAATCATTGAAATTGGAGGAAAGCGGATGCTGGCGAGGCTCGTGTGAGTCGATTGCCAGGGATTGCTCTGGTTGGGTGGTGCAGCAGCCCGTTTCGGTTGCGTTCTGGCCTGTTGTCGTTCAGTTCAGTTGTACTGTGGAAAAGCGACTTGTTAAGGAGCGGTCGGCAACGCCTACGGTAAGGTATACTGGTACGTAGGTACCAAGTACACACAACCTAATCCCTATAGTGCAGGGTCAACTTTGTCAAGCGGAACGAGGAGAAATGCAGATGGATGAGGCGCTCCTTTTCAAGGCTGGCGTTTAAAGAGCTACTTTCCCCCCAGCTTCATTTTCTTTCCCTCCTGGTCTTGTCTGTTCTGATCTTCTATATTTGTACTATCCAGTCATCCTCTTTTACATGTATTGACCTTGACGTTGTCTCATCTTCAACACAACCACGCTTCCGGTTTGATACTCCAACCAACCGCCAAAAGACTCCACTCACCACTTACACCCGACAACACGCCTCTGCCTCTCCGAGAGAATCACCTCGAGAACAACCTCAACTCGGTTTCAAAACAAATCGAGTTATATAAAACGATTCAAGATGTCGCCCACACACACCATGTCCGCCCACCTCTGCAAGCAGATCTACAGTGCTTGGAGACAAGACCACACAGGCAGCATCTCCCCTAGCCCGCTGCCATCGCCCACCAACTCATCCGTCTACTCGGGCTACTTCCAGCGATCGCCGTCCCCTGAGCAACAGCACAAGCGGTCCATGGACAGTGACCGCTCGTCCTCGTCCTCCAACTGGCGATGGAACAACAAGGACAACTCTCGCTAAGATACACGGGATCTCAAATATCCTAAAAGGACTTGTTTTCATTTTTTTATGGCGGACATCATTTACTGGCGCATACGAAACTGGACTGCCTGGGTTGGGCTTTTAGCGGAACGGCGGGTAATGCATTTCAGCGGTTCTATACAGCGGATAGTGAAACTATCAACAGCGCAGTTCCTCTTCCTACGGGCATATCATTTACGACGAACGGCAACAATAACGACACCACTAGCGACTACAAATCCCAACCAGCAAGCGGAAGGCAACAACATCACGGCGGACTATGGGCTCTCACTGAATTCAGCCTTCAGTAAGACAAATCCTGCCTACATATCAGTCTGCCTATACTTCAGGCAGGTAGGCAGCAGGCATGTCCATGGCCATGTCCCTTGGGTGTTACATAGTGTCACCCACCTCCAGGCACCTCCAGCTCCGGTAGCTTTTGTGTCAGCCCTACGAACTTCGAGTTTTGTTCAGCACAAGGCTTCCCAAAGCAACAACGGCTCCTCAGACAAGCGCCGGGCCGATACTCCCGTCCTAAGACGATCGTTCGGTTTCGCGGCGGCAGTGGATGGATGCATCACTTACACATCGTCACATTTCACCCTCTCATCACGCCATGTCGCTACTGTATATCGCCAATGCGCAGTGAGACAGAGCGGAGGATTAGGGGAATGGTGGGAGCGTATGATGGTGGTATCACGCCATCGCACGCCACCATTCCCAACCCAAAAAGGGAACTTGCTTCCACTTCCCTCCCTTTTGTCTTCCTGCTTTATGAATTCTTTCATTGGCATTGGCGTTGCACATACACTCACTGGTTGCCGTGTTCCGTTTCGGTGCCGGTTTCGGTGTCGGCGCTGGCGTTCATTAAGGTCGGGATGTATGGAGTGGGTGGCATTGGAAGATGGGATGTTATGTTGGTGTCACTGAGTGGTCTCGGGATTGTTCTGCTGTTATGTGTTGCCTCGTTTTTATACCTGATTTGATGCAGGAGTTGTGGGAGTTTATCATGTCAGTCAGTTTGTCATTTAGTGCTTGACGAGTTGATTTTGTCGACTTGAGAGAAGATGTCGGGATCATCGACGGAGGATTGTAATAGGATTGAGACGGAATTTGATACCCTTTTGAAAGGAAACTTCTGAGCAGATATTGTATGTCTTTTGAATAAGTGTGTGTGTAGTGACATGCTTGATGATACTCGTCAGCGTCTACACCTTATCGCTAGTCAGCGTCAATTTCGTAAATTAACGAGGAATGTATTTCGTTGGCGTAAGTGGTCGTAAAAATAAACCGAACATAAGACAGTCCAATACGGCTCGCTTAGCTAGCAAAGGCCGTTACCAAACTGTGATAGGGATTACAATAATTTGAAAACATAAGTCACCTAGGGATCCTTCCATTCAGGAATTGCCTAGAAGTTAGGTTCAAAGGTATAATAAAGACGCTTGGATGCGTAAAAAGAGTATACCCAAGGTGTAATGTACCGACCGCAACGTGTTCGGTTTATTCTTACGACCATTCGGTTGGCTATTGATTGCCTTCTTAGAAGTGTCTGGTCGTGATGTGAAAATTTATAGTGGTTGATGAATCAAGGGTCTGATAGTCCTCTCTGTGGAAGCTCGTCATTTGTCTAGGAATCACCTTGCCCAAGACCGTAACACGACTTAAAGGCACAACAGTTTAACTGTACATGTTCCTGAATTGTTCAACTCATTCACAGACAGAAGAGTAACACCCATACTACACCACCTAAACGCCAAATGAATGAACAGGACGAAAACACACCCATAACTCCCTTCTCTTTCTTGTCATGATGCACATAAACGATGTACTCGGCGTTGAAGCCCCAGTTGACTCTTCCGTGACTGGCCCTCTCGTCATTTCCCATCTAAAACCGATCACCGAATCCCGCCACCAGCGCCTTGCGATCTTCTCTATCCCATCGGCCCTGTCAGCCCAAGAAGCCGTACTCATCCAATAAGTTCCGAATCAAATCAGCTCTCCCTCACCTTCCTCCTCATCCATCCCCTCCTCATCCTCACTCCACTGCATCTCTGCAGCCGCCTTCTCCGCCAACCGCTGCACTTCAGCCAGCCCACTCAGCTCAGCCACGTAATCCCGGCTAGCCAGCGCCGTCTTGACAAACTCCCATCCGCCCTCTTTGTACGCGTCGAGGATGGGCTTGCTGCAGGCGCTGCACTGCGGATACGACTTGCCGCGGATGACCATGTTTTGGAAATTGGACAGGAAACCGCGGACCTGGTGCGGGACGAGACCGAGGGGGTGGTCGTGGGGATCGCGCTCGTACGAGACGGCAGAGCCGGTGCCGGTCGAGACAGGCGCGGGCGCGTGCTGCTTGAGCGGATGCTGGAGGATGCTGGTGAGAAGCTCGACGAGGAGGGCCGAAGCGATCCCTGCCACGCCGGGACGGGTGACGGTACATTGTTGATCGAGCGTTTGGTCTTTCATTGACTGGATTGTAGACTTGGTTAGCTTCTTTTCCCAGTTCGTCGTGGACAAATCGATCGGTTCTTACATCGGCAGCAACCACTACGTCGTTGCAGAAGTAGCATCCAAGAGTATCTTCACTGCCGTCGGTTGGTGCCGCACCATGTCGCATGACAACGTATGTGTCGAATCCGAGCGCGGCATTCATAACGATCTTGTTCGCAGCTTTGCCCATCAGCGTGGGCAACCATCGGGACTCGCGCGTATCCATGAGGAGGAAGATCGCATCGTGTGAATCGATCAACTCCTTCAGCTTATCAAAGTCTGCCTTGGTCTTCGCCTCGTCGTGGATCGGGTGATCCAACATCGGGACAGAGAGTGCGTAGCCCTCTACATCAACTCCTGGATAGATTTCTCTGAGTGCCTCGGCAGCTCGGATAGCCTTCGGCTTGCCCCCATTGAGACAATCTTCGAACTTGAAGAGAGGCTGTCGTACTGGATTTGAAAAGGATACGCTCCCAGAATCAATAAAAGTGATCTTGCGGACTCCCCACCCAAGCAGGTTTCTCGAGACATAGCTGCCGAGTGTACCTGTGCCCAGCAGCAAGCACTTGGTATTCTTGATCGTGTCCAGGTCAAGATTCGGCGCAAGCCGCCACTTCA
Organism: Neurospora sp. FGSC 26628; assembly: GCA_009805345.1. Taxonomy (NCBI): domain Eukaryota; kingdom Fungi; phylum Ascomycota; class Sordariomycetes; order Sordariales; family Sordariaceae; genus Neurospora; species Neurospora sp. FGSC 26628. The sequence continues at coordinate 132,246 of RAOO01000037.1, forward strand.
TTAGCTTCAAGTTTAAGTCCACTGCCTGGTCTGCTAGTCGGGTGGGATCCATGTACTCTGCCAGATTTGCGACCCGTGGTCTAAGATCACCATTCCCGTTCCTCTCCCAGCCGGTGACCTTGGGCATACTCTTCAACTCCACGTCGTCGACTTGATCCATGGCCAGTGGTAAGATGATGCTCCGTGCTTCGTGCCTCCTAGGCTGTGTGTCGCGATAGCAAAGAATCTGGACCTTGTTAAGGCGGTACCTCTGTCGGATGAGGATGAGAAGATTGCGGAGAGGCCACGAAGGGTATTCGGGATAGTTGGATGGGTCCACGAAAGCAACGTATTTGTCCTCTTCCGCTGTGTCGTTGAAGAAACCCGTCTCGAAGTCTCTGAGAGATCCAATGTCCCAACGGTAGCCAATATCGACCCCGGGATCATCAAGGGAAGATCTGGGGCCTGCGGCTTCGCCTCGCATTTTCTTTGCGAGGAAGAACCCATGCTCTCTCCTGTCAACCATGTATCGCCATGTCCCAATGCGCTCGACCAGTGCGGTGCTTTCGTCCGAGTTCAGCCGGCCGATCGGTCCTGTTCGCTTCCACTGCGGCTCCGAGTGTAGGGCTGGAAATGCGAACCAGTAGGTAAACCTGTACTTCTTTAGGTCGGCGTATGACAGGATTCGGAAAGACGCAAGTAGTGATGGGCATGAGTATATCGTGCCATCTTGAATCGCATCCCAGATCTGTTACCCGCCCATTAGTAAACTTTCGTTAAAGCACCAGAGCACTGGCGTGACTCAAGTGAAGCTACTGAAGACGAACCTGCTCGCCCGCCTTCTTGATCATCGCACTCTTGTCCGTGTTCTTGAACTCCTCGATCGTGTTGACGTTCTTAATGTAGCCTTCGGCTCGAGTCATGCCCAAAGGCCCGCTTTCGTCCCTATCATCAGGCTTTGGTTCGTGAAGTGTAAAAGCAAGCGTGCGTGGGAACTTACTGGTCGCTTGTTAGGGCGCTCCCCAAGATCTGCATTCTCGTGCTGGCCTCTGGATTCGCTTGCGACCGAGGTTCATATAAGCCCAAGACGGGGCGGGCCGAAGAGTCGAGCTTGTCATGGTCGAGTTTGGATGAAAAGAGGGCCGAATAGAACGGCAGCTCGATCTCCGAGGAGAATGTCGCAAACTTGAGATCCATGGCTGAGAGGGCGCACAGCCGGCCGTGATGCGCTTAGAGATTCCGAGTGATGGAAACTACTGATAATGGTGTTGATGTGCGGTTTCTATCCCAAGAAGTAGCGGTCGAAGAAGGTCAACGTTGGCAGCCTGACGCCTAGAATACTGCCTAAAGCTTATTGATGCGACCTTTTTGGGACAACACTGACAGCAGTCTCGTCTCCGGAGGGGGGCCGCAGGATGGACGAAGAAGACGGGTTCACAAGAGCCTGGGCGGTGGTCAGCAGTTCTGCGTCATCTGCTGTCTTCCCTATGACCCGATCCCTTGTCACCGGACTATACACGCCGCCAATATGCACTCTGGACCGCTTCTCCGATATAGGAACCACGTAGGTGACGATGATCTAGAGAACAGAACTTGACCGAAAATTCCGAAGCTGTGTAGATGGGTAAGGCTGATAGCGCTCCAGTATCTTCTTTCATGCGCCGAGTGAATAAGTGGTGAACGGGGAAGTGCTTTGTCAGTGGCCGACGCTGCCGTGACTCTTTCACGGTGGGAAGAACTGAAGCTCACTCAGCAGCTGTACCCCGCACTCAGTCTTTATCACAGGGCTTACCCGACCAACAGCCAAGACGGGAGCGGCAACCCACTCCTAGCATGCACGATGGGTGGGAATACCCCGCCGGCAGATCCTCGGTGAGGTGCCCTGTAGCGGCTGCACCCACTAAACGCGTTTCTGAAATCCCCCGACGCGTCTTGTCGGGTCAACACGGCCCCATCAGGAAATCAACGAGTAAATATCTTGTAGATTGTGTCTCAGATTGGTGTCGTGGTAGCTATAGTTATTTGACCCTTACCATAATTCTCCAACAACGAATCTAAAAGAAAACTCGCCATGTTCATCGGCATCTGCGGCAGTATATCAGCCCCTCCTGCCCTTCACCCTCCAGTTGAGTCACTTACACCATCAACAGGTATTTGCGCGGGAAAAAGCACCATCGCCCAATATCTCGTCGAGCACCATGGCTTCACACGTGTCTCACTAGAACACACAACCAAGACCATCGATGACATCGTCAACGGCGAGACCCCCTCAAGCGACCACGTCAACGGCCTAGTCCGCAAACTCTGGCCCGCCTACAACACCTCCCACTCCCAGTCTTCCACCTTCGCCCGTTCGAAAGGCCATGTCTTCCCCTCCGCCGACGACCTCCTCGACTTCATCACCAAACACTGGCGCGAAAGATGGGTAACAACCGACATTCCCACCGAGGGAATCCTCGACATGTACATCCGCCGGCCCTTCTTCCTGCTCATCAGCGTCGACGCCCCGCTCACCGTACGATGGCGCCGCTTCCGTGAGCGCGAAGAAAAAAGACAACAACGTCACCGAAACAACAAGCAGTCCTACTCCTCCTCCGCTGGCGGCGCCGCTCTCGAAGCCGGAGACGAAGAACAACAAGAAGACGAGGAGCCCCTAACCTTTGAATCCTTCGCCCGCCTCAACGACACTCAACTCTTCCTCCCGCAAACCGGCCGGCTACTACTCATGTCGCGCGCCACCGTCCGTCTGCTCAACACGTCCCCCTCGCTCGCGCACCTCTACGCCACGCTGGGCAACCTCGATCTGCTGAACCCGGACCGTCTCCGGCCCTCGTGGGACTCATACTTCATGGCGCTTGCCTCGCTGGCCGCGCAGCGGTCCAACTGCATGAAGCGGCGGGTCGGCTGCGTCGTGGTCCGCGACAAGCGCGTCATCAGCACGGGGTACAACGGCACGCCTAGGGGTTTGATCAACTGCGGCGAGGGCGGGTGCGGGCGGTGCAACGAGGGCCAGGGATCCGGGCAGGGGCTGTCGACGTGTTTGTGCATGCATGCGGAGGAGAATGYGCTGTTGGAGGCCGGACGGGAGAGGGTGAGGGAGGGCGCGGTCTTGTATTGCGATACTTGCCCGTGCCTGACGTGCAGCATCAAGATTGCGCAGGTGGGGATTAGTGAGGTGGTGTATAGCCAGGGGTACAGTATGGACGGGGAGACGGCGGCGGTGTTTAGACAGGCGGGAGTGAGGTTGAGGCAATTCGTTCCGGTAAGTGATGCTGTTGTGTTTCTTACATGCTTACCCTTATCCTGCATGGCCTGCAAAGCTGGAGCTGGAGGTGATGAAGTGCTAACAACAACATTTGTGTGTAACAGCCAGCGAATGGTTTGATACACTTGGAGAAGACTGACTTTTGCCCTTAAAGTGAGTTGGAGCATCAATAGACATGAACATGGACTTGTAGGGAGGTGCCAGTAGCCATATCATTAGAAATGATGCACAACTATACTATGACAGATGACAACCTCACAACAATACGAACCACAAGTTTAAGGCAACAGCATTCACTGATATATCACGACTGGCAATCACGTTAGACATCCGAGCAGTAACATCACAAAGGCAACAAACGACAACGTTACGAGTAGACAAACTAGGTATCAATAATATTAAGGCATGACTGAAATATAGAAGGAGCTTATAGTAGGCTGCAGCAGTGGTAAAAAGGCGTTCAGGGTCCCCCAAAAACGTCCACCTTTCCCTCGCTCCGACCTTGGCGATGGCGATATCCCAATGTCCATTGAAGCTGCAGTCCACAAGTTCAAAGGGAAGTCGCCATTGACTCGCTCAAGGTTCGATTAGAAATGGCCCTCTTGCAGAGATTAACCATTTCCGTGTTGGCCGTGTTATCCCATGCCCTTTCTTAAACCGCAAAAGAAGAATCGAATACCGAGGGGGAGATAGTAATAAAAGGTTGTAGCCCAACAAGCAACGGCTGGGAAACGACCAATATCGGTATCGGTGGATGGTGGTGTGTGTCGGTGAAAACGAAATGACGAATCCGGGGGACCCTCCTTCCCATTTTCCAACCGCGCCTTGAAATAGCACTCCCTTTCTTCCACTTTTGCAGCCAGAGTAAGCTCATGGGGAAGCCCGAAGTAGTAAGGGATTACCTCCCCCGTCCAAAACACCCAATCAATCCGACGAACCCTCCCAAATTCATTTCCACATACATACCACCCCTCTCCCATAGGTCCAAATCATAACGATTTCATTAACATCCCTCATCCTTTCTTCATCTCTTCATTGTGGCCGACATGTTCTTGCGTGAAGTGGGAGAGGGGTGGGTTCAGCAAACTTGTTGAGTTTGTGTAGGTAGCTTAAAACTGGGCGCCCTTACGCTCCCGGCGGGCAGCGCACTTCTTGTGGATGAACAGAGCGACGAGGCCGACAAGGACGATGAAGACGACGCAGAAGACGACAATGACACCAGCCTCCTTGCCAGCCCAGTTGCTGCGCTTGGCGATGAGGTTGAGGGTGTCGCGGACGACAACGGAGCGCTGAATGGCAGGCATTTTGTGATGTCTGGACGAGCAAGACAATGTTAGCAACTCTGCCTGAATGAAGCTGAATGGCGATGCCGAACAAAGGATTGTGGGAGGGAGGTTGGTGAAGAGTGGGGTATGATATGCAAAGGCTGCCGGAGGCGGTGAGATCGACTGTAGCCCGACTAAAGGCCGGTAGGTCCGGTGAAATGAACGGGGTGCGGAGTGGATATCGCGTGGGTGATGCGATGATCGTCGACCTCGCCAATCGCAGACGCCAATTGGCAAAGTGATGACGGTGGGGAAGAACGCCATGTACCTGCAAGCTTGGCACTTGGCACCCGTCATGTTCCACCCTCCCTACCGTTCCAAAGCCAAGCCAAACACACGAGCTCCAGTTGCCATCCAACGTAACCATAGCAAATCGCATAGCGAAGATCCGGAGCGGGCGAAGGAGAAAAAAAAGTCCCTCTGCTCGCAACCCGAAATGCTGTGTTTCTCTGCTGCTGGCCACGCTGGCGGTTCGTGCTGGTGCGGTGTTTGACTTTGCTTGGGAACGGATGACGGAAGCAAGGGAAAAGCGCGAGACGCAAGAGGATCATTGCGCACATTGCGTCCAATAGGTGGTGATGGTGACCGTGATATGGGAAGAGAAACAGACAGGAACTCAGGGAACGGGACGCTTACGGTTTGAGAAAACTCGAAAAAGAGCTGAGGTGTAATAGGTATTATTGATGCTGCGTTTCGCTAAACTGAAACGAATCGGCAAGGGCGAAGCTTCAAGCTTTGAGAACGGAGACGGGTTGGATGAGGGCCGTAGGGTCGAATTATATTCGATTATGAGGTGGATAAGAGGAGAATTGGCGAACAACACAGGACGAGGGCAGGGAGATTTTGTGAGGATATGCAGAACCGACTTGGAATAGCGGGCTAGGGCGGAAAGTCTCCTGTCTGGATGATTGCTGTCGAGTGAGGTTGAGGGGAAAAAAGAGGAAGAGAAGAGAGGAATGGGCGCGTGAATCGAGGGGGCAGACGGGGAAGAAAAGGAAGAGAGAAACAAAATACCTCCGGTGGAGCTTTTGTTTCCTTGTTCTCAGTTCCTTTGGGGGGGTGCGTGTTGTGCGCGAGCGATGCCGCCGACTGATTGGGACGGATGGGGTGTGAATCCGGCAGGAGAGAGTGGGAAGAACTCGCTCCCGTCGAACAGCAGCCAGACTGCAAGCTGCCAGGTTACCGTGCCGAAGTCCATCCCACGACCCACGATACCAGCGACGCCCCGGTCAGGAAAACCCGCCGTCAGTGCGAGTGCGTTGTGGGACTGTGCACGGCACGGTGGCCAGCAGAGCTCTGGGCGCGGGAGGTTGACCAAAAGCTTCCACTTGGCCACCCGGACAGCCTGTCACGGTTGTCACTGGCCTGTCGACTCGTCGAAGCCTGGCTCGCCTGGCTTGCAGGGCGGGAGGCGGGGAGCAGGACATCCCTACTGCAGTGCGCGAATTTACCCCATGCTCTCTCGATGCGGGCCTGACCGTCAGAACGACAGTCTCCAACCTGTCCAACTGACTCCAACCACCACCACACCAGTCCGATCCGAGGGTCGATAGAGTGCCGTGACCTTTTTCTCCCAGCCCTGGCTATTCCCTGCAAAAGCTCTGCCTTGCTGAAAGCTTGGTGGTTCTCTTCGTCCCGTCCCTTCTGATACTTTGCTCCCCTGCGAATAGCCTTTACTAACAGCAACTTTGACATCAGACACCCAACAGCGCCTGTCAAGCCTTTTCGGCGAAAAGAGTGACCCCTGGCCTCCCCTCTGGTCAACTGGGCCAGCCGATCTCCGTCATTCAGCCCAGGTCCCATTCGACAACGAGCACGACCTAGCGGTGCCATTGCGGCGTTCGCTGCCGACACAAGCGGACACCGCACAATGCCGGTCGGTCGTGCTCCGCGCATGTGGATTACACTCTGGTGGTACCTGCTTCTTAGCCGTTGCCCTAGCTCACCTTGGTAGGTATCGGTGCGGGTTGTACCTTTGTACCTAGCAGTGAGCCAACGACGAGAGGCACCAACGGCCCCGTTGTCCACCTCCCGCCGAACCAAGGCTCGCAAGGTACTGTGGTACAAGGAGATAGGGCAAGGGTCATCCGGTGGAGGAAAATTTGGACCGAGAATCACCGTGCAATCATGGCGATTTGCGATGAAAGCAAAAAAAAAAAAAAACCTTCACACAAAAGCACGAACGAAGCACGACTCGCGGCGCCAACCACATTCAGTAGACCCTCCACACAGACAAGGCGGTCGAGAAGAATCCACAGTTCTTCAGGTACCGTTCTGCCTACCGCGTATGGGCGGAAACGGGAACCACCGGAGCGGCGCAACGATGGAACAGAAAAACCCTTTTAGGGTTTGGCTTTGCATAGTCGTGCATAGCTAGAGGAACCCTGGATAATCGGACGCAGACCGCATGTCTGGAGACCCTGAGATAGAGGGTTATGCAGTGCTTTTGTGTGCGGGAATTGTTGACCGGGCAACATCAACGTCTTCGCAAGAGAAAACAAAGAATGGGAATAAGCACTTTACCACTACAAGTCTTGGTGATACGCCAAGTTTAACCGCCTCGGCAATCAGGTCTTGGATGGGGAACGTTCCTTCATCGGTTTCATCATCTTCGCTTCATTTTACCCCGGCTGGGGAATAGTTGGAGGAGATCACCACCGAGGTCGTGACTAGCGAGGCAGCTGAGTCCAGCACAAAGAGCATGGGGAAAGGCAGGAACTGGCGTCACGATCTGGAGACTGATGAGCTGTTTCTTTGTGGTAACAGCACCAGCATATCGTAGTGGGGTGACGACTTGAATGAAGCACCCCGGCCATAAGCTCGAACCAGCAGGCTGGAGAGTGGAACAAGTCATTTTACCTAGGCTCCAGTCGCATCTCCATCTTCGGGGCCATCTTGGCTCCATTCGACGAACTCAGTAATTGTCCATTGGTCAATGGTCAGTTGGTCGGTGAAGAGCAGACGCAGAGCTTTGCCGTTTCCACGGTATTTCCACGCGCACCCTCGCGGCCACTTTGCGGGCTCTCTCGACAGCGCTTTTGATGCTCTGTTGCGGTTCCTCGACTCTGCGCGCGCACCATTTGGCATCAGGCCAGGAAGGGATCGGGAACCGCGCAGGAACGTCAGAAAACCCCACCTGAAAAAAGGTCGTCGAGGGTTCGACCTGGAACAAAAACTTGATCCGCCAGATACCGAAGATGCCTGACCAAAAAGACCAGGGAGCCTGTGCTCACTCCAAGCTCGCCCTCCGAAATTTGTGCTTATCTTCCCGAGTCCACGAAGAGTGCCCACGAGCGGTGACGACTGTGGACGACAGCTGGAAGCCACCAGTGATCGTTCAGTGGTTACTCTCTGGGAGCCACAGGTGCTGCACTGGATTATTTCCGGTTGATTCCATAAGGTCACTTTACCCTTTTGTGTGCATGCTCTATGCATGACTCCACGCGACGATATGCACCAGTCATGTCCCGAGCAATGCATCTTGCGTTCCTTCGTGTGGATTCCCGCGCTGCCGCGGTTCCTTCAAGCTTTTTCTGCATGCGGCCCTTCCGAGCCTTCCATGCGGTACCCCTTTTTTGGCTGCAGCTTGCTGGCTTCGAGAAGTACCTTGGAAGCAGAGTGCAGCCAAAGGCAGCCACTGAGAGAAGCCAGAATGACAGCCAAGGGCACTCAACTCAGGAACTGCCGGCATCCCACGACCAGGTGGACATCCGCTCAACACTGGATCTCGAATCTGTCAGGAACACGCACGTTTCTCACTGTTTATTAAGGATGTATGGTAGACGGCGCACTGCTATGCAGCGGTTCCTCTTCCCTTGGTAATAAAAAAATATCATCCAGGGCTTCTCGCTCCATGGCAACAGCAGGCATATCGAAGCCAGTCCCATCCGAATCCTGCCAACCTCGATGCTCAAACACACCATCCGAACGCCCTCATCCGTCGAATTTCCGTACCCGAGCCAACCTCCACACCTGTTCACTTTCACAGTACCCAACCTCCACGCCCAAAATGCGCTAAGGGAAATATCCATCCCTCTGGCTTAGCCCGGACGACTCCATTCAGCACGTGATCGGTCCCGGTCCGGGGACGGTGTACGGTTTGCCGTCTAAATCCGGCTGGCCCAGCTTACCGTAAATGTTGATCAGGATGCCCGGATCGTTCGACTTGTAAGCACCGGGGAAGCTCACGGTCGACGAAGGCGTGAAGGAACCGGACCCGGAAACGTTGATCTGAGCACACGACTGGTAGAACTGGGCCTGGCCCGAGTTCTTCGCCGAATGCAAGGCAATAATCTCGACGCGCAGGAGATATTGGCCAGGCGCGATGCAGTTGGGCAGGTTGAAGTAAGTCCAGCCGTTGTTCTGGAGCATGTTATCGACACCCCATTTCCGGCTACCGGTATCGAAGCCATCCTGCCAAATCTTGAACCACTTTTGGCCGCTAGAGCTAGCTGATGCCGCGTTGTCGACTTTGGCAAGATAGGCGATAACTGGTCCCTTGTGAGATTTGGCGATTGGATTGTCAGGATCGTTGTTGAACTGGGGACCACCGATGACATGCCCCCAGTTGGCGCCGATTCGGTCGCCCGGTGAGACGTTTATCACCGTCTGAGACTTGGTGCCCGAAGCTCCGCATGCCATGTTGCCGCTGCTCACATCCTGAACGGGGTTGTTGTTCCCCGGTGCGCGGATGCCCGTGAGCTGGCCGTTGTCTTTGCCGTTGACCGAGAGTTTCTAAGTCCCCTTGTTAGTCCCATGTCCCGTTTACCGGAAGAGAAAGAGTGTTCTCTATGCTTACCTGGAAGATGGCATGTGCCTCCACTGACAGCCCGTACGTGATGAGAGCTAGCAGTGAGATCTTCATTGTGAAGCCTGTTGAATTGAGCGGTGCCTATTGGCGATTGCCTGTCTTGCTCTGGTAGAACAATCCCACCGTATGGCCGCTCTCACAACTTCATATATATATCCGCTCCAACGACTCTTCCCATGAGCATACTCGCTAGATGGCAGCCTTTATCGACGGAGGTAGTTTGTCCATCCGAGAATTGCACCGAATCCCCAAGTCCCGAACAAGTCAGAAGCCACATATAAATGAATATCACCGCAATCCCTGTTTCCATCATCACTTGGGACAAATGGACTGCGGTGTCCAGAGCTTGTCAGGCGGCTTGCAAGATCGGTGATCCTTGGAATGGCGGGGCCCCGGATTATGAGAGTGTGTCCGCAATCTATTCTGATAGAATGGCTGTAGGTTGGTTCCGGACTCAAACGCGATCGAACGGGTTGGGCATCGCTACCATCAACGGCCGTCCCGTCTTTCAGATTGCGTCTGGCATTAACCGGGCCAGTCACGGGGCCAATTACCGGGACAACTCAACGATATCTTTGCTGACATAGAAATAGGGACAAGACGGATGAAGTCGAAACTTGAGCCGGATGACGAATGAGGAGAAAGCAGCATACTATAAGTAACACTGCGACGATGTCGATCAACGGGCAGCCCGTGTCAACGATTCCGTTGAGATTGATATGCCAACTTGGGCTGTCGAAAACTGTGCTGCGACACTTTCTCAAACTGGTCGTGATTGATGGAAAAATTCATAGAACAACAGGCGACTCGGATCGTTAAACCTCTTTTATAGAGAATTACGTGCTATGGCAGACTGTTGTGCGCAAGTTAGAGTGATATATCTTGCCAGGCAATTGGAGGAGATGACGTTGAACATTACGAAGGTGTTTTGCACGAATCCTTCAGAGTAGACACAGCTTTAAAGTAAGCTTTGCTCTGAGGAGAGAAGAAGGAGCGGGGAGAAGTCCAAGGAAAGAAGGGTCATTGAAGACGGGACGGGATCTCACGTCGACGTGAACTGATCAGCTGATAAAAGCACGATTCACCGGACCGCAATGGAGAATGCGCTTGCTCGCGCGGAAAACCAGGCTTAGACAGAATAATGTGAGAATTTTGTTCTTAAGAAATACAGTTAAAGGAAGGACTGAGTGCGCTTTCAATCAACGCCTGTTGTGTAGGTGAATGAGGAATTGTCAACAAACCCTCGATGTTGTCGTGAATATCAGTGAGGGTGGATCCTCGAGCGGCTCAGCATTCAACCCTAACCCAAAAGATGATTCCTGCTTGGCGTCAGGTCCGGCAGTGGCCGGCAACAAGCTCTTGCCTGCCTGGAGCCTGAGAGCTTCACTTTGCCAAGCTGCCACTGGCACTTGTGAAGTCCCACTCTGGACTGTCTCGCGACGCCTGGGTTCTGGTCCAGTGTTGACTTTCGCGGCGCGCGACTCGAGCGTCAGTTTTTCCTTTGACTTGCGACTGACGACAACAGAAGACGCCCAGAACCCAGCCATTGACGAGCTCAACCTCCGCATGCGCCCACGGCCACGGCCATTCATCTACTATTAACCATTATCGACAGCGAGAACGACTTACAGATCACAAAAGCAGCTTAACCGATCGGCTGCAGTACGGGCGCAAAACGGACGACATCATCGACAAGATCAGTGACGATACTGATAGTCTTATCAACCTCATTAAGAACGAAGCGCGTCCTCCGACCACCCAGTACATCATCCATATCTTTCGACCCCCTCAAGATTTTGATTCTACAATCAACCTGATTCAATAAGCTACCATGGCGACGACCGTGACCCGAAATGTCCTGACTCCGGTCAAGCAAACCGCTTCCGCCGCCACGGTCCAAGTGAGCCCCGGCAACTGGAGGCATCCTCTACTGGCCGAGATAACGAAGCGGCGAAGCAGGACTGTCTTTGGCGAAGAGAACGTGAGGCAAATCGCATACAACTCTTTGGCTCTCTTCCTTATCGAGGGCCTACGGGCGGTTTTGCACCCTTACTTCCGCGTAGATTTGTACGTTGTTTTGTCTCCCACCGTCCCCATCCCGGCTCATGAACCCAACTTAATCATGGGAGGAAACAAGCAAGCAATGGTACCAACGATGCTGACCATGATTGTATTAGCCTCACCTTGAGTTCGAAAAGCTACGGCAGCTGGATCTACGCCGCCCTCCTCCTGGTCCCTCTGTTCAACATCGTTGTAGCATTACTGCCGCTCTTCCGCCCGGCAGATGACCTCTCCGACATTCCCCTGACGCCTTCCCAGAGGAAGCTTCTCGGACTGCCACCGATCGCGAAAGCGACCCCGGAGGCCACCGCTATCAGCACACCTCCCAAGTATTCCAGGACGCCATCAATGGCAGGAACCCCGGCTAGCATGAAGACGGGTGGCTCTGCGCTGTCGGTGGCCAATAACGGTAGCCCGGGAAGAACTCTCAACGCGCCGTACTCGCCTTCGCCCGTCAGCCCCCTGCTTCAGAAGGCCATGCAGGGGAACAAGCAGTCTACGATGAACGTTCCCAGCCCGCTCGGCGCCAGCACGATGAGCAACCCCTTCGGATCGAGCATTAGCAGCAGCGCTTTTGGATCTAGCACAGGCAGCAGTGTGTTTGGCGAAGGTCCGGCCACGCCGACCCCGGCGTCTGGAAAGCGGTCGAATGTGTCGAGTGTTGCGTTGACCAACAAGTGGCTCTATGAGAAGCGAAGGAGGCCGGATTGCTAACTTCTGCTGGTATGTTCTCCTTAGGACTTGAACTTTGTTTGCTCACTCGCGCTTCCTCCTGAAGCAGTGGCGGTTTCCTCCTCAACCAGTGGCGGTTTCCTCCTATGTCGACTAGAGATAGCAGCAGCGTGATGCAGCAGGGTCTGTGATCCCACCGCTTCACTTTGGCGGGATTCTTCCTCCGGTCTTTGTGAGGAGTTTTCTTCCCTTCTATCTAAGGTTCTTGTTTGTTTAGCTATGGACTGGACGCTGAGAATGGTCTGAGTGGCTCTTTATTTTCATGAGTCGGCACGGTCATGTGCAGTCAATCAATGATGGGGGTTTTCGTTTTGGGGCGCATTTTCTTAGCGAGAAGAGAACTACTGATCCAAGATACCCATTTGTTTGTTTTTTTCCAGCCCTAGAAGTCTTCTTCTCAGTCTTTTGATCTTCCGATCATGATCATGAAGGCGTGACAAGGCCCTATGCTACTTCTATGCATCGTAGGTGTATGGGTCATTCCACCTTGCATCGCTCTCTGTATTGTTGGTTGGTAGGTAAGTACCGATTTTTGGTATTCATTCATCTGTATCTGAATCCAGCTGCCGTGTGCTGCTGCTCTTCAACTTCCATTCCTCCAATTGTTACTTCTCCCATGGTATCATTTGAGCTCTCAAAAAAAGAAACGGATCGGAAGAATTAACAAAGCAAAAGGGGTCCCGAAAATATCCGCTTATCAAAATGGGGTTGTTGAAAAGAAAAATCCATCCAAGCAAAATCTCCATTTTCACATCAAAATCCAAATCACATCAAAATCCAAATCACATCATTAGAAGTTTCCACTTTCTTTCCTTCCTCCCCCCCTTTGCTCTCGCATCACCTCCCCTCTGCTCTTCACCCTTCTCTTCTTACCGCCGCCGCCACACCCTCTCGTCCTCCCTAAGAACTCGGCGACGGGCTCGGCGTATTAACCAGCGTATCCGGACTCTCGCCCTCCGACTGATTCCTCGTCGGTAGATTCAGCAAATTACTATTTTTGGCTGGTGGTGGCGGCACATTCGCAGCGGCAACCGCTTTGCCCTTCTCCGGCTTCGTCGATCTACCACGGTCCTTCTCTTCGTCGCTATCTTCCGCTTCTTCTGGGATCGTGGATGTGCCGGGGGCGATGGCTACCACTACCGAGGGCGGTTTCTTGAGTCCGCTGTTGTTGTTGTTGTTGTTGTTGTTGCTGCCACTGCTGCTGATCAGGTTCTCGTCGACGGGAGAAGCGGGGACGACGACGATTTTGTCTAGCGGGACGGGAGAGCCAGAGCCGAGCGTGCCATCTGTTGGTGACGAAGGAGAAGGGAAGGATGTTAGGGAGGAGCCACCACCGGCAACAGTCTGTGGTGGTTGTTGCGGTTCTTTTGATGGCTGTTGCTGGTTCTGGTTCTGAGACTTTGCTTTTAGTCGCGGTTCCCGCGCCAACACTGCCTTCGCCAGCCCCCTCACGCCAGCGACGATGATCTCCGGCCGCGTGAACGCTAGCAGACCTTCAGCGTGTCCTGAGGCGCGCTCTTGGAAGACAACGTCGTAGGCGGAGTTGCCCCATGCCGGGCAGACGTAGGTGTGTTTTTCGGCTGAGCGGGCGGCGGCTTCGGAGCGGGATAAGGGGACTTGCTTGTTGAGAGCGGGGAGCGCATCGGTTGATGCGCCTGCTGTAGATTTGGCTGTCGCCGCCGTTTCTGTCGCTTCAGCTGCAGATTCTGGTGCTGCTGCTGATGCTGCTGCTGCTGATTTGCTGCCGTTGCTGCTCCCGGTGCCGGTGAAGACGGTTATCGCGACCTTGGGCTTCCTGTTATTCCCCTTTGTTGATTTCCCACCATCATCATCCTCAGGATACGCCGCGCAATGCGCCCAGTACCTCATAGCCGTCTCCGGACCGGGTAACCACAGCATGTTCGTCAGCGTAATGATCTTCTCATGCGTGAAAGACGGCGACGACAAGACCGCTTCATCCAACCCCATGGCGCGCAACCCCCTGAGCACGAAGACGAGCATGCCGGTGGGGGAGTCGCACAGCGCGTAAGCAAGCGTGTTGGGATCCTCAGCGAGACCGCCGTCTCCACCGAGAGCGTTCAAGCCCATCTTCCTCTTTCCTTCATCGGCCGTCGTCGTCTTCCCCCCGTTGCTGCCGTTATTCCTCGCCGCCGCCAAAACCCCCCAATCCTCCCCCTTATACCCCCACTTCTCCCTCTTCAACATCTTGGCCACCTTCCACTTGACCCACGCCCCGGTACCTTGTTCCTTTCTCGTGGGCGCTTTGAGGGGTGGAGCAATCAGGTGGGCGCCCACGCACGACTCGGCGTGGTGCGTAGCCAGCCTGTTGACTACCCGGAAGTCGATCGCGGCCGGCGAGAGGTGGCCCGGCGCGGAACCCGTGACGAGGTACTGGGCGTAGCTGAGGCGGCGCATGAGGGTGTCGAGGATCGTCGCGGAGGTGGGGATGGGCGAGAGGTTGGCTGGGAGGGCATCACTTAGGCCGAGGCCGGGGAGGGAGGGGATGACGAGGTGGAAGGCTTGCTTTTGCTGAGAGGTGGCATTTTCTGATGTTGGATCCGCATCAGGATCTGTGAGGGGCTTGATGAGGTGCCCCAGGGACAGGTTGGTGAAGGGGAAAGGAGGGACCAGGAGGAGAGGCACGGCATTGGGATGGGGAGAGCGGGCGTGGATGAAGTGGACTCGGAGGGCGGCGTTGTCGAGATTCGGAAGGGTGATGGTGGTGCGGAACTGGGGGAGGGTGTTGTTGAGCGTGCTTTCTGCTTCGCGCCAGGAGTATCTCTCGAGCCTATGTAGGAGCCATATGTTAGTCTAGAGTCCTGAACCTTCTTCCGGCATGTTTTCGTGTGCCCTCTGGTGTGTTGTGCATACCAAAAATCAATGAGCGGTTCTACGATCGGCTTTGGCTCCCACCAGTCTTTAGACTTGTTGGCTGAGCTGGAGCTGGAGCCCTCATGGGGAAGACGAGTAAGCTCCAGCTTCTGTCTGGTGAGGTCAAGATGCTTGGTAGGGATCTGATGATCTCGGATTAACCATATGTCTCAGCATAAAGACGAGTTGAGTTATGTGTACTCACATGAATCTTATAAGGCTTCACTTCCTCACCAGGGGCTATCTGGACATCACTGCTTGGATCCGCCATTGTTGACCCAGCTCTATTATTCCTCGTTTCCAAAGAGCTTGTTATGCAGTATTCGAAGTTATGGGACGAGACAGGTGAAGATGGCTACGGTTAGTAAATTATAAGTGTGAAGATATATCGAAAATGACAGTCGAGAAATCGATCGAGACAGTTCACAAGTTAAAACCAAAAAAAAAAAAAAAAAGTTGAAGGTTTCAGTGCCGCCTAGACACGCAGCGGTCCTCCAACGAATATGTATACATGTGAGAAAGGAAGGAAGGAAGGGAAAAAGAAATAAAAGAACGAAATGGATCTTCAGCCAGCAGATGGGGATATGGGTCTGGGCTGAAGAAAACCAAAAAAAGAGGTAGGGGACTAGGTAGGTATGGTCGGTACCTAGCTTGAGAGGAGGAGAGGTAGGTGCCTTTAGAGGCACACCCCCCCTCGTTTATAAGTACATACAGAAGAATATACCAGGACCTGCATGCGGACTCGAAAAAGCCGTAAAAGCCGTTGGCGCACCTTTATCAGGCCATCCGAGAAGCAGGCCAAGAGAAAAAAGTACCTATTTTTTGCTGTGCTTATGCAAGGTCGACTAATACAATCATGTGCATTCATGCGCGCCAAAGTAGTAGCGCCAGAAGGTTTGACCGTTTTTGTTCCAAGCCATTCTCGTGTACTTCCTCGGGTACGCAGTGTACCTACCCGCATTCTTCTCCTGTATGCCGTAATGTACAGTTGTCGGATTATAGCTATTTTGGTTTTAGCCTCTGTTGTTTGTGGAATGTTTTTTTTTTTTGTTTATCAACTGCTTGTTCCCCCCTCCCCTCCCGGTCCGCATTGCTCTGTTACCTATCGCATCACAAACTTCTTCCTTTTTTCTTGGCTTGACCGGAGGAAACCCTACGAGAGGGACCCGGGATCTGGTACGCAATGCGCGCCATATTGCCAATGATACCGTACATAGTCATATTTAAGGGGTCGGACTAGGTAGGGGGGGGGGTTTGGGCCTGTTTGGCTTAGTGGGGGGGGGATTTACTGAATTGACGACAAGGTCACAAGCCTGCAATGCGAGAGGAGGGCCGAGAGAAGAGGAGAAGAGGAGGGCCGAGAGAAGAGGAGAAGAGGAGACCGGAGAAAGAAAAGAGAAAGAGGGTCTCGAAAGCAGAAACGGGCGATGCCAAATCTCCAAATCAAGTGAACGAAACCGAAGTTCGTCGCATATCCATCGCATATCCACATCCACATGCGATTTTGGGTCATGTCCGGGATCCGACTGTGTACACACCATGATGCTGGACAATCAACATGGACCGTTTTCCCAAGTTCCAGAAACTTACCTCAAGCCACGCCCATTGGACGTTATGCTTTCCGAAGACACTCCACGTCGAAACCGTTAAGTGGACTTTCACTTGACGCGCGCCGCGCAAAAACGCACCGCACCCTGGGCGATCTCACAAGTCACAACCACCTATCTGTGGCTAGAGCACCCCCTTGCACAATTACCTCCATTGGCCAGTTTCCCAATTTGCCGCGGTAGCAGCCACACGAGCCGTGCCTTGGAAGTCATGGAAACAGTGGCGGTGCTGACGAGTCCTTGAATTAGTGCGACCTTTGCGAACCCTTGCCAGGTTTCGAACGGGAAATTGATCAACCAAGGGTCCGACCAGCCGAAGATTCGACGATGAGATGCAATGGCAGTGTGTCACTTCAGTTGGTTGTCTCGGGTGTACCTGCGGGGGAAAGTTTGGGGTTCTTCCTTTGACCTCTCGGAGCACATCGAGGTTTGCGGAGAGAAAGCAGTACGAACCAAGGGTAGCGAAGAGTGAGCGCATTGACATCATCTTGAGACTTTAGATGAGTGCTAAAGCGACGTCTGCTATCGTCACTCACTGAGACTCGACTAGATCGCATTGTGTGTCACCAACCCACCTGCCCAATTGATATTCTATGTCTTATGCTACACGACATGCAAGTAAGGCGTCCGTATGCACTCGCCACTCTCCTAGATAGAGCCCTGCGCCAACAATGTGGCTGGAGGGTGTACAATTATAGTCATATGGGATCTTGAAACTCATTATTTTGTTATCTAAGTATTCCTGTAGTTGTTCTATCATTGCTCTCGCCACAACTGGCTGAGCAGATCTGTGGGCGGCCTCCCTTGGACTTCATATCCGCCCATGATTATCAGTCCTTTGCAGAACCAAATTCTTGAAACCTCCTATCACATCCTCCATACAACCAGGCATGGTACCCAACAGCTCAAAGAAGGCCGCTCACTTGTAGTGTAACTGATCGCGGCCACACGACGCCGGTCATCTTGTCGCCACAATGGCACCTCAGCCACAAGCAAAACCAATGACTGCAATTGGTGTTCCCCCCTTTTCCCTTCCAAGAATCATACACAACAGCCAACAAACCAAGCTGAAACTCATCACCACAGATTCTTCTAGCCGCTCCGTCGCGGGGCCTGGGCTCCTCCTGGTGGGACAGGTGAACCTGCAGCTCCCCGGAGGTTGATAGCTCCGATGCGAGATACGATGTTGCTTCCAACCGCATCCACGGCTCCACGGGGGGAAGTCAGCGAAGGGCCCTGTGCTGCCATCTGTTGCACATGGAAGAGCTTGATGTTGGTCGTGTTCCAGATGCCCACAGTGCCTCTGGCAACCTGCATTTCGCTGGCAAAGACGAACCCCCAAAGAAGAGACTCGTACCATCCTAGCGCCATCGGTGACCATTCAAACATGTGAACCCGTACTGGGGAGGCATCCACGCCAACAAGTTGGATCTCTTGGATCCTCTGTAAAACTGCCGGCGTGGGCGAGTCTGTAGCAATGGATTGGCGAGGTAGCAGCGCCGTGAGCTGATTGATCAGCGTCAAGATGGTATGAAGCGGCAGCTCTGGGAGCCAGCTATCAATCCATTCAGCCGTTGGCTCAAAGGCCCCGGTCTGGGACTGGCCGGATATAGAGTAACCGCCCAAGCTGCTTGTGCTGTTTTGCCGGGAGAAGCGCGGTCCTGCCGGCATCTTACCCCTGGCCTTTTCCGACATGCCTCGAAGCTGTCTTGGTACATCACTGCCATCCGCATGGGGCTCTACAGAAGATGCACGGGACGGGTTCTCGCTATGGCTTGAAGGAGATGGAGTAGGCCGTTGCTCATCATCACTGTCGTCATCGTCACCAACGGCGAATGCTCCATCCTCGGGAACATCATGGAGTGTAGGTACCCGCGTGATAGACGCTGTGGGGCTCCGTAGACTCTCCAACGAGCTTCTCGTCGAGTTAGTCTCCAATGGGTCATTTGAGGCAGCAGCCTCCTTCTTTTTTCGGTTACGTCTCTCTATCTCCTCCTGGCCACTTTCCAATGTGAAAGAGCGCAGGGCTTCGAATCGCTTTCTATTCCTAATAATGGCGTATATGAAGTGGGGGTTCTCTGCGGAAATTCGTCAGAACACAAGTCAACTAACTTCCCAGTGATGGTGTGACTTACTCTTATACTGATGCTCCACAATAGCATTGATGGACTCCAACAATGATCTTAGTAGATTGTGATTTGTCTCATTCGCCATCAGGAACGAAGGGGATGACATTGAGTTATAGAGTTGGATGAGTCTGGTGCAGGTAGATCCGCTGAGCCCCTCAAGATAAGCGGATATGTTATTAATAACAGCCAGGAGCGCAGGATAAATGACGGTCAGCTTCCCCTGACTCTTGGTGATGAGATTATATATAGACTAGCAGCTGGTTAGAATCAGAGCTCCAGATTTGTGCTTGTGAAAACTCACTTGGATTAGGAAGTCTGCATAGGTTCCCCTGAAGCCAGTAATCCGGATAGCCGGAGGAAGTGTCTCTTGGGCCTCAAACATTTTGTTCAGATTGATGCCGAAGTTCTTTTCTGCGCTCAGGGTCTGGAGTAGGAAAGCACACATCCTCACCACGCCCTGCTTCGAGGCGTCGCCCTTGTACTCAAGCGCATAGAACAGGACAAAAATTACAAAGTCGTGTGCCCGTTCAGTGTCGATCATGAAAGAGCGGAAGCGTTTATTGCACTGGGTCAGTTCCCAGAACAGCATGATGGTCTCGGGGGCGAACCGAACTGAGTTCTGTGCCCCTGGGATATAGGAGGCGTTGGCCTGGAGCGGTTGATGCAGTATCCGTGTCATGCCGTCCACGATGAACTGGAAATCCTGGGGGCGATGGAGCCTGCCAGCAAAGTGACGGTAGAAGTTCTTGGGTGTCAGAACTCCTGGCTCCTCTGGGACAGGGTAGAGCAGAACCACCAAGAGAAATTGCAGAGTATATGTGACGAGAATTTGTTTGGGATCCTTGAAAACTAGAGTGTTGTACGGCACACGCCAGGTGGCAGGGTTATACTTGAGAGTCTAGCACATGGTTAGCATGTGTGACCTGCGGGGACGAATCTGGTAACTTGCCGTGTTCAGTAGCGAGCACAAGACCGAGAGAACCACTTGCTTGTCTGGACAAGTGCATATGTGGGTGAGGGCCCGGGTTCCCTTCAGCGGCAAGACACTCGGCGACATATACATGCTTTGGCTAGTCAGGGTCAGCAACAGCCGCAGGATTTCACATCGGTTGCTCTCATGTTCTTTGGTAGTCGGTATCGACGTCGCACAGCCCACACCGCTCTGCCAGATGGAATAGCTGACTTTGGGACTGCCATGTGGTTGTCTTGGTACCGTAAGGTCGGAGAAGAACAACAAATCGACAAGCGTGTCGATAAGCTC
Source organism: Neurospora sp. FGSC 26628 (assembly GCA_009805345.1). Classification (NCBI taxonomy): domain Eukaryota; kingdom Fungi; phylum Ascomycota; class Sordariomycetes; order Sordariales; family Sordariaceae; genus Neurospora; species Neurospora sp. FGSC 26628. The sequence continues at coordinate 152,286 of RAOO01000037.1, forward strand.
CTCAGCTAGCGGCTTTGCGTCCTCGAACTCTTCGGGCGGTCTAGGCTGGACTTCTTGCGACTCGTCGAAGAGCACCTCGTTGGCTATTAGAGATGTCCTGGTGCGTTTGCGACGGCGGGCCCAGAAGAAGTTCTCCTCCCAGGCTTGGAGCGACTCTTTCTCGTAGAGGAACGGGAGGATGCGGGTGAGGACTCGGATGCAGTTGAGAGCATGGCTGTCGGGAGCGATGTCGGGATCGGGGAACGAGGGGTGGTGACGGAGTACAAAGAGTCGCGATGTCACAGCTAATATCAACGTTTCCAGATTCTCCAAGGCATTGTCTCGGGTTCGGCGAACGTCGGCAGGGGCGAAGAGACTGAAGACATCTTCCGAGGTTTCGGGCAATTCCCAGAACTACAAACACCAGAAAGTTACACGGTTAGCTAGATGTGCATGAGGACGGGTTCATGAGAGTATACACAAGAGGGCGGGCGGAGGAGACAGCTGGATATCGAGGACAATGAACTAGGCAATACTGACTGATGTCCAGTAGGTATCGTCGGCGGGGATGTGTCGTTCTTCAGAGAGGCGGAAGATGCCCTTCTTGAATACTAGCTTAGAGTCGCTCGCACCCATTTTGGCAGCTTAGGGACATAGCACTCATTGATATCATGCCAAAAAAAATAGAATGAACCGGGAGCGGAGGATGGATAGGCAGAGGTAGATCCGCTATGTCTCCAGGTCGTTTCTTGACGTGTCGCTGGCTCGTTGGAGTGGTGGACTTGTTGGGTCAGTGAGGTGCAACCGGTTCGTTACATCACAGGCTGCGACTGTCAGAAGTGTGTCTCTGTCCCGGGGGAAGCTACTGTGTAAAGGGAAAGTGGTTCCACCCCGGGAACCCCCAGGGCATCGAATCGGTGGATCGACCTGGTCTGTGCGATCTGGGGTCGGCCTCATTGTTAACCCATATGTAACCCTAACCCAGCAGAAGCAGCATCACGATCTGGCCTTATCGACAATCCGTCAAGGTGCCCTTCCGAATATCAAAGCTGGCCAAAACCGCTGTATGATCAGCAACAACAACACCATTACCAACCTTTCCCGCCGAAACTTTTTGGACCTGCCCATGAAATCTTTCAGGTGACATTGGACCAAAGAATTGTGTTTACAACCGACGTCAACGGTCCCCTGGTTACCCCCTCCTTCGGAGCGCATCTTGAACCCCGAGCTTCAAGACAGGGACCATCCACCTATCGCCCACCATGTATACATCAGTAGTAAGACTACAGAATGTATTTGGCTTTTTCACAACAGTCGCCTTTGTAGTCGCCGCCTTCATCGCCGCCTCCGACTTTGTCACAGAACGGGCGCCGATTGTTCGAACCCTGAAGACAACCAGTGTCCAAGTGTGAGTCGTGATGCCCCCCTCTGTAGCTGACCTAGCCTTGCTTCGTCTCCTATGTGTTACTGTCATATCATGCACTTTCAAAATGCAAACCATCTGCTAACCAACTGCCAAATCCCAACAGCGTCCGAGGCCGACCGCACTACTACAGCAGCAAAAAGGAAGAATACGCCATCATCAACTTCTCTCTCGACGCCGACCTTTCCTCGCTCTTCACATGGAACACCAAGCAAGTCTTCGTCTACGTAACCGCTGAGTGGCCGGCGGCCGACCACGCGAAGACGAATGCGACCAACGAGGCCGTGATCTGGGATAGCATCATCACCTCCCCCAGCGCCGACCACCTGGCCAACATTGGTCCTGTGGCCATGAAGAAGCTGCGCAAGAGCGCTGGCGGGAAGAGTATCGACCCTAACCGGTAAGCACCACTACCTACCTACCACATACCTCTTCTGTGACCTACTTACTTACTAGCTCTATTCCCCGAACAATAGCGGCAAACTCTCCCTCAAGAACCAACGCCACAAGTACAAAATCACCCACCCCTCCGGCAAGCTCGCCATGACCGACAACGTCACCCTCCGTCTGCACTACAACGTCCAGCCGTGGGTTGGTCTGCTTACCTGGGACCAGGACGTCGACTACGGGTACTGGAAGGCTCTGAAGAATGGGGTGAGCAAGCGCTTCAAGCTGCCTGCAATTAAGGAGAAGAAGCCGGCGTCGGCGGGCGCCCGGTAGGGGTAACATGGCATGGGAGAAGGAAGGAGGAATAAGGGTCGTTAGGGTGTATGGAGAGAAAAAGCGGAATAAAGCTATGATAACGCCAACATCGGTCCTTTTAGAGAGAAGTTAGGGCAATGTCGTAGTTGGTGAGGTTTTAGAACTCATATCAGTGAATGGGTTCTAGTACGGACGGGCTCGTGGCATCTCATCTCATCTGTGAAGAGGCCCATGATCGTGCAAACGAAATACGGAACAGGGAGCAAGTACCACAACCAGGAATGGACCAATGCCTGGACTTTCTTCCACAATGTATGACCTGCTGTTTTGTTTCTTTTTATTTATGTCATTCATGTTGAAGAGCAAGCGTATCAAGGTACCATAGCAGTTTTAAAAGGTTAAGGTAAGGAGGACGGTGATATATGGACAATGTGATCTTTGTTTCCGCTATACACATATGTACACCAAAGATAAAGGTATACTCCACTATACACTATGCTAAGTGGTTCGCAATACCATACGTCCAATAAGACCCGTTGTGCGCTTACTCCAATCCACCCACACGGAGTATAAACAAGTTCGGTACTGAGCAAGTCAAGTATATACAAGTACATGATGTCCATACCTTCAACACATAACGCTTGATGTAGCTTGAGCCGCTTATGCCCGGGGGCGCAACTACTGTGAACCGCTGCCCCTACCACCGCGACCAGCACCACCACGACCACGTCCTTCACCCCTACCCCGACCGCCACGGCCACGGCCACCACGGCCACCCCTAGGCGAATCAAGGCTAGCGGGAGGCGGGACCGCAGAGTACACGCCGGGAGCTGGCGAAGCCTGCTGCTGGGCTTCACCACTGAAGTTATCATCGACGTTCGCGAGGGCAGGCGCCGACTGATCAGCACCTCCTGGCTTGCCACCGCGACCACGGAAGTTACCCCTGAAGTTACCGCCACGTCCACCACGAGCGCCTTGAGGGGTACCGGGGCCAGGGGAACCCTTAAAGCCGGGGTCCGGACCATACGGCTGTCTCTGGGGCTGCTGATGACCGCTTGGGCCGCTTGGAGCCTGGCGATAGACAAGGTTCTCGCCCTGCTGAGGACCATTCTGCTGGTGAGGCGACTGATAGCCTCCACGACCACCCCGGCCACGACCACCGCCGTGAATAGCACCGCGCCAGGTTCCTTGCAGGGGAGGAGGCTGGGGTGCGTCACGGTATTGCTTGCCATTAGCCTGCATCCCGTAACCACCGTGAGCCGTCAGTGTCGTAACCGAAGGATTAGTGGGTTGTCTAGCCATGGCTGCCTTAGAGCCAACAACGACTTGGCGGTGGGTAAGGTTGAGGCAGGTGTGGGATGGCACCGTCTGGCCACGGAAAGGAGGGCACCGGTCACCGAGAGTGGTCCCACTCATGAAAGTAACGTCGAAGACCACATCCAGCAACTTGGCCGTCGGGACGCGGCTGATACCCACCACAGTTCCACGGTAGGCGATGGGAACCTTGCCAACCTCAGCGACATAAACAACACGATCACCCAGGCTGAAGTGTTGGTTTCCAAGACGATGTTCCGCGTCACGAGGGCGCAGCAGAGCATTGCGAGGAACATTGGGCATCCTCTTGTTCGCTGCAGCTAGTTGTCCGAGCTGCAGCCTGTCGGCTTCGGCAGCGAGCCTCATGACGACATCGGAATCAAGCTGTTCTGCGTCAAGCGGAACTCGCTCCATCTGGCTCGTCTTCAGTGTCTTCAACCAGGCACCGATCTCCTTCACTCTAGCCGAGGCAACAGCCGGCTCGGGCCAGAGATCCGTCTCAGTCAGCTCGGCGCTAGAGGGATTCTGTTTAACGGCAGCAAAGAAATCTGGAAACTTTAACATATACTCGGTGAGCATCGCGCGAGCAAGCGGACTGAACTCCCAACCGGTTGCGGACTTGCGGGAATAGCCAAGCACCTTCTGCTTCTTGCCTTCAAACTTGAGGTTGAGGCCTAGGTTGACCCGCAAGCCGCCAAGTGTTGTGATGAAGTAGGACGACGTGATCTTGCTCAAAGTAAGAGGGTGAAGCTCCAAGTCCCTCGCAACCATCCATGACGGGGAATATTGGTTGCTCCGCTCTGCGTCCAACATGATCTGGCGAGCAAAATCCGGTTCCCGCTCTTTCAAGGCGGCAAGCCAGACAACAAGCTTGTTGTTGCTGTAACCTTCAACTTCAACTGGGCGGCCATAGTTGAATTCGCCCAAGAAGAAGCCAACGGACTTGATGGGAAATTCTTCCTCAAGAGGCAAGGCAGCCCTCTCAATGAAACGTTCATCCTCGTTGACAACCTCGTCGACAATGATCTGTGCGGCGTAGTCCGTCTCCATGCCGGGAATCGGGCCGTACTCCTTCACTGTAGCGCCTTCATCGGTTTTGATCAGGCCCTTGAGCATGTGTACGTGGACCAACGACTCCACCTGACCGATCAGTATACCTAGCCGCTTGCTGTAGAAGTTCTCAATTCGGTGAGCCGTCTTGCTCCATTGCTCGATGTCCCGCGAGGAATGATTGCGCGATACCACCTGTCCGCTACCATCTTCTGCCAATTGATAATCAAAAAGCTCGTCGGATACGCCTACGATTTTAGCCTCTTGAAGGAAAGGATAGCCAACGAAGCAGCGCTTTCCAAGCTTGCGCTTCGCTTCCTCGACGTTGGTGCGCTTCTCCGTATCCAGGACATTGACGACCATGCTCTGGTTGCGACTCTCCGATTGGAACACATTGACGCCATGGAAGCCAAGAGAGGCGGTGTATGGCAGAGTAGCCAGAGAAGGGAATCCAGCCAGCGCTTCCTCGTTCAGCAGAGCACCGTCGGTTAACCCAACACGATACTCCAGTCCCTCCACGGGCGGAAGATCGAAAATGTTCTCGATACAGTGGCAGTGGGCGATGGACGGGAAGACTCCGACAAGGGAGGAAGGGTATTCAAAATCCACCGACTCGGAATACGTAAACTTGAGGGCGACACCAAAATCGTTCCTCGACTTCTCAACGTCCGAGAGGAGTTCGTTCTTGGGGCCCATTGCTGTGAGCAGCCGCTTCTCGTCAATGAAGGGAATCTTGACGACGGCTTCCCAGTCCATCTTCTTGCCATTCATGTCGAGCTCAAAGTCTCTTGGGTAGAAGTCGATGATGGGAGAATCGGGGTTCGTCATAAGATCCCAATACACTGTCGGCACAATCTTTTTGCTGCGGTCTGGCAAGACACCCATCAGCTGCTCATATGGCTTGAACGGCTGACCCATCTTGAAATTGAGGTCGGCCTTCAGGCCTTTCATGACATCGGAAATCATGGGGGCATAGTGGTAGCGATAGAACCAGGGCCAAGAAGCAATACCACGGTAGTAGTAGTAGAGCACCCATTGAAGACCCTGGACGTAATTCTCCGTCAAGTTGCGGAGTTCATCCTCCTTGTTTTCCGGGGTCCAATCCTCGAACTTCTCGGCATAGTACTGGTCTTTCCACTCCTGGAACTTTTGCTGGTACTTGACCTCCATGGCAGCCTTCGAGTCGGCCGCAGTTAGATCCAGGACTTGGGCGTTGTCGTACTTCTTGATGATACGGAGAACGGCTGATTGGGCTTCCTCGTCCTCCTCCGACTCGTCGTCTCTTTCGGGGAAGGACAAGATTAGGTGGCGGTGTCCCTCATCATCTTCCTTAGTTGCCCAAGGAATGTGGGCAGTATCAGCCAGGTCTTGGACAAACTTGCGGTCTTCGGCCTTCAACTCGGTACCGAGATCAAGGGTGTTAGTACTCCTGTTGGTGAGGAATTTCCTGATCTTCTGCTTCCAGAGGTTCTTCTGATTCGTGGTGACGATGAGCTTGCCCTTGATCTTGGCCTTTGCTGTCTCTGCCTCGTCATTTTCGAGCATCTTCTTGGCCCGAAGCCAGCTTTGATCCTCATGTTCATGTTCGAAAAAGCGATACTCCTCCTTGCCGAGTTCTTCCAGAAGCAGGCCGAGTCTCTGGAGGTTGACCTTACCGCCCTCGTTGATATACCCGTCGCCGCGTGGAAGAATTTCTTTGTATATCCTGAACATGAGCGAAAGAGCGCCTTCATTGATGTGAAGGCGCGGAAGGTTGGGAAGGAAATCGTTTCCGACAAAGAAGGCCATAAGAATGAAGTCATCAATAACCTTCTCCATATCGAATGGAAAAGACATGGCTCCAGGTTTCTTGAGATCCTGGAACTCCAGCTCCAGGTACTCGCGGACTATGCAAAGATGCATCAAATAGAAGTTTTGTTCCTCCAGTCCCTTTGCTTTATGCTTAGCTGGGCCGCGGCCAAAGGTAACTTCCTCGCGCAGAAGGCAGAAGTGAGGATCATGGCTGAGGAGGCCAAGCATGATCAGATCGGCGTCGAGACCATACAAACAGTGACGGACGTTCGCGTCGTAGTCGGGTTGAGCGCGCGCATTGCGGATGTACTCCATGATCTTGTGCTCACCCTCACCAGGGACCTCGTGTCCAGACAGGACAATCTCGGGCTGTTGCCAGTCCCTGTCTTCCGATACCTTCTTATTGATGAAATATCTCAGCTGCTGCGACAGCTTGGCCATGAATTCGGTTCCTATGCAGCTAGTTAGCCTCCGGGAAAACACTCAGTGGGGACCAGGGCCAGACATACCAGGTGTGATGCAGTTGCTGTCGAAAGGTTCTTCTTTGGGCAATTCCTTGCCCTCACGAATCGCCTTATCTCTGGCCTTCTCGTTGTCCAGCGCGGTACGGAAACGACGAGCGCGCTGCTGGTTCATCTTGGCGCGAGGAGCAACGCCGTCTATAGCCATGAAGAAGAGCTTTTTGGGCTTGATTTTCCCGAAGAGATGTTCAATGTAGTTGAATATAGCAATGAACATCTCCTCCTCTGTCATCCGAAATTGTACATCGCTCGTATCCTTATGGGTACAGTTGTGGATGATACCGTTCATGTCCAACTGGGTAAACCGGTTAGCTAGGAAAGCAACGCAAGATAGCCATCAGGCCTCGGAAGGGAGCAACGAACATAAAGGCAATCGAACTCGGGGATACGGTTCTCGGCGATGAGCTGAGAGATGGCGGGATACCGCTCCGAGAGCCATCTGAAGAATTTGGGAACACTGGATGAGAGAAGGTATTAGCTATATATCTGAACAACGCGCGCGTATACGGCGAGGGAGGAGCTTTGAGAGTAACATACCCCATGTTGGCTGGCTGACTGGCGTGTGGTGCCGGACTAGATGTGTACACTACTAGAAGTTTGCGAAGGAGGTCTGAAATCGGGGCGCGCTGAGCGGTCGCAGGAGACGTTGCAGAGTCTACCTAGTTGCTGCTTTCAAGGGGCGAAGGAGAGGCGACAAGCTGGTCGTTCGGATGCCGGCGCTGAATAAGAATGGCCGGGCTTTTAGGTAGCGAAACCTCCAGGGATCGCAATGGCGCAGTAAACCGAAGGGGGACGAAGCAGCAAGGTCCAACCAAGCTTCCAGGCTTCCTTTTGAAGGATAGTATGGAAAGCTACAAGACTGAAGGAAGATGCTGTCTATGGAAGCGAGGAAGAGGCGTGTCTTTCGAGCGACGGACAGCGAAAATAAGCTAATATACTGCTAACAAAAGCAAAAGGATAGAAAATCCGAGGAGGGGCCTAAAGCGTGGTGGTCTATGTAAGGTAGAGATAGCAGAAGAAGTGGTGATATCTACGAGAGATGGAAAAGTGGAAGTGGAAGGTCCGTCGGTCGGGGAAGGTGTCCTGGGCTCCGGGCTGGCTGTTCAGGCTGTGACACACTGCAGTTTCTAGTTGGCCTCCATTGCCCCACGGGCTGACGACTCTGCCGGGCCAGGCCAGTGGTGAGCGCCCGCCACCTCATTAGGCTTCCCTGTCGCTGTCAGAGGTGACGAGCCCCTCGACGAGCGGGACAGAACTGCCCGTGAAGCTGTTCGGGCGGGCAATGTAGCACGGACCACCTGGTATCCCCGGTCCGCACTGCTCGGCTCCCGTCAGGAGTGACATCAAGGGAACGCCTTCCCCACCGGCGCCCGCGCTGGCTTGAGGCTCTGTGGAGTACCTTGACGAACCCTGTCCTATCCGCCCTGCAGCACCGTCGTCTCTCCAACGGGAACTGAACCCCACGAAACAGCAGCATTCGTCAAAGTGCCCGTGGTGCGTGAAAAGGCGGAAGAGAGTGGCAGAAATCAATTAATTGGAAGTCGCGTCGCGTTTAGGTCGAGTAGTTAGCGCTTCAACCACTGCAAACGCCGTCCGTCGCATGGGCAAATCACTTTAACTTGCGCCTTTGATTCCCATCCCCCGCCATTACTTTCCTCAAACTTCCGTTGAAAAAAAGGAACATCATACTACTTACTGAACGGGCATATCCATCTACTCACGCTCATTGGCCTTTGCTCTCACATCCGTGGTGGCTCATCCAGCACCAGCACTACAGCTGCGCAACGCGAGAAGCGACTCTTGGCCACCTCCAGAACATCTATTACACCCGGCCACCCAACTCACGTTATCAGCTTCACTGAACCCACAAACTCAAGATGGCGCGCGACGAGATTGTCGACGATGTTGACGGTAAGCTTATGAAGCTCGGGTTGCGAGCTTGAAAAGTGCTGACGTTAGGACGCAGTCAACATGGAGGAGGACGACGCCGAGGCCGAGCAGCGCCTGATCAACGAAGAGTACAAAATCTGGAAGAAGAACAGCCCCTTCCTCTACGACATGATGCTCAGCACGGCCTTGGAGTGGCCTACCCTCACGACACAATGGTTCCCCGATGTCAAGAACCCCAAAGACAAGAGCCACACCGTCCACAGACTGCTTCTCGGAACCCATACCGCTGAGGGCAAGCCCAACTACCTTCAAATCGCCGAAGTCGAGATCCCAAAGATGGTCGAGCTGAATCCCCGCGACTACGACGAGGAACGCGGCGAGATTGGTGGCTATGGCAGCAAGGCCTCTTCCGGGGAGCCCTTGTGCATTCGGTTCAAGATCACCCAGAAGATCGACCACCCTGGCGAGGTCAACAAGGCCCGCTACCAGCCCCAGAACCCCGATATTATTGCCACCCTTGCTGTTGACGGCCGTGTCTTGATCTTCGACCGCACAAAGCACAGCATCACGCCCTCGGGCACTCCCAGCCCTCAACTTGAGCTGATTGGCCACAAGGAGGAAGGCTTCGGCTTGAACTGGAACCCGCACGAGGAAGGCTGCCTTGCGACCGGCAGCGAAGACAAGACCGTCCTCCTGTGGGACCTCAAGACCTACGAAGGTACCAGCAAGCAACTCAAGTACTCTCGCAAGTACACGCACCATAGCCACATTGTCAACGACGTTCAACATCACCCCTTGGTCAAGTCATGGATCGGTACCGTCTCGGACGATCTCACTCTCCAGATCATCGACGTCCGCCGTCCAGAGACCGACAAGGCAGCTATTGTCGCTCGTAACGGTCATAGTGACGCCATCAATGCTTTGGCATTTAACCCACGGGTGGAGACCCTCATTGCGACTGCTTCCGCCGACAAGACAATTGGTATCTGGGACATGAGGAACATGAAGTCCAAGGTCCACACCTTGGAGGGCCACCAGGATGCGGTTACCTCTCTTGAGTGGCACCCAACCGAGTCGGCCGTTTTGGGCAGTGGCAGCTACGATAGGAGGTTGCTGTTTTGGGACATTAGTCGTGTTGGAGACGAGCAAACCCAAGAGGACGCTGAGGATGGTCCCCCGGAGCTGCTCTTCATGCACGGCGGTCACACCAACCACCTGGCCGATTTCAGCTGGAACCGCAACGACCCCTGGCTTGTGTGCAGTGCTGCCGAGGATAACCTGCTCCAGATCTGGAAGGTGGCCAACAGCATCGTTTCCAAGGAGCCCGCGGACATGTCTACTCCCGAGCTCGATGACCCGAAACCGAAGCAATCTAGCCACTAGGATGAGGAAACTTCGGCCTTCCAAGTCCTGTTGCCCTCGATCGAGACTCTAGAGATACAACAGCAACAAGAGGAACAGCAACAGGCGCATGACAAGTCCGCGGAGCAAGCCGCTACCATTGGATCCAGGACGGAAAAGGGTAAAGGTAAAGAAGCACCCAAGGAGGGCTCGAGGTTACAAGATGGAACAAGCGGCAGAGACAACGGGGATGGGGACGATGACTCGGAAGATACCAGTGCTTCCGAGCAAAAGGGACGAGGCAAGAGTAAAGGCATGTCGGTGTACGAGTCCTACTTGCGGACGGTGGAGGAGGCAAGGAGAGCGGCGCAAATGACAGGCGCAGAACGGCACCGGAAGACGCGCTCACGCACAACATTTGGCGCAGAAACACAGCAGAAGCAACAGCAGCAATAGAGCTGTTGAATGACGGCGATGGCGGGAAAATGGACGGTTCTCTAGGCGTAGCGGGTAACAACAGTGCATTTTGAGCTGGATATGAGGGATAGGCTTACCACAGCAAAGTAATGATGGCAGACAGCACCAGGCTTGGTCCAAGATACATGGCAGAGGGAGCTCCGGGGATCTCGACCACGTCAAGCCACGAGTTGTATGCGAAGAGATAGACCAAGCAAACTTGAGAGAAGGCATGTAATCTTCTGAATCCATCATTTCACATACCTGTTGACTGCAGCGTGACAGCATTCCGCCGTCCTAATGTTGGATTGGGACTACATCTACTCTAGGCTGTGAACCCATGGAGTCTTATTTCCCGTGTCGTCACTTTTTGTTACAAGAACCTTGGAGGTATGCAACTTTCTGTTAAAAGGTTACCTCTACACATGACCAATTGAGCAGACTCTACGAGTTGAGACGGAAGGCCCATCTTACTATTGTTCTCGCTCGGAATTTATTTTCATCTGATGTTTCCCCCCCCTCAAGTTCGTTCCTATTGTTCTCATTGACAGATCTATTCACTGAGCCCAGATTTCAGCGGTCCCGACTCACCGTATGGCACAAAACCAGTGACCGTTGCCAAAAATAATTCCCAGATCACTTCGTCCATCTTGCACCTTTTATTCCAACTCTCGCCGATCGTCTCTTTCCAACTCTTTTCAACTCGAATGATCAGAGAAACCAGGAAGCGACAAGCAATCAACTACACAGTAACCAAGTCATCGGGAACATGTCAAACCTACAAGTGCCAGGCGAGCAAGGAGAGGGCAAAGTGAGAGCTGTCTCAAACCCTCTGCCCGGACTTGCATCACTCAACTTCAACAATTACGGAAGTGATGCTCAGCAAGGCTACGAGGCGGCTCAAGCCTCTCGCGCAAACGCCACGATCGACGAAATCGAGCAAAGAGGCATAGTGCCCGATGTCAATCTGGTCGAACGAGAGCTCCTCCGGCCAAAATCAAGAATCAAGAGAGCCGGCTCTACTGCCCACAAGATATTCTCTAATCGTGCCGCATCCTCTCGTGACCCTTCTGGCAGCAGCGATGTCAATACCCTCAATCTCGGCCTTCGCGTCTACCCAAGCAACGAGGAGCAAGATGCAGTGGTCAATACGCTCTGGGAAGAGTTCGCCAACGACGGTGGTTTGAGCGGACTAAGCCACCAGCAGGTGTCTCTTCTTTATCAGCACTGGCACCAGCGTGCCCTAGCCATCAATGAGTCTGCCAAAGAATGGCAAGCTCTCAATGAGCCTTCCCCGGAAGCGACGGAGCCCCGCGCGAGCACCTTTGATCTCTTCGGCTCCCTGATGACCGACTTTGAGCTTCTCCTTGAGGTCTGCAAGCATTTGCGCCCTATCGACATCATCAATCTCTACAGCGTCTCGAAACCCTTCCATGATCTTGTCAACGCAAACCTCCAAAGCAACATCCTTCTTTGGACGGACCACATGGCGCCGTCCTCGGCTCGCATCTTCTGCCACCAACTGTACTACCAGTACTTTATCGACGACCCCTCCGGCAGAGATCCCAGTACCCACCGTGATATACGGTATTTCAACCGTGAGGCTCCCAATTATACTGTGTATCAAAACCAGGCCGGAGAAGGCCAATCCGGTCCCGTCAACCCTCTTCCACCCGCCGACCCGCAACACAATACCCGCAAGGTCCCGTCCCTGATCTGGTTCCAAATGGTCGTCGACCGCGAGATCAAAGTCCGCGACATCCTCGCCACTCTCGCCCGCCACGGCCACCGCACCCCTCCCGACACGCACAAGACGCTAAAGAAGCTCTGGCTCCTAATGGACGTGGCCTCCTGCCGCGGCCGCGCCGTCCTGATTCGCTCCCAGACGCTCTTCACCGACGAGGACCTCTACCGTGCTCGCCTCTTCTTCATCAAGCTCTACATGCTCTTCGCCGATCCCGTCTTCGGGCCCAAGTCCACCGCGCTCGCCAAGCTGTTCCTCGGACAAAAGGGGTTCACGCCGTTTTGGCAATTCCTGCGGCGCAAGAAGTATACCACCGAGCAAGAGATTGTGGAGATGAAGACGCGGTACGACGTCCGACCGACTCTCTTGCAGGTTCTTGACGGACACCCCATCAACGGCGTACCGCCCAATGAGATGGGGATGATGCATGTGGAAGGGTGGGGGCGCGGCGTCAGACACTTGCTTCGCCCGGATCAGATGGTTAATTGGGAAGCGTACAAGAGAGGGTTGCCGCTGCACTTAAGGGCCGAGAGAATGATGCTCTACGGCCATGTGGACTTCAACACGGGCCGGCCGCTGGTGCCGAGCCTGGATGAGTTGTACATGAGTGATGACGAGTTTGACATGCCGGCTGATACGTCGTGGAGGATTATGAGGCATCGCAAGGCCCATGGCGGCTGTGGGAATGTCCCCTTCGAGAGAGGCATGTGGCAGCCTAAGCATGCGAGGAAAGCAAGGTGGAAGACGTTGACGGAGGAGGAGAAAGAGGATATACTGGCTGCGGAGGAAGAGGAGATCAAGGAGGAAAAGAAGCTGCGGTATGTGGAAGGTGATTTGGATGTCGCCCTTGCGGATTTGGAGGCGGCGTTGTATGACTATGCCGTGGAGAAGGAGGAGGGAAGTCACGAAGAGCATGGCATTGACGGACTTGAGTTTGACAGCCGCGTTCCAATGCCCGACAATACGTCTCATGCCGATGAGGAAGAAGATTTCGATGATACCGACTGGGAGAACTGCGCGAAGTACATGAAGGATTTAGATCGGGTACCCGACCAGTTGACTCTCATCCGACAAGGCAAGGCTTATAACCAGCTCAACAGATCACTCATCATGGCCAAGCAGGTGTTCGACAGCAAGGCCAAGAGCAATGCTGAACGGCAAGAGCAAGACAAAGCTTGGGCGCATGCCATTGTTCACCAACTACCCCTTTATACCGGCGCAAATCCCGCTTACAGAAGAGGTGTTCCCGTTGCTCCTCGAAACAACTCACCCGCGTCAAACCAGGCCTTCTTCAATGCTCATAATGGCAATCACGACTGGGTGCAGCCGGTATACCCAGCCCAAGCCGAACTACCAGACGTTCGAGCCGAGTATCTTCTCAAAGGCGCTGTCGCCCTCCACAATGCCCGCCTTGACACCGGTGACCTTGACCCCGTCACCGACGCTATGCCCGATGACGAAGTTGCCGAGTTGGAAGACGAGGAGGTCACCAAACAAATTGAGAAGAATGTCAATTACGGCTGGATGCTACACATGCCGCGCAAACAGTCCAACAGAGAAGGTGCTGGTGGTGGTTTGCAAGATCAAGATGACCACAGTGGCAACGAAGGAGCCAGCGGTGTGTCGGAACCCATGGACATGGACATGGACATGGACATGGACATGGACGAGGAGGACATGGATGACATGGAGGAGGAGGAGGACATGGATGACATGGAAGAGGAGGAGGACATGGATGACATGGAGGAGGAGGAGGACATGGATGACATGGAGGAGGACATCGACGACGACTTCAACGACTTGATCACCAGCGACTTCGATGACTTCATCACGAACCCCAACTTCGGCCTTCACAACCCTAACAACGCAGGCCCCAGCAACACTCCGCTCTCCCTCTCCCCCACCCCCAGCGCCAGCACCATCAACAGCATCATCGACCAACCCACCCCCAACACCAACCCCAACCCTCACAACCCCGACTTACCCTACCGCACCCAAATGTACCACTACCACCACGACCCCGACGAAGACTTCGACTGGCGCGGCTGGCTCGACATGCAGCACCAGAACGATCTGCTAAGCGAGGCAGCGAGGCTGGATCGGAACCTGTTGAACGGTGCGCATGAGATCGGGCCGGAGGAGCTAAGAAGGAGGGTGGAGAGTACGATTGAGAGGACTAGGGGGTATAAGAGTATGAGGGAGAGGTTTTTGAGGAGGTATTATCGACAGTGGTAGTGAGTGGTGTGGTGGTGGTGAGTGTGTATGTGGTTGGGGGATTTGGGGGGTTTGGTGGAATAGTTCGGTTGATTTGGTCATGGGGTGTGCCGTATCCTAGTTGCAGTGGTTCGGTTTGGAGTCTTTGTCGGTAGGTGTGATGGTAGGAAGGAGTGATGTGCAGAGAGGTAGGGATATGGACGGGAAGAATGGAAAAGTAAGGTATGGATGCATCGATGCTCAGAGAGGGTGTTCCATACTTGCTTGCAAGTTATTGCTTCAAAGTGGTTAGAAGTGTTGGGCTCTTAGTTCGTCAAAGCTAAATTACGAAATGTGTGTCACAGCCTCAACTCTAGATAGATAAATGAAATTCGTGCTTGAAGCTTTTGGCCGCTTTCCCTACTATCCCTTGTCTATAGAGCATGTACATGCATCTAATATATCGCTTGTTCCAAGACCATCGTAAATCGTTTATCATTTCGTGATATCAAAGAGAGAAATCAGATAGCCACACTAACCCTTACCCATAACCCTGACTCCCTTTTAAATATCATGTACCCAAAACATAAGAATTTTGTCCGTAGGGACCAACTGTCGTCTCACCGAGACCTCAGAATCCGCCTCAGACTTCCTTCCGCATGGCTGACGGCTCTTCGAGGTTCTTGTAAATCCGCACTCATCGTCGATATCAGCTCCTCCGTCTCACTCCTCACAACCTGCTCTTGCTGCTGCTGTTGCGATCCAGCACCACCACTGCCCCCCTTCCACGGAATCCAGGCATTCCAGCTCGCATTCCTGGAAGTCCGGTATGGTACGTCACTGACGGAGCGCGTAAGATTCGAGGGCATGGTGATGTTGTTATCGCTAGCCGCCCGGCTGTTCCTAGTGTGCGGGTACATGCGGTGGTTGCTTTCGACGTCACTAGCAGTGGGACCAGCCGCGGTCCTTACTCCCAGGTGGCTGTCCGATGTCTGCGGCAGGGCTGGCTCGCTGACTAGTGCACAAGTACTCTCATACCGCTGGAGTTGTCCGGCGCTGCTTCTGGTGTGACTGTCCATGACTGCTGTAGCGAAGGACGCTGATTTCTTCCTGGCCAGTTTAGCTGCTGCTGACGCCGTGGCGGCTTCCCCTGACTTTTGGTGGCTATCATCCACGTCCAAGCCATGTTCACTCGTCGTATGCTCAGTGTCGTGATTCGTAGTGGTAGCAGCGCTTGACCCTGCACCAGGTTCAGAAAATCCCAAGTTACTGTGCCGTTTTTCGATCCTTCCACGAACCTCTCCCGCTATTTCAGCGGCTGGCTTTTTCGATGACTTGTCCTCTTCTGACGAGCGGCTAGAGGACATGATTGTCTCCAAAGTCCCGTAGGCAATGCTCTTGGTCCTCCTTCCTCCAGTCCCTGGCCCTCTCCGCCTCCTTCGGGCACCACCTTCCTCTTCATCAGGGACAATCGCCTGTAATGTAGGACCTGCTCTAGCACTTTGACTGGAATTGCAAGGGCCATTGTCCCTCAGTCTCGACACTGCGCCCGAGGAAGATGGCGCTAGTCCGCCCGTCGGGGAGACGAGGGAAGCACCTGAGACGTGGGGTGCCATATGAACCTCGTACTGGTTACTCAGCGAGTACCGGGATCGTGCACATATCTCGGCAATACGGTCAAGGTCGGCTCCTATATCGTTGTCGCCACCCTGGGCCTGCATGTCGGCCATGAAGCTCTTGAACGAAAAGGCATCCATTGGCGGCAGCTTCTTAGGCTTTCCATTCCTAGACTTGACAACGATCGGACGAGACGATGTTGACCGTCGCTCCCATAGTAAAGGCAGAGAGCTGAAGCCATTTTCGGGCTGGTCTGATGTCGACATCTTGTTCCTTGCCTTTCTCCCGCTCGCATCCTGATTACTGTGAGGGCTAGATCCTTCGTTCCGGTTGTATTCCGTACCAAGGTCAGTCTGTCCACTGCGAAGATCGGCCTCGATTTGCGGAGATTGAGATGGAGGAATACGACTAGAGTCTGCAAGACTACTAGTTCCCCGTCGGTACTGAGGTACGATAGAACTGCGAGTCCTTACCAGCACGGGTTTCGAATAGGTCCTGCTTTCGGCGCCTGTGCTCTTGGCGTAGCGATGATTGCTAGGTGAGGCGGCTGGACATGTGCTTGCCAGTTTCTGCCGGGCCGAAGTGTCATGGAGAGGAAAGGGTTTTCCCTCGGCGGTAGAGGGAATAACGGAGACTGCGGTTTGCCTAGACTGAAGGAAGAAACGTGGAAATGAGATTGGGATCGCGTTGGGCCGCTGTCTCTTCCTACGGGAGCGCCCACTAACAACGAGGCCAGAGTCGGAAGAAGGCGGAGTCTTGGACAGACGAGGAGGTAAAGGAGCTGCCGGACGGGACAGAGGAGGCAAAGATGGAGAGGATGCAGAATATGAGGAAGAGGGAGCACGAGGTTGGTGAGTACCTTGAAGAGGAGGAGGTACCCGAAGGGGTAAAGATGCCTGTCTGGCAGGCTGCTCCGGGATCACTGGCCGGGCATCGTCCTCGTCGTGGAGGAGCGAGTTCGAAGAGTCGGCCAGGCCTTGGCGGATACCGTGTGGCTTGCTATATATGTGCATATTATCCGCGTGGCATCAAAGAAACAGAATGGACGAGATGTGGGTGATAAGTATGACTAAGGTACGGAGGCGGGCAGGTCAGAAAGTACTGCAGCAGCGGAAGCGGAAGCAGAAGCAGAAGCAGAAGCAGAAGCAGAAGCAAGGAATCGCAGCGCAGCGAGTTGCAGTGAGAGCAGCAGAAGCATGCAAGTGTGTCGTGGTCGCTGGTAGTTCGCGGATCGATTTCCAGGGAGGTCTAGGAGGCAGACTGGGACTGGACTCGTCGATTCGGGTTGATGGGAGGGGGGAAAAGGCGTGGAAAAGGCGGGAAATGCATAACAGCCAGGATGAGACGGATCGACTCAACCAGAACGACATTGACGGCTTCCAGCCTTTCTGCGTGTCTCAATCTTCGGATGGCCGGCTGTCAGACGTCAACGTGGGCGACTCGTGTTCGCTCGTGCTTTTTCCATCGCTGCAGAAGGTCCGAAAAAGGGTCTTCCAGGAAGGTGGTTTGCCGTCCTTTGCAACCTTTGGGCTTCCTTGCCAGTCCTATTCGGGTTGGTCTACCATTGTCGCCATGTTGTTTGATGACATGCAGAGAATAGAAAGAGAACAAGTGGAACAAGTGGAACGACAAGGCCGAGTCTGAGCCCCTTCATTTTCTTGATTCGTCCTTGAGAATGGGAGCAATCAAACAAGACGGCAAGTGATGAGAACTGCAACTGCAAGAAGTCGTGGCTCTCTTTCAAAGGTCCCCCATCTCTGGGCTCAGGGGTGGGGTCGAGTGCGGGGTACAGTGGCCTTTCCGGGCCCACTGCCGTAGCCTGCTTGGGCTGGCGCGGGGGGCCGGGGGCATCTCCATGGAGGACCCGCCCGGCCTGGGCGCCGCAGAACGGAGTTGGCTGCTCCGGGCCGCCGGGGTCCAGCCAGTGCGAGTCCGTGATCCACCTCCGGCCTGTCAAAAAGTCAGTGCGTTACAGGTGCTTTAACCTTAATCAAACCCTCACTCCTTCGTGACAGATGTGGTCTTGAATCATATATACATATACGTATCACTGAAGTCATTCTTACAACTGTTTACTATTGTACGAGAACCATGGATTGCAACCAACGAAAACCATATATCGGCCATTTCTCTGGAGGTGCCTACTACTCATGGCACACGGATGCATCAAAATAGTTCAAGTGGACGGTAACTCATCCGACGACACAAGAAAACAACCCGAGCAGAAGTATCATAGGTATCATTAAGAGACTCACGGCTAGCCTCCATCGACCCGAGAAATATTGTGCGACTCTTTCGGAAGACTCCCTCGGAAAGTCACCATTTCGTAATCGCAGTACCTTCCCTGACCTCAATCCGTCTTTGCGCATCTCGACCCCGTCAACGTTCTGGCCCCTCATACTCCAAAGTCAAACTCCCAGCGGCAACATCAAAGTGTCTTGCCTTGCTTTGCCTACGAAGAGTTCGGCTGCACAATGGTACCATATCCGTGTGGGTTCCCGCCATTCTGGACATTACTGCTGTAGACGCCAGGAGCGCGGTCGGTGACGATGGAGCCTTGTCTCAACCGCTCCCGTCGGTCGTAGTAGACATATTCGAGATAGAAGGCATGGACGTGACCAGGGATATAGCTACGTCGGGTTTTCACAAAGGTCAGTATGGTGCTTTACGGAGCATCGGTGAATATAGAGATGGAAGGCATCCACATAAACGTACCCCAATAAGGTCAGGCAGATGTTAATTAAGAGGTCTGCCCCACAGCCGGCGATGGCAAACACGGCGATCGGAGGACCTGTTGATCTCTTTGGTTAGTACACTGGAGGTAGACATTTGGGGCTGCAAGACGCCATTCGGAGGGAGGGGAACCGTACAGAAAATGGTCACGATGACCAGGAAAATTGCTGAGGCCACTCCCATGTTTTCTGGTGACCGGTCGAGAAATGTGATATGTGAAGATGTTCCGAAGTTAGTTTACTGTGATGATAGAGTATTTGACAAGTGGAATCGTGAAAAGGAGAAGGACATATGATCTTTCCCAGAGTTACGCGTTCAGCAGTTCACAACAAACACCACATCGGGCGATGACGTATGTCTCTGCCGACGGATGGCATGAAGCATGAGCCGTGCCGCACGAGCCACATCGTGACACCTTCCCGTCGTTTGTTGCTTTATTCCCGTCCTATGTTCTTTCCTCCTGATTGTCTTTGTTCAAAGTTTCCGAGTTATCCTTGTATATAGTTATTTGCAAGCAAGTCAGTGTCTCTGGGTGTAAGTGAAGGAAATGCCAAGCATCATATATTCGACCATCCTAGTTTCATTCAATCGTTGTGATAGTGCCACATGGAGTATGGACTCGGGTCAAGCCCCTTGAGAAAAGCATGATAGTCGACCTCGAGCATCCGCTGGGGACTAGTTTTTCGAGATTCGTCAAGGTATTAAAGGCGGACCAGGGCACGGGAAAACCCAAGGAGATGATTACACTAGGCCGTTCTTCAGATCTACACTTCTCCGGGAAGCTCAGGGTTTGTGTTGGATCTGGCTACGAGTTGGAGGCGAACGAATTAGCCGGAGCATCGGCGTCCACAAATCGGAGCCACGGCCGGCGGTGACCGGACAAGATGATCTGCAAACCCGGCATTTCCCAACACCGCCTGCCGTTCCCAATTCATGCCACTCCCTCGTCGATTCTGAACAGCCGCTGTGCTTCGTGTGTTCCTCGCTGCTACCACAAAAAGTAAAAGTAAGCCGTAACACTCGGGTGTTGGAAATATGTCATGTTGCCGCTTTTGTATGCCCTCCCGAGCTGTTGGGCGAGTATAAGGCATACCAGTGCTCACTCACAGAGACTCACAGTACTCCAAATGGCAGAGTAAGTGTAAGACTAAATGTCTTTGTGAAGTGTATGTGGGATTGGTTGTAGCTGTTGTGTGTGGAAAGCTGTGCAACATGAATAGGAGTCTCGCCCTATGTACTGGCATGCGGTTGGAGGTGATTTTCTCCATGTAAGCCGAGGTACTGGCAAGAACTGTGGTTTATTGGACTGTCTTCAGAAGTAATGGCCAAATAAACCGACATATATCGTAGCAAACCTCAGCCAAAGCTAGCTTGTCGTTTTCATATATGGTATGCCGACTGGGCGCGATCAGATGAACATGCTAAGAATCGGGTATCGGACAAGGTAGCTCGGTAGGTAGCAGGTACACAATCCAATGCGTCGCTCATTGGATTTGAATCGTGGTTTGCTGAACAGTAATTGGCCTGGATGTAGTCCTGATTGTCGAAAGGGAGGAGCCATAGAAATAGAGGAGGTTGAAGAGCTCGTGATATTCGAAGCTCTGCATGACAGCTCGTTTTGGCGCCCCAATCAGTTCAGCCGGTCAGCTCTTCCTTTTAGCTTGAATTGACGAGTCATCCAGTTCGTTTCCCATTTTGGGCTCTGTTTAGTTGACCTCGCAAGTTGGGTTGGTCTAGGCAGGTGGGATCATTTATCAAACTGTATACCTGTCAGCCCAAGTACCTACCTAAACATGGAGGCTTCTTGGTGGCCTTTGACTATTGCCCCGTCAGCAATTTGGTCGGAGACGGTGGGACGGAGAGAAGGAGCCTTGCTGTAGGCAGCTTCGATACAAGTTTGCCATGTAGATGCGGAGTACCAGATACTTCCCTTCGGAAGCACATTGCTCACTGTACGAGGTGATGTAGGAGGTGTGGGATACTTCTGGAAATGTTTAGTGAATTTCTTCCACTTCTGACGGTTTCCCTTGTCTCCAACTATCACAGTGCCGTCCACAACCGGTCGGTCCCCTTTCCGTTAACCGGGACGTCCGACAGAGTGCCGCGATGGACTCTTGGACCCTCGAGGAAATCTCCTCTTGACCTGGATATCCTGACCGAAGCCCTTTGCGACTCCACCCTTTCATCCACTTCTACGGGCCTTCACTTCTGTTGCAGAGAGGCACCCGGGGCCCGCCAGGACACCAACGTAAGCACGAGTTTACAGGGTGGGCGTTTGTTAGTAACCTAACAGACTAACGGTCGGTATTCTGGCGGCGCTTTTTGTCATCTCGAGTTTCTGGTCGCCTCGCTCGTTCGTTTCGTAGTCGCGTTGCAATTAGTTCGCTGTTTGTTGCCATACACCCTCAAGACGAGGCGGAATTAGTATTTGCACCTGCTGTTTAGTTATCCTGACCGACCTGTTCGGCAGCCGTCGCCTTCGCTCCATTCACCTTCAACCACCACCTCCACCCCCGCCCAGCCTTCCGTGAAGTTCAGTCGCAGAACTCCACCTTGGCTGAACCTTTTTCGCCCTGGGTATCTCCGCGAGCTGGAGCAAGCCGTGAACCATTTCTTTTTTTTTTTTTTGCTGGGCTATTTTGCTAATACCATAGAGTAATTGCGCTTTCCCTAATCCCGTTGGTTTAGTGTTAAGAAGATAACGGGCAGTCGCTGTCACCCAACCTCCACTGTCACTGTCACTGAACGAAAAGCTGGGACCGAACTGGCACCAAACCGCAAACCGACTGGGGACGACCGGGGACGACTGGGACCAGGTGGTGCTCGCGTCGGGTACTTAGGCTGGGTACTCCTAACCAGCTACGCCAACGGAAAAAAAAAGGTTTGGACTCCTCGACGAACGGGAAACGGTCAACGGAACCTGCTCCATCCACCGTCCACATCTGCCATTGCTAGGTCCGTCTTCCCACTGCCCCCGTCTCCCGACCTGCATCCATCCCCGACGACCCTCCCTCACCGTCGCCGAAAACTCTATCCTAAAACCCGGGACTGACCAAGCTGAACCGGAGCAGGCACCCACCCCTCTTGCCGCCTCCTCGCTTCGATTGCATCCATCACCGGACGCACCTCATCGACGTCGGCCCATCCGCCTCCCTTCCGCCCTTCTTCCCGCCCACTCCCCAGGCCCTCGGGTGCCTCCTCACCCGTCATGGCGACCCAGCAAAGTCCGCCTTTCAAGGTGGACCGCTACGTGGTCATTCACGTCGCGACCACCTGCGACGAGCACGGCGTTTATGTGACCAAAGATTCCGCCGAGGTCATTGAGCTCGGTTGGATCCTTTTGGATGCCAACAACCTCGAGGAGGTAAGCAGAAAACAACCCCCTACAATCTGATGCCGTACCGCCGGCCTCGGCCTCGGCCCCGGTCCCGAGTCCGGTGCCGAGTCCGATCTTAATCACTCCGAATTGCTCTTTCCAGCCTGAGATTCCCCGAGTTCAGTCAATGCTGACCACACCGTTTCGTTGCAGATTCATAGAGAGAGCGTTCTCGTCAAGCCCGTCAACACCCCCATTACTCCTCTTTGCAGTACGTCGAACCTCACCCCCTGATCTCCCTCCGCCTGCCGGGCCAATTGGCTCTTCGCATGGCGGCTGCAGGCACTTCTTGCTGACCCCTTGCCCAACAGCGAGCTTGACGACCCTCACGTGGGAACATGTCCGTAACGCCGGCACCTTCAGGGATGCCATCAACCGCTTCGATGCTTTTGCTTCCGAACACTTGACTGGCCCCAACCTCGATTTCGTTTTCGTCACCCTCGAGGCTTGGGATTTGCGCGTCCAGCTCCCTAGGGAAGCCCGTGACAAGGCCGTTGTCCTTCCCCCCTATCTGCAGCACTCGCGCACTTTCGATCTGCGCACCGAATACCAAAGATGGCAGCAGCATCACCCCGAGTCGCTGCCTTTCGGCCCCTCGTCGCTTGCTAACATCTGCGCGGCCCTCGAAGTGGAGGCTGTGCAGAGCAGCGCTCCCATCAAGCACAACCTGCCCTTCCACCTGCAGGCTCTTGCCCCCGCGTCTCCTCGCCGTGCCATGGAGGAAGCTGTCACCCTTGCCCGTGTTTTGCGTAGCTTGATTCGCAAGTCGCAGCCCGCTCATGAGCATCCTGATGTGCTTACTCGGCCTATGGATGCCCGTGCTGACGTTCGTGCCTTCTTGTCGGAGCGCAGCAAGGTTTTGCACATGTCCGGCTTGCCTCACGACACTACCCAGTCTGAGCTGGAGAGTTGGTTCACCCAGTACGGCGGTAGGCCCATTGCGTTCTGGACTCTCCGTACTCCAGAGCAGCACAAGCCTACCGGAACCGGCTTCGCCGTCTTTTCTTCCCACGAAGAGGTATGTCTTGCATCTAGTGCTTGTAATTAAAGTCTCGTGCCACTGACATCATACACCGCTTTAGGCCGCCGAAAGTCTTTGCATGAACGGAAGGGCTTTGAACGAAAAGGCTATTGAGGTGTCGCCCTCCTCTAGCAGGGTTCTCGACCGCGCTTCCGAAATCCTTACGCCCTTCCCCCCCAGCAAGAACCGCCCCAGACCTGGTGACTGGACGTGCCCTTCTTGCGGTTTCTCCAACTTCCAGCGCCGCACAGCCTGCTTCCGCTGCTCCTTCCCGGCTGTCAGTGCCGGTCCCACTGGCGAGATGGGCTATGGCTATGGCTATGGCCCCCCGGCTATGATGCCCGCTCCTCCTCACATGGGCCACCACGGTCACGGCGGTGGGCACGGCCGTATGGGCGGCTCTGGTGTCGTTCCGTTCCGTGCCGGTGACTGGAAGTGCGGCAACGAGGTTTGCGGGTACCATAACTTCGCCAAGAATGTGTGCTGTCTTCGCTGTGGAGCGAGCCGTGCTGGCGCTGCTGTGGTCGCCGACTCAGGCTATCCATCTCCCCTGGACGCTCAAACCTCCTACGGCATGAATCAAGGATCCATCGGCGGCAACTCCGCCCCTGGTCCCTTTGCTTCCGCCGGTGGCTTTAACTCTGCCAGTGGATATGGCCAGCATTTTGGTGGCCCGCCCAGCACCTACGCACTTCCTTCTGGCCTCGGTGGCGGTGCTGCCCCTTACCCTTCGCTGAACACCCATTTCGGTCCCGCTCCTGGTTCTCACTCGGCTGGTCCTTTCGATAGCCGTGCCGCCGAGGCCGCTTTCCAGTCTGCCAGCAACGGACCCGCCTCTGCCGGACCTGGAAACAACTTTTATTCCCAGACTGAGAACGATCCTTTTGCTTTCCTCTCCAGCGGCATCGGTAGCCTCTCCGTGAGCAACCAGGATGCTCGTCAGAACGGTGGCGCTGTTCCTGCCAGCAAGTCACCCGCGTAAAGGAACAAACAACACAACTCTTCCCAGTGCCAAGCCGTACGACGGATTGCTCACATGGCATCGAGCTTTCGATTGTTTCTTCAGTTGTGAATTTCACCGCGAACAATTTTGGGAACGAGAATAGAGATCAATTTGGAATCTTGGCGATAACTATGGGCTTATACTGTTTCTTCACGGGGTGCATGGGGCAAGCGGAGCACGGGTGCAGGCAAGGCTTTTGGGAGAACTACTGCGGCGGTTTTTACTTGGGCGTGGGAAGCGGGACGGAAGCGGCGCCTGGCAGGCAAAAATTTGCGAATCGGATGGGTATGACAAAAGAGAAACGCAACATGCCATTTTTACACAATCCCTCAGGGCGGAGTTTATCTCGAACGACGCATGGTAACTGGCTGGCTGGCTTATGGCAAAAAAGGGGGCGGGAACGGCTGGATTCATTGCTAGGAGCTACGGTTTAAGGCCAACGGTCGCTCAGCGGCTCTCGGATTTTTGCAACGCCGGTTCGCTAGAGCGAGACATATCATGGGCTGGCGGAGCTGGGTTAACGGAGCAGGGGAAAAAAAACTAAATCGTAATTTTGGCCTTATGTTTCTTGGGGGCGGTTGGGGGTGCTGGTGGCTATGGGTGCTGTTGCCTTTTCCGCGACTTTCGTTTTCATATCTATTGGAGGAGTGTCAACGTACTATTTTTCTCTGCCAATTTGGTGCTTTCAAGTTTGTTCGAATCTTTTCCTCCCAACAACTTTTTCCACATCTAGTCAAATCATATACAAGAACAACAAAACCGCGGTGCTTTATTTCGAACAGTGGCAAGGCAAGGCAAGCCAAGGCAAGGCAGGGGAGTAAAAGACGGACGGTCAAATTGGTCGGGGGAACTCAGCGGAGGCGAAGGGGTGTTGGTTGGTTGGTTGGTTGGTTGGTTCGGATGGACGGGACGGTTTGCAAGGAAAGGTCGAGGCTTCATTTCTTCTCAGTTTTTATAACAACACAATATGTAACTGCTGTTTGTGAATACTTCTTTTTTCCTGCTTTGTGTTGTTTTTCTCCTTGAAGGTGTGCCTGAAGCCGGTTTGGTTTGTGTGTGTGTGTGTGTGCGAACAAAAAGAGTAAAAATAAAAAGGGACAAAATGAATCAGGTACAAGATCGATGTGTAGCACTTGCATTTTCCGCATCATTAATTGGATTTGAAACATCATCATATCGTGGAAAGAAAGGGGTTGATATGATTAGGTGGGTTAGGAGTCGAAGAAGGGACAAAAAGTAATGGAGAACGTTTGCTCTATCGATATGGATGGGTACTGGTAATATTTCACTTTGTCTTCTTCAGAATTCACCAAGGATAATATCGTTTATACATCATCCATCGGGTACACTCGACTGGTCTCACGGAGGCCGATTGTCGACTGCCTTCCTTTTCTTGCATTCAAGGTGTTCAGTTTTGTCTACGTTCCTCCGCCCCTAGCCTATGTAGCGATGTTTTCACCTCCTTCCCATACCTGCTTTGAATCATACAATCATTTGTTCGCCATTCTCTTCCATTCCATCCCGTCACCCTCGGATATCCATATTTCCTCCTTCTTCTTGTGTCCCCCTTGCGCAAATATTTCATGCTTTACCAAGTTTCTCTATACCATATCCATCCATGCCTTTCCCACCAATTCGATGCCCAATGTTTTTTTATACCAATGATAACCCAAGACGTGCCGTGTCATGGCTGGCCGGGTGCGGTCTGTCCCGATCCATGTGCCATATGCCATACAATACGATGCAGTTCCTTAAATTGCTCCTTCCTAACCCCTATCTATTTCTGCTGCCTCGACTCGAAGAACACCAGCCTTGATTTCCTCTACCTTGTCGCTTTCGATTCCGATTTAGCATATTTTGCATAAACCAGCTTTTCACTGCAGGTGGAGCATAATTGAACATTAGGCCAGGGTAACGATTCTGCCACATAATCTTCTCATAGTAAGTCATGTTCTCCTAGTTATGACTTTGACTTGCTGCCGGCCCGGATGGGGCATTTGTAGGTGCCCTTGACTGTGCCTGCGCCGGTCCCGTTGGCGGTGGTAATTGTGATGAAGATGATGCTGATGGCCGAGGTTGCTGCTGTTCCTTTTGTTGTTGGTCCCTGGGCCTCGTGGGTACTGATGACTGTTCGGGCTCTCGCTGTCGTTGTCGCTCCTGCTGCTGCTGCTGGTGGGAAGCTGATGATGATGTCGTTGTTGATGGTTTGGCGGCAGCATTTGGGTCCAAGTGCGGACGTTTGGAGTCGCGCTCTGATGGTGGTGCTTCTCGAGTTTCGGCAGGGCGCTTTCTAGGGTCACGATCCTTATCGCGAGCCGAAGAGCTACCGCCACCACCACTGGATGCAGCGGTTGTTGTTGGTGCCCCCTCCTTGACAGCCCGCCGTGCTTCCCTTTCTTTCCTCTCATTCTCTTTCCGGAGAGCCTTGGATTCGAATTCATGCCATTCACCATCAATATCCTTGAGCCTAAGGAGTCAATTGTTAGCACCGGCAATCTTCAGGAGGGGGGGGGGGGGCATTGACAAATGCCAAAGGAGGAAACTTACTCGACTGCTTGTCGCGGAGCTGGTTCTTCGGTGGTGAAGTAAGGATGCGCCAATACTTCGGCAGCGCTGGGCCGTTTATCGGGGTCGTATTTGAACATCCAGAGGAGTAGCTCAAACGCGGCAGGTGTCACCAGCTCTTTGTACTTTTCAGCAAAAACATTTGCTCGCCGCTGAGTTGGCCGTAGCAGTTCGAACCAAGGCATTTCAATGATGTTTGGCCAGTCGTTTCTGGTTGGTGTGCCCAAAACAGAGTGGATCTTGTCCAGCTGGTTGATCTCGCTACCATCACCAGGGAAAATGGCACGCTTTGTAAATATTTCCATCATCACGCAAGCAGCACTCCAAATATCCACAGCGGGTCCGTACTGTGTCTCCCCTAGGAGTAGTTCCGGTGACCTGTACCAGATGGTGATCACACGGTTCGTGTAGTCGAGTTGGTGATGTTTGGCATAGAACCGAGCCAAGCCAAAATCGGCAAGTTTGAGGACACCCTCGTTGCTGACCAGGATATTGGCTGCTTTGATGTCTCGATGCAGGACGCCCCTGGTGTGAAGATAGTCCAAACCCTCGAACAACTGCAGAGCCAAATGCTTCTTCTGAGCCGGGTCCAGAGTGTAATTGGGATGGTTAATGAGACCTGTGAGATCATGTGACAGGTACTCGAATACCATGAAGCACTCGTTCATCTCAACCATCACTTCCATGAGCTTGACGATGTTCTTATGGCTTAAAGACCGGAGAAGCTTGACCTCTCGCACCGCTGTCACAGGGAAGCCATCCCTCTCCCCCTCCATTCGTATCCTCTTGAGGGCCACTTGTTTTTTCGTATACACATTGAGGGCTTTGAACACCTTTCCATACGTACCGGAACCGATGACAGATTCGTTCCCTGGCTTTCTGTGATATACTGACTTGGACTTTGCCAAGTCCGGCGGAAGAGCCGGCTTCTCCCTGAGCTTCTTGACAATCTTCTTCACAATTCGTGTCCTAGGCTTCTGCTGTTCCGCCGGTCTGTGGCTATCTACCGGCCTGTGCTGGTCCGGCCCTCTGCGATCGTTGTGACGAGCCCTAGCAGATGCCGGTTCCGTGGGCACATTCTTGGGGAGGTCATGACGGTCCCGATTGGATCTGTGGGCAGATGGCGCCGTCGGCGGAGCAGCAGCGGGCGCTTTGGGAGGTTGCTTTTGCGAGGGTTCCCGTGGCGGAACGACGGCATTGAACTTGAGAGATATTTCCGGCCGTGGAGCCGCTACTGCTGGCTTTGTTGCGTTCTTCATACTGAAACTGAACTTGTTTGACGGCTGAGATTGTGAACCAGCGGCCGGGCGGGTAGGAGGCTGCATTTGCTCCTCCTTCTCTTTGCCTGACTTGTGGGTATCATCGCCTTGAGAGTCTTTAGCGGGTCTGGAAGAGTTGTTAACATCCTCTCTTACCCCCTCCTGAGTGTTTTGGCCCGAATCAGCGTGCTTGCTGGGGGCCGCGCTATTCTGGGCATGGGCGGAATTATTTTCGGTTGTTGTTGTGTACTGTCCTCGACCAGAGGCATTGGGAGCATTGGGACTCCATTGTGCACTTTTAGAGCCGCCTCGATGGCCTCCGCGAGGGACACCGAATGAGCCACCACGGAATCCACCAGATGCAACCCGATGCCCACCACGGTACGGACCTGTTGGGTATTGGGCCGCTGGGCCGGTTGGAGGATACGGCGGCGAATGCCCTTGATTCGAGTGGTAGTGTGCTTGCGGCCCGGTAGGGGGGCCGTAATTGCCATGCGGATATCCATACTGACTACTCCGGTGTCAGTCAAGAGAATCATTGTGTTACTCTGGGAGGACATACCTTTGTGGTGAAAATTGCGGATTGTTCCACCCTCGCCCGGCACCATAAGGAGATTGGGCGGGAGGCGAGCCATGGAAGGATGAGTTGGGGGTTGCATGTCCCGAAGAGTGTGAATAGTTTCGGCCATCATGTGTTTCTGTGTACCCAGGGGGCATCGGGGCGCCATAACCCCCTCGGTAGCCATTCCTCGCAGCCATGTTAACCTCGATACTATTTACGCCAGATGCAGGATCAAACTTTTGATCGTCACGGCTTTTGCCCTTTTTGCTAGATTTGGAGCGTCGCCGGTCCCGAGGAGAGCCTTGGGGATGGTCGTAAGGCTCACGTGAGTCCGGGTTGGGACTTGGCCGTCTGCGCGAACCTGCGTCGGAAGCGGGGTGTCTGTTTTCGCGATGGGGAGGGGTCCGAGAACGTGACCTTGACTGATGCCGACGAGGACGATCTGGCCGGTCTGAGCGACCACGATGCCGTGGAGATGGACTCCTTCGGCGTACACGTTCCGAAGCTCGGTTAAAAACTCCCCGGTCTAGTGACCGTGATTTCCGCCTTCGAGAGCGATCTGGGGATCGAGATCGGCCCGACCGTTTCCTGTCTCTGGAGCGTCGCCGCTCGTGATGATTTGGGGAACGAGATGGGCTCCTGTCAAATGGCGACCTGCGGCGGTCCCTTGGAGGTTGCACGGAATTTACGTCGTCCCTTTCTCCTCTTCGAGGGCTCCGGCCACGTCGTGACTTTTTAGAGTCCGGTCCGCCTGGCGATGGGGTTCGACTACGTCTGCGCTTGCTCGAGCCTGGTGACCTCGAAGAACCACGTTGAGAGGCGCGGGCCGGGTGTGGAGGAGGTTGTGAGGGTTGTTTCCCGTGATCGACGTTCTGGCCACGTCCGTGGGCGGCGTCCCCTCTGCCTCTCGGCGGGCCAGGACTTCGATGGCGCCGGTCCGGGGAAAAGTGGCCGTCGCGACCACGAGGCTCGCGGGAGCGATCTCTACGGCTGCGTGGGGAGCCTCTGGAGCGATGGGGATGGGGGAGACGCGAAGAGCGGCCAGAGCGGTCCGGGCTGCGATGTCTCGAAGGATGGCAATGGCGAGGAGCAGGCTGGGAGGAGGAAGAGGGCGGTTCGATCGACCGGCCGCGAGGTTTGCCGGATTTGCTGCTGGGGCCGATGCTGCCACTGGGGCGATCTGGATTCGGTTTGTGTCGAGCTGCTGGGTCAGGAACAGGATCAGGATCAGAGGACCGGTTCACGACGGCAGCGGCAGGCGAAGTAGTCGGACGTGAAGTATTCATGCCTAGAGCATGCTCGTCTGTGAGGCTGCGTGGTTGGTCTTTGGAAATGCGGCTGCCATTTGGCATTGCAGCATCATGTCGAGTCCGAGAATCTAAAAGTGGTCCAGCCGCCGCTGGAGGTGAGGACCCCATGGCGACACCAGATTCGTCGATATCTGACTTTTAGTGGCCAGGGCGGTATCTTGGCCGACCGACAGGGATTGCCCAACCCGCTAAAAACGCGTGCACAGCGTCCTTCTCAGGCCTGCAGCTTCCCCAAGGCACTGTCGAACGCGAAATACCCAAGGTACCTCTACCGGGCTTTGAGAGGCAGAGACGGGAGATACCGACCTCTAACGAACGACGGGACCTTGTGAAGAATCGCCATCCACCTCCTGACCCCCGCCTGTTTTGAAGTCCCAAATATTTTGGCGTCTTCCACACACCGTAGCAGGGGCAGTTGCTCACCCTGTTCGGCGTGTGAGTGCTACTTTCCCTCGAACGGATTTGCCCGATAACATCAGCGAACCGGGCAATGTAGACGCTTCGTCCACTGCACCAACGCGTCTCCGTACAAGTTCAAGACCAAGACCTTCAACTCCAACCCTGCTCCTTGATGTGTTGAATGGATTCGTGCGGTGTTGTATTTCTGCGCATGTGCCTTGTATGGTCGGCTGCAAAGTGTGGTTGGCAAGGCAGAAATGTATGCCCGCAGAGGGTGGGAGAAGGAGAAGCGATGCGGTGGAGATAAGACCAGACTGTTCCTGTGTAGTTAGTAGTAGGGAAATGCTACTTAGCAATGGACAATAAAAGATCAGATCCTCCCGCTCTGGCGATGATAGCTTACTCAAAGCAACCCATAAGAGGATAAGGAAAGGCTGATGTGACGGTGAGGCTGAATGCCGTGAGAGACGGCGACGTTGCGGAAAGAAGCCGAATACGTCCGCTGGTTCAGATAATGAGGCCAGAGCTGAGGTAATGCACCGACGCCGGGCGATGGATGCCTTTTGCAATCTGATGGCCCTCTTAACGCGCCTGCCTGGGGGTTCATCACCCGTAGAACGTTCATCTATGGTCAAACGCCCAGGTGCTGGAGCTTGACGCGACACTGCACTTGCTTGCGCGCCTCCGGATATACCCCGGGCAGACGAAGCCACGAAGCCGACATCCTTAATCGGAATCGAGCGCGCTACCCTTATAAGCCAGGGTACAGCGGCGGGCGTCACATACCCGCCGGTTGCCGCTCCCGTAGCCATACCAATACCTCCCAGTCCATATCTGCGTCGAAGAGCAGAGGCATGCTCTGAACTATGCAGGACTCTCTATATCACCAGCACATCCTCTCTATATACGGTAAGACAAGCTTTACGAGTGCATCTTCATATCTGTCCATAGATGCCCAGGTCCAGCAACCAAGTACAGGCCTCCCACCATACGATTGAGGCCTTGAGCATTAGCTCCCGAAATCATGTTGCCACTCAACGTGCATGTTTCTCTGATTGTCAGTACCTCTTTTCGCTCGTGGCCGGCCCTCTTCGAGCTTTCATAACTCCAGTTGGCGTATATGCGAGCCACATAACACCAGGCTACCGGGGGGTCTGTTTCTTGGGTGCTCGACATCATGGCTGTTGCAGACATACACCTCCTTCAAGATCCCCTTCACTGCCCCTTCGCAATGCCTTGGTAGTTTATCGCAACACATCAGTTATCGTCAGATGCCTGAAGGAGCAGCATGTTGGCGAATACAGCAGGCAGGCCTGTTTTCTTTCCACTACACCATCATGTAAGCGCAGCAGTTTGGGGGCAGTCTCTCCAATTTGGCCGGTGCCGGCCTGCTGAGCGAGCACATCCCGCTGGAGCACATCACATGCTAGTTTCGGGGCTGTGACCTCGCCGAGAGGGAGTTTCTGAAACGACCATGTTGTGAATACTTGTTGCTCTTCTTGCCGTGGCTCCTAGGTCCTGGCATTCTGTCTCGTAGGATGTGGATACTGTTGGAACATCATATTGTCCATCCATCATCCGTGGCCACCGGTCCTGCTGGCAGGTGGTATCAGAGGTTGGGTATCGCCTTGGCCGGAACCGTGACCCGCGAAATAGGCGGTGCCGGTAACGATCAAAGGATACGAGACGCCGGCGACGAGATGTGTGCGACCTCGAATGGCGACCCTCGTGGTTCTTTCAGTTAAGAGTACGCGAGGAAAAGACCGATGGTATGTCTGTCTCTTAAGCTTCGAGCGCCTATAGTGATCGCTTTTGTAATCAACGCGGGGGGCAATGGTTCAGGTTCTGGAGCGTCTGTGAAGCTGTGCCTAGGTGCTGACCGCTGGCTTCGAAAGCCCCGCAAACGGCGACTCGTCTCGCATTGTCGTCACGTCGTTCGAACGACTCGGAATGAAAAATGAAGTCGTAGGCCCGCTCAGAAAACAGTCCGTCAAGCAGTGATGGTAGAGTATGTCGTGAGAATCAGAGAAACGACGGGCGCTGAGTGGTGCGATGATCAAATCAGGATGGCTGCTTTAGGTCCAAGTAGGGCGAAGTTGGTGACAGACAGAGGTAGGCTGAACCAAAGTGAACCCACCGAGATTGGGCGGAAGCTTGCCCACGGCAGGGCAGCTGTGGGCAGCCAATCCCGTGACCACGCTCGCCGCGACGGTGTGCGGATATCAAAACCGCCAAAACAATTATGATGGTCCGTGCTTGGAGGGCTATCGCTCACTGCACTGGAGGGAACTTCAACTATCTTCTTTGCAACATCAACCAGCCGAACCTCTGTGCAACTGGAACTTTCTTCTAACACCTGCACACAATTTACCCGGCCTTCGTGAGCACCTCCCACACCTTTAAAAAGAAAAAAGAGGAGATCGATTCCACGAGATCTGATTTGGAAGGCTTTATTCTCCAGAAAACCCAGCCGCAAACAAATTCTACTGATGATGATGACCTGAGCCGGTGGTGTGAAAAAAAGACCGAACATCCAACACAAGGGACATTGACCCTATTGTTCTGACCGCTATCAAGCAAGACAACAGCACTCGAAAAATTCTACTAAAATTGTATGGAATATTGCCCACTTCCAAGTATAATCTCGACAGTTCTCGTGGGTTGGACATCCAGTGTCGTGGTGCTGGGTGCGGTTCATGAATTGGCAGTTTGTATGCGGGTGTTAGGGGTGTTATGTGCTGACGCTCCACAAAGGACGGAAACAAGAAGATGTTGAAGATGAGGAAGGAAGAAGAAACTAAGCTACGTCGGATGGAAGTGAGCGAGGGTTCTCATATCCAATGACCATATAGCAGATAAGATGGAAGACCAAAAATCAGATGGAAAGCCAAGGACCTGACAGGTGTGTGGCATGCGCCATCACAACAAGGGTATTCAACCCACATCAACAGTCTTAACACCTTAGCTCGTCAATGACAAAGTGAGCTTCGGCAAGACGAAGTTTGGCTTCGTGGAGGGCTGTGGTGTGGAGAGTGTTGAGGGCGTTTAGGACTGGGTTAGGGTCGAGGATGTAGGTCGGGTTTGCGGTGTAAGTCTGGTTTAAACGGTGGTGTCGGGGACTCTTCCGAGATCTTGTTGTTGGTAGTTTCGGGGCCAACTTGGAAGTTGATTCGCATAGTATGCTGTCGGATGTGTTAAAGTTGTGCCGGCACAAGCTGTTCGTTTTGCCCATGGCTCTCCTGTGGCTGGCGTTGAATCCATTTCCTGTTTCTGTTTGTACTTCTTTCCGTGGCCATCTGTCTCGTGGCCTTGACGATCACATCATTCTGCAAGACAGAGTTCGCTAGTGGAGCGTCGAACAAGAATATACAAGGTGAAGCGTCATGTTAGAATGTTGGTGATTTACAGATCGCGAATAGTTAGAGACAGGACATTGGATCGAATCTTGTACTTGACAAGACGGTGCATAAAATGTAAGAGAACAATGAGATGGATAACAATCAAAGTTGCGGGCTTATAGGCGACTCAATATTAGCGCGAGGGTAGATGTCATTGATCTGTCTGAAGTGTGATTATCTTTGTTTATGTTGTTCAATATGGTGTTGTGGCGTCTAAAGTATCCCATGTACCTGGATACCAAGACGAAATCACTTTGACAGTGACAAATGATAACAGTGATTAACCGAACTGTCAAGCTCGCTGTCTACCAGTGTTCACTTTCTTTATCCATATAATCACTTTCAGACGAACGTAAGCGCCTCGCCAATAACTTGCCGCCATACATCAACTATCATTGGCTCCATAAACTGTTGGCTTCCTAGACAAAAACCTGGCTACACATATATCCTCATGTTGGTGGAAACTGTCACCAAGATGACAATGTTTGCCAACGATGAGTTCAGTTTCGCTCATATGTAAGTCTGCAAGTGACGAAAGTTTCAAAACTTCCAGCATTTTCCATTGCAACCACATGGCCTCTTTCGGTATCAGCCATCAGCCGAAACCGCAACTACTGCGCATGTAGCACAATGTAAAGAATTTTTCTCCTTTTCCACCTTACTACCACCCATTGATCCCAATTGTCATCTCATCTGCGTTTCCCGAAGATGCGAACACGGCACGACGATGCGTTGACTGGTCCACATCGGGTACCTATATGGTTGAAGTTACCACTCCGGAAGTGTCTTGCATGCCAATGAGGCATCAACGGGGTGAGGTGAGGTTGGAATTGACAATGCACGAAACCTGACTGTGCAGCAACGCATAACCCTTCCGTCCATGTCGTTCTCGCGTGTCAATGTAGGTACATGCTGCGTTTCTACCTAACTAGTAGGTAGCCCGTCTTTCGGGAACATGATGCCATCCTCAATGTCACTGCAAGTAATGGCAAACACCATGGGCTCTGAGGTCTGGGAATGGCGAAGGTACAATACCAAGATGTTGTGCATGTAGAGACTTTTGTTGGAGTAGCATTGGAGGCGAAACAGGCCCATTGAGGCTTACCGCGTGGATGGAACACTAGTGTATTCGATATCACATCTGTTGGGGATTTGTTGCAGTCCGTCCGTGTTATTGGGCGTGAAGTCCGGAGTCGCGCATTGTTGTTCGTAGCTCCCGGGGGTTGATGACTTAGGAAAACAGCCATAGCTCTATATCTGAGATAAATCCTCGAAAGTCTAGACTTCGTACTTTCGTATATCTTCAACCTCGTTGATGACCTTGGGAGGTGAGTGAGGTTAAAGTTGTCCAGCATCCCAATACCCCGCCAACGGCGTGTCGTCATGCTGACTAACCCGAGGCAGCAAGGAGGGACAAGGAGGGGAGCTTTCTCCAGATTTGAAAATCCCCGCACAGTGCGCATTATTGTGGATCAAAATTCAGTTGGGAATGACGCAAAAGAGCGGAGATCGTTGGATGGTTTGCCCGCCAGTATTTCTGAGCCGGGCCAACTATGGCGGCGTCATGCTGAGCATGTGCGTTTCTGATCGCTGTATCTGACGACCTGGACGTTGCTAGATAGATAGAAAAGGATTTGGAGTGAGAAATTTGCTGGAAAAATTCCATCAAAGAATTGGGTAGAAATGTACCAGTAATGGGTCAACACCAATCGGCGCTTTGGGGGGGATTTGTGGCTGATATGGGTTTAAGTGAATGGAGTCCCGTTGCAGAACATGAGGGGTGAAGTGCAGGAATCCCCGCGCCGATAGGTTGGTTACAAGGAACGAAGGGACTTTGGAGGGGACTATGGGAACCGAAGCTATGCTGCTCTGGAACCAATGCCGGGCAGTGCGGACCCAACAGCCCAACTTGGCTTTCGTTCTTTTTTTTCGCTAGAGGTACAAACTATTATCTTCGCTTCTTGTCTGATTTTTTCAATGGCCATCTTTGTGTCAGCTTGGTTGTCCGCATGGGAGCCATTGTTGCTGTTGGTTGAGTGAAATGCAGTCAGTCAACATGCGATGGTCAGGGCCAGACGACCCAAGGAAACTGAACGACGGGCGTGGTTGTTACACCCGGTATGTATGGTATTGTAGTTGGACTTTTGCTGGAGCGGGGATACGCACAGATCTGGAGGACCTTGCGCAGATGATACACAGTAGTACCTGGAGTGATGCATCTCGGGATCCCCGCGGCGGAGCTTCATGGTTCAGATACATGGAGGCTCTGAAATGTCCATGGATGTCTGAAAAGTCAAAGTGCAGAGAAAAATTCACAGAAATGCCTGCCAAAGTTGAGGCGTTGAGGTGAGGTATCTGAATGGTAACTCGGTGGTTCCCTCGTCATCAAGCTTTGAAGGCGAACCCGTCCGGGGGATCTCCTGTCATTGATGCTCGATACTGGGCTGGATTGACAGTGGTAGCGCATGTCGGGATTCCCTAGTGCCCAGTACTGTGCACATACTGGATAGTTATGACCTCCAGAGTTGCCATCGAGATCGGACAATCCGAACAGAGAGGTAACCTTTTGAACCTGGAATACATCCCATTGAGGTTGCAATATCATGATCCGTACGTAAGTAGTAGGTAGCTATCTGTGTAGCTGTGTTGCCCCCCAGTCCAGAGTATAAACAAATTTTCTCCCCTCTTCCTACCCAGACGTCTAGCGTTACTGCCCAATTATCCTATCCAACCGCCGACACTACCTACCTACTTACTTTCCTCTTCATCCAGTTCCAGCTTCAGGTTGTCAACGTTGTCTTTTGTCTGTCCTACCGTACCCATCTCGTCTGCGGCAAGACTTCTCCTCGCGCCGTCTTACACGCGCTTCCCCTTATTCACTAGGTCCTTGCGTCACTCGAATTCTTCTCCTCGGGTTGAGTCTAGAATCGTGAGATTCAGTTCCAGATCTGCCTCTGTTGCTGCCCGAAGGCACTGTTTTCCAGTTCCATTGCGCTGCCCTGCCCTAGAGGTGGAACTCTTCGAGGTACGTTCCAGGTTGTGAGACACACTCACTTCTCTCCCTGCCACACTGTATCGAGCCGTCGAGCCGGTATTCGCAGCCCAGACTCCCAAGCGAACCCAGAACTCGGAGGAGGTTGGAAGCTCGCTTCAGGTTCCTCTTCGGGTTCCAGTACCTTCAGTGAGGCCCCCATTCCCCGCTTCCGGCCGAGCATATAAAAGCTCCGCATCCCCAGCTGCACCCCTGGAGCTTCCACCCAGGCCCCATTCCAGGTGACATTCCTAGAAACTGAACCCCACCAGTGCGCGTTGTCTCTCGTCCTGGCTACGTCGACCTGTACGGCCTGCCCTGCCTGATCTGCTTCAAATAGAACCCAACCATCTGCTTGTCCCTCTTCTTGCTACCTCTACTCGTCCTCTCTTCCTCTCTACGAACCTGAAAAATCAGTGTTCTGTAGTTACTAACACGAAGCTCGGACGACAGAAGCTGAGCCACAATGGCCCACGACAACCGTGAACCCCGCGAGGTGAAGAACCACCTACTCTTTGAGGTTGCGACCGAGGTCGCCCATCGAGGTATGCGCAAAAGTACCAATTGTGCCACAAAGGAGCTTCCAGTCTGACAATCGTTCTAGTTGGTGGTATCTACTCCGTCCTCAAGTCGAAAGCGCCAGTTACAACCGCTGAATATGGCGACCGTTACACTCTTATCGGTCCCCTAAACCACCAATCGGTACGCTGCTCTTACGCCCCTTAGACTCCGTGGTATGGAACGTGGTTATTGACAGTAATAATTACAGGCGGCCGTCGAGGTTGAAGAACTGGAGCCTAACAACCCCGAACTAAAGGCGACGATCCAGGCCATGAAAGATCGTGGCATCGGCATTCTCTACGGACGATGGCTCATTGAGGGAGCTCCCAGAGTGTTGCTCTTCGATACAAAGACCGCCTACGGTTACTTGAACGAGTGGAAGACGGACCTCTGGAATGTTGCTTCCATCCCATCTCCGGACAACGACGAAGAGACGAACGAGGCTATTGTCTTCGGTTACCTGGTCGCATGGTTCCTTGGCGAGGTCAGTATTTGCGTCACAAAGCAGAGAGGCGCCCCAAGCTAACAGACTTGCAGTTTGTGTGCCATGAGAAGAAGAAGGCTGTTATCGCGCACTTCCACGAATGGCTTGCCGGTGTCGCGCTGCCATTGACCAAGAGGAGACAGATTGACGTTACGACCATCTTCACGACACATGCCACTCTTCTCGGTCGCTATTTGTGCGCTGGCTCAGTAGACTTCTACAACAACCTTCAGTGGTTCGACGTTGATGCCGAGGCTGGAAAGCGCGGTATCTATCATAGATACTGCATCGAGCGAGCTGCCGCCCATTCCTGCGATGTCTTCACCACCGTTTCCCACATCACAGCTTACGAGAGTGAGCATTTGCTCAAGCGCAAGCCCGATGGTGTCCTCCCCAACGGTCTCAACGTCACAAAGTTCTCGGCCATGCATGAGTTCCAGAACCTCCACCAGCAGAACAAGGAGAAGATCCACGACTTTGTCCGCGGTCACTTCTATGGCCATTACGATTTCGAGCCAGAAAACACCCTCTACTTCTTTACTGCGGGTCGCTACGAGTTCAGGAATAAGGGTGTGGATATGTTTATCGAGTCGCTTGCCCGCCTCAACCACCGCCTCAAGACCGCCGGAAGCAAGACGACGGTTGTTGCTTTCATTATCATGCCTGCCCAGACCACTTCCTTGACTGTTGAAGCATTGAAGGGGCAGGCTGTCATCAAGTCTCTGAGAGATACCGTCGATGTTATCGAGCGTGGAATTGGCCGCCGCATCTTCGAGCGCTCTCTCAAGTGGCACGAGGGCGACCCGTTGCCTGATGAGAAGGAGCTGATCACCAGCCAGGACCGTGTTCTCCTTCGTCGTCGTCTCTTCGCCATGAAGAGGCACACGCTCCCACCCATTGTTACCCACAACATGCTCAACGACCATGAGGACCCGATTCTGAACCAGATCCGCCGGGTACAACTCTTCAACCATCCCTCGGACCGCGTCAAGATTGTTTTCCATCCCGAGTTCTTGAGCTCGGCCAACCCCGTGTTGCCTCTCGATTACGACGACTTTGTGCGCGGCACCCATCTGGGTGTCTTCTCTTCTTACTATGAGCCTTGGGGCTACACTCCGGCAGAATGCACTGTTATGGGTGTACCAAGCATCACCACCAACCTCTCTGGATTCGGCTGCTACATGGAGGAGCTCATTGAGAACTCGGCCGACTACGGTATCTATATCGTGGATCGTCGCTCCAAGGGAGTCGATGACTCGGTCAACCAGCTTACTCAGTACATGTTTGACTTTACTCAGAAGAGCCGCAGACAGCGCATCAACCAGAGAAACAGAACCGAGCGTTTGAGCGATCTCTTGGACTGGAAGCGCATGGGCATGGAGTACGTCAAGGCACGCCAACTTGCGTTGCGCCGCGCCTATCCCACATCTTTCAATGGCGACGAGGAGGAAGACTTCATCCCAGGAGTCGAGCAAAAGATTTCTCGTCCCTTCTCAGTACCGGGCTCGCCTAGAGACCGGACTGGTATGATGACCCCTGGCGATTTCGCTAGTCTTCAGGAGAGTCACGAGGGTCTGAGTACCGAGGATTACGTTGCGTGGAAGCTGCCGTAAGTGACAATGTTCGCTCAAAATGTTGAAAACATGATACTAACTTTTCCGATTTTAGTGACGAAGAGGACCCCGACGAGTACCCTTTCCCGCTTACCCTGAAGCAGCGCACGGGGCCGGGTAGCCCTCTCGACGGTATTCAAGGACTGCAAATTAACGGCAGCAAGTAACGAGGGCCTCTTGGCTTAATCCTCTCTTCAGCATCGTTCAGTAATTGGTTGTCAGCGTTGGTATTTCAAAAGTAACGGGCTTCGTTGGGCGGAAATCTGATTTGTTCGTCCGAGCCATTCACCGTGGTCCCCGGGAGCACTGGAGCTCGCAGAGCATGGCAATATAAAGAGGTTGCGATAGGGGAATCCTATCATTGTCGGGTCGAGCAGGTGTAAGGGTTGACGGGAGAAGGACCGAGACAATGGGGACGCAGCAATATCCTCCCGGTCCTCCTTTCAACCTTCCTGGTCCCCGGTAAA
The DNA here is from genome assembly GCA_009805345.1 of Neurospora sp. FGSC 26628. Taxonomy (NCBI): domain Eukaryota; kingdom Fungi; phylum Ascomycota; class Sordariomycetes; order Sordariales; family Sordariaceae; genus Neurospora; species Neurospora sp. FGSC 26628. Next base: position 192,089 of record RAOO01000037.1, read on the forward strand.
GTCAAGCTCTCGTGAAGCCACAGCGGAGCGAGTTCCAGTGTTCGACTTTGGGTTTTGAGCAGGTACAAATGGGGTAGGAACAGGACCAACGGTGTATGTAACTGTACAGTGTATTTGCCCGGCGGAGGATTGCATCGTTTTCTCGTACCTAATAGAACCGGCTTTCTCAGGACACTGATGGTGTTGATTCCATGTGCTCAGATAGGCGGGATGTCGTTGAGAATGAGATGTTGGATATGTTTTCAAGGCTGAAGCCGATACACAGAGTGGATCGTGACACTCGCACATGGATGTTCTTCCCTTTGCCTTTTCAGGGGGGCAGCCATGGCGTTCATAGGGTGCAATGAAGTCCCCACTCCAGATATTAGTTAGCACTTACAAGGACGTGGGCACGAAGCAAACAAGCCCAATCATTACAAGTCAGGAGCTCGCCTCTTTGTCTCATCTGCCCAGTCATCTGTGGACGGTATGGCCCGTTTGAAGTAAAAATGCATTTTCGATATGTACTGTAATATCAAGGTGTCAAAGGCAGAAAAGTGTCCTAGACCGATCCCGTGACGCATGTTCCAGCAACGGAAAGTGGACAACGACGGACGGTTGCTTGGCGGCAGAGACGAGATGGCGTTCACTAGTTCAATTTGAGCTTTGTGCTTTGAAATGTTCATACTTAACTAACTCGCTCGGCTATTAGACCTGCTTTTTGAGGTTGCCACAGTTTTCGGTCACGACGTGCAAACACCCGACGTTCCTTCAGCAAGCAGATCGAGTCCTGTGCGACCCTAGACGGACGTTGTCTAGTACACCACGTATGCACACCTATCGTGCGTTGCTTCAAAGCCTGTGCGTTGCCTGACTGCTTCCCTAGGACGGCATCTGCGCATTCGTTATATTCAATAACATTCCCACGAGGCGCCGCAATTAGCAAACAGGACTTTCGACAATCCCACTTCGGGCAGTGGTGAAACGAAACACTTCACTACTAGTTTGCCGGGGTATTAAAGGCCCCACGCTAGGGGTAGCAACAACAGCGGCACAGCCTGCATTCATGCCCCAACGCGGAATTTCCCCAGGCCCCCCTTGACAACTTCCCCTCGACAACAGTGGCCGGTGGGTTCGCGCCCCTGCAACCTAACATCAACCACTCTTGCGATCGCCATCCAGGTCCCACCAACCCAACGATATTTCGACCCCCGCTACTAACCAGGGTTTGGATCGTCGGTTCCCCTTTCAACCACACGACACCACTCTTTGCGTCTCAACTCATTCCTTTGTTTCTTCTTCCTTTTTCTACTTCCTCTTCTCGAAACCTCCATCCCACGGCGTGTCGCAAAGACTGTATCACGGGTCCGCAACAACATGAAGTTCTTCAGGCGTAATAAAGACAAGCGGAAGGCCAGCGGTGGTTCGGCCATAGCGGCCGCCCTGCCGGGCTTCGGTTACAGCCCCAACGTCAATCCATATCCCTCCTACAGTCACGGCCGGAACGATTCAAATGGTCCATGGGGTGCTCAGTACCGCCCCATGGTGACGCGGCAGTCTGCCACGATTCTAGCGAACCTCCCAGCCCCGGTCCTCGAACGCATATTCTATTTTGTATGCCCCCATAGCAGGGATACGAGCTACGAGACTTGCGAAGCCAGCTCGGTCGAAGATGCTTGCATGCTGTGCGACTTGCGCGATCTGGCGCATTGTGTCGCCGTGTGCAAGAGGTGGAGGAGAGAGGGCGTCAATCTTCTGTATGTTTAGACTCTCCGTTATGATGGAGGAATACTGACGTGGTGACTACTTAACAGATACTACAGCATCCGCCTCGACCAGGTGCATTACTGCGACCGCGAGGCAGAGTTAGCCGAAGCCCGCAAGCGTAAAGCCCGATTTGATCGCAATGGAGAACCGGAGGATACGGCACAGGCGCGCCTCAGGCTGCTATGCCGCACTCTCCGCGATGATCCCGTGCGGCTAGGAAGGATCGTGGAATTCTTCAAGACGCCTTATATGCTGCGAGAATCCTGCCGGGCCGATCTGGCGCGGACGATAGCTGTGACGCCAAACCTCAAATATGTCGATTTGCCCGAAGGCCTGTTTGCAGATGATCCGGCCTTCGTGACCCTCCGGCTCGAAGTACAGGCGCGATTGCTTCACCTACGAAAGATGACATATATGGCCGGTGCAGAGCACAGTCTGCAGATGCTGGCCACCGGAAAAGTGTGGCCTAACCTGGAGGTATTGGAGCTGGTACGCGTAGAAGTCGACCCGGCAATCCTACGCCGGGTGCTTGCTTGCTTGGGGAACTTGCGCGCCCTGAAGATTAACGACACACCCTGCGTCACCGATGAGACTTTGGCGTGGAACGACATGTTGCCTCCGTTTCCCCCAGTTGAAGAGCTTATCCTTACCAACGTTCCCAATGTCACCACCGAAGGCTTGAGGGGCTGGTTAATGGACCCGAACGCGCAGAGCAGACTACGAGTGCTTACCCTGAATGGTACAGGCGTATACCCTTGGGCCTTGCAGGAGTTCTTGCCGTATGCTCCAAAGCTTAAGCACCTTTCCGTGATCGACACTGTCACCCAAGCCGTGCCGTCCGCCAACGGTCAATACTTTGCACAGACTCTTAGCTCGACAAGTATCCAGACCTTTCACTACGAGATCACCGCCGCCTCGTCGACTCCCAAATACTCCAGCATTACGTCGAGCTATTACAGCTTTCTGGCTGCTTCCTTACTGTCAGGCGGACTACCAAACCTACGGGCACTCTATGTGCGAGACCCGAACTTCCCCGACCTCTTACTCGGTCTCCCCACGCCTTCCCCCGGCTTTGCTGGAGCCGGTATGGGACGCCCTTCCAGTAGCAGCTCGAATCGCGGTTTTGGACCTGGTGCAGGTGGTAGCTTTCATGCACACCAAGGCAGTTTATCAAGTTTTGCTCCTCCCACCGCCCCCTTCGTGCCCGGCCATCGTCAATTTGGGTCCGTATCTTCCGTCAACAGCTTCTCGGGTTTCATGCAGGCGGGAGGCGGCAAACAACCGCCTACCAACCGTCGCTTCAGCAGCAACAACCCCTTTGCCAACTTGGCAGCCCCATCCCCCGCAGGACCAGCAAACCTCCCTGCCAAGCTCGAGGTGTTCACCAAAGGCGACGACGATACCACCTGGTCCTTTGTAAAGGTCGGCGGTGGACACTCTGGCGCGAATGAGAGACGACAGAGCGCCTTTGGGCTGGACGCGGATGCCATGGGAAGCGCTGGTGCGAGGAGGAGCGTGCTGATCGGTGGTGCCGGGGCTGGCGGTGGCTTCTTGGCCTTGCCGGCTGAAGATCCTGGCAGAAGCAATAGGGGAGGGAGTGTGGATAGGGGGACTGGGTTTGGCGGTGGTTCGGGTGGGGATGAGGAGTTGTGGCCTAGGCCGAAGAGCAGTGCCGGGGAGAAGAAGAAGGAGAAGCAGGATTTGTGGCGTTAAACTGCCAGTCAAAAGATGCTGTCACCCGTCCCAAGAGCGGGACACAGAGAAAGGCGGGACAGTATTTTTTGATTGTCAGTTTGTAGTTTGTGTATGAAGCAGAAATGCTGGGTGTTGCATTCGAAGATGGTGGGTGGCATCTGGACTGTTGCCCCATGAGCTGGAATCTGGGGGGTTTCTGTGGGTTGGTTTGCCTGCCCTGAATGTTCAGCGTAGATGTGAACGACATGCTCAGCTGTTTGACAAAGGGCGATAATTCCGGGAACCGCGGGCGTAGGTCGAGGAGTGTCAACGGGAACGGTAAACGGGTGGTTAATAAGAACCAGGTTGAAATGGAAATTGCATCTGTCGTTTAATGTTTTACGGTGATATCTCGAAAGTCTAGCTAGTAAATAATTCCTCTCACCCCTTCCTCCAACCACATTATGTCCCGCCTGCCCTTTTTACATTCTCAGTATCAGCAGAAGGCGTACTCGGGATTGACTAGGTAGGTCTGTTGGGGGGAAGTCTCATAGCTCCTCTTGCACTTGCTCGCCATGCAACCACCAATGTAGGTTCTACGCCTCTTCATTTGTTTATTACAAACCAATGCATCCATCTAGCAGGAATACTCTAGAAGTTCTCTTCCTACCTTCAACGAAGTATTGTTTGAAGCCCCATATTTGATCTCTACTACAAAGCCTTTTTGGTTTGTTGCCAGCTGCGAACTCCTCCATATCTTCAGCCCTGGCCTTCATCAACGATATTCTGTATTCATCCGCGATTCAACGAGCCCACAGCCAAATTCCAACCTGTTCGCAAGCTTCATAAAATGCCCCCCATCCTCTACCTGTCCGACATCAAAACCCGCTTCCTCATCATCTCCGACACCCATGCGTCGCCCGCCGTCGTCCCTTCCTCCCTTCCCGCTATGCCAGTCGACGTAGCCATCCACTGCGGCGATCTAACGCAAGACTCCAAACTTTCCGAGTTCACCAGCGCACTAGCTCTTCTCAAGGCCATCAACGCCCCGCTCAAGCTGGTCATCCCCGGTCACCACGACTTTACTCTAGACGATGCCGTGTACAAGGCCAAGATTACGAAAACCACCACCACGTTAGGGATTCAGCTGGAGGAAATATACAAAGTCTACGGAAAAGTAGGGCAAGCTCGCCAGCTTTTAGAAGAGACAAAGGAGAAGGACGGGATTTTCTTGCTGGATGAAGGACGTCATGACTTTGCCTTAGCCAACGGGGCTTCTTTATCCGTCTATGCTTCGCCTTATACACCCTCCTCTCCTGACGACGACGACTGCTTGGGACAAGGACAAGGAAAAGGGAAGGAGAACTGGGGTTTTCAGTACACCAAGTCCGACGGACATGTCTTTGATATTAGATATACTCCAGACGTGGTCATCACCCACGGTCCACCTCTCGGAGTCCTCGACGACGTCACCGCCTCCTCCTCCTCCTCCACGAAAACCTCGAAAACACGTGCGATGGGCTGTCCTTCCCTCTTCGCGGCCGTGGCGATGGCCAGACCGAGATTACATTGTTTTGGACATGTACACGCGGGATGGGGAGCCAAGTTTGTTAGCTGGCGGGATAGACCGGCGTGGTTAGACATGGAAGGAGGACAACTGCCGTCGCATTTTACGGATATTGACAATGAGGAGTCTGTTGTGATTGAGACACTGGCAGGATTTGACAATGAGGAGTCTGTTATGATTGAGACGCTGGCAGGGCTTGACAATGAAGAGTCTGTTGTAATTGAGTCGCTGGCAGCGTTGAGGATGGGGATGTGGAATAGTCCTGAGGTTCTGGAGGAGAAGAGCGTCAATGTAAAGCGGTTGAGGGAGGAGAGGTGTTACAGGATTTCGCATTGTGAGGGAGATACGTTATGGCTGAAGCCGAGGAAGCATACGTTGTTTGTCAATGCCGCTATTAAGCCAGTCGATGAAGAGAAGAGGCAGTTTCCGTAGGTGGTTGAGATTGAACTTCCCAGGCAGCCAGGGCGTTTTAGTTGAGTGATATGAAATATCCAGGGAATCGTATATTTAACCTGGCATAAAGTACCTTAGGTAGCTGCTTTTCTTGTCCTTGCGTTCTTAAGTACTCTAAGCATTGCATTGTTAGTTGGTTGTCAACAAGGTGGTTTTTCTCGAGTGACAACTTATGACTTGAGTGACAAATGTGCTTCGATAAGACCATGTTACCACAACACCTTTATCTCAAGAGTTCAAGCTCTTACCAACTTCGGAGATGATACCCCTCCCTATAAGTTCGACGAGCAAGCTACTTAATAATCGACAAGTAAGCCCCCATGGTATTAAGAGAGTACATGACATCTAACATTTGTTCCGGTCTTTGTTTCCAAACATCTATGTGGTCACCAGACGCTGCTATAACACTGTGGAAGTTGAACATCACGGTTGCTTCAAAGATAGTCCGGTCGACTACGCTACACAGTGACCTAGCTGAACGCGTCAAAGAGGCAGTTTCTGGTTTCCTTTGGTAGCAGCCGGCTTGTTCCGTCGTGTCCTACGACCCTAAAGCTTTATGCGAAATAGTACCTACCCGCAACTAAGTCGTAGTATCCTGCTACTGTCTATTGAAGACACTTGACGAGTTGTGGTTAAAAATGAAGCCAACATGGCAAGTACGTTTAACCCTCGTTTTGCTATGACCCGCAAGGCTTTTTCCTCCTCGTAGTCTTTCTATGTTCTTGTTGTAAGTATGCTCTACGCTCAAACCACCTAGTATTGTCGAGATCGAACAGCCGAACTGGAGGTAGAATCATATCAAGCTGTTTTGCCCATGTCATCTCTATATCCTTTCAATTCGCGTGTTCTAATATGCTCTTTACCTCTCTGAAGACTGAGTGTAAGTATTGACCACTACGCCGCCGACGTACAGCACTCGTCGTTACGTCCACCACCCCCATCCTCTGTCCTTCCAGAAACATTAGCCCCCCCTCGGAGGTCCGAGTCTCCGTCCAACTTCTTCTTCAACCAGTAATATACTCAGTCCGGTTTCGGATGTTTCGAAATCAATGTCTGCGTATCATGTCTCCCTGTTCTGGAAAACTCGGCAGGTTCCACTTCATGTCTTTGACTGGGGACTTGGAGTAACGTCAAATCCAAAAGGTTACGCAGCCGGGTTTTTGGTTTGATGTTTCAAGTTCGGAGTAACACTCAGCTTTAAAGTTTGTGATGCCACACCACGTTGGTGTGTCATAGAGGAAGGAAAGACTATTTCCCGTAGTTGGAGAGACTTTTCTTGGTATGAGGTTGGACGTTGACACAAAACTATGTGTGTGTAACTTGGAGAGGCCGTAAGCCGGAGTGACCGGATGCCGACCTCCGGCTTTAGCTCCTCACTCACTCACGATGACTTAAAACAAGAAAACGGAACTCACAATAAAAACGGTGAGGAGTGAAAACTTTTCACTTTCAGATGCCAAAGCGGTGTCCCCAAGAAGGTGTGCGGTGCAGTGTAGTGTACACAGTAGTCAAGGTTTAACCTCACACCGCCTCTACCGTCACCGTTAGTTTGGAGAACCCTTCTACCCACTTTCTCGGCTCCCCGGTCCCCGGTCCCCCAGCCCAGCCCAGCCTAGAATCCTAGAATCCTAGATAGATCTGCCTCACGATCCTCGCTCGCATCAGTCACAGCCGCAAAAGCGGTGACCTTACACTAGTTTTAACTAAAAGTCGCTTCTAGTGTACGGTAAAAGAATGAAACCCTGCTTGAACGTCCTGGCGGTAGGTTATCAATCCTTCCCCGACTCTGGTTTTAGGTCTGGGTCTGGGTCTGGGTCTGGGTCTGGGTCTGGGTCTGGGTCTGGGTATCTCAACCGAACGGCCGACGAGCGGCCCGCACCGTGCTCGCTCGTCTCGCCTCACCTGGCCTCGCCTGCTTGTTCGCGAAAAGTTCTCGGTTGAAAAGGTCTGCTCCGCAGGGCTGGGTCCGGTCTTGAAACATGCCCGCCATGCCCGCCATGCGTAAGCCAAGATGATGGCTGGATGGGTGGGCTGTGAGCCTGTGACATGTTCCGTGAGTGATCCATATGGCGGCCGTTCCCGTCCGTCTTCCATCGATGTTCTACGCCGCGGAATGAGGGGAAGGTGAAACGGGTGTACAGTTCGTACGTTCGTAGCACAGCCCAGGCTCACTTATTCTGAGGGGGTTGTAGTACCGGTAATTGTGCTACACAGGTCGGGCGGAACAGCGGGAACAGGTTTTTAGTCTGATCGATTATCAATATCTTGCTTTCCTGCTGCGTCATGCGAAAGTTTTGATGGTCGACAGAGTGAAGTTGAAACTACCTTCGACTCAGCTTCGCCGAAACGACCCCACAAAAAGACGGTCAAAAGAATCCCGGCAACTCGGTGCCCCGGACGAACCGGTCAGAGCACGGACTTGCACGGGTCGGGGGCCGGGGGTGTCGGGGCGGTCGGGGGGCACGGGCGGGGAGAAACTCAATTTTTAGAACATTGCTCTTACCCCACCTTCGCTTCTCCAAGCAGAGAGAAAGCTAAGCCCTTTGCAGAATAGCCTCCTTTCCCGTCCTTTCGCGAAAAGCTTAACAGGTGGGGTTGCACCTCGAGCTTGGGCCACTGGCAGCGCAACATGCCAGACCCTTACGGCGGCCTGGGGCGGGCTCGGGCGGGCAAGGCGGGCTCGTTCAGCGGCCTGCCGCGTCTCTCCACAGCGGGGAGTCGGGGTTCGACAGCGCAAGTGACAATGACGCCACACATAAGACGAACCACGACTTCCTGATGTTCCCGTCATGACGGGATGCTCACCAGCCATCCAGCCATTCCCGTCAACCATAAAACTTCGGTGACGGGAATGCGGTGAGGGTGAGATCGCTCCCTCAATGACTCCATGCTGCGTCAAAGCGAGCATTAAGACGAAGTGATATACGTTGGATTGGAATTCCAGCCATGCCATTTATCAATAAAATCTTTTCTCTTGCTCCAAGGAATTGCAGACCTCTTCTCTCTGAGCGCATACCCGTCATGCCTTCAAAACAGGATTTCTCAATCATTGTTTTTTTTTTGGGGGGGGGGGGGGGGGGGAAATTTGACGCAATCCTGCTTCTAACATGGCTGTATGATAACCCCCGTTGTGACCATGATGTCCCAGTAGACGCCACGATTATTTCTTATCTGCTATAGCTACTAGGTCTAGGTCCCTAGGTAGACGACGATACTGAACTGATGGTTACGGTACCATGTGTGTGTGATACGGGGAGCGTCTAGAAAGATGACTGGCCAGAAGGAAACGGCTTCGATGCCATTGGAGTTGTCGCAGATGTCAAGAGGAGGGCTCGTTGGTTCGCAACTGAATGGCAGAAGTCTTTGGTGTAACCCGTCCGCCCGCATATCCTGTACAACCTCACAAGTGCCGTGGCGATAGGTACTACAGGCCCAGAGGCTCTTGGGCACCCGGTTGTTGTCTACCTTGGTGTTTTGTGTGTCGCAGATTCGCGCCGGGGCCGGGAGTGTATCAAGCCAACGTCCAGGAGTTCCTCATGGTAACCCACGGGTAGTTGCCGGGCCTGGAAGACATTGAGAATCCCGACTCGGTATCCCCTGAATCCGAATAAAGGGTGAAGAGATAAGGTTGCCCATCTAAGACACACCCTCCTGGTCACTGCTGAAACATCAAGATCATGAACCCTCGTGGGATTTGCGCTTGCGGGGAATCCTAAAAAGATATTATTGTTTTCAGAAGGGTCTCCGGAGATCACTCTGCCTGGTAGTGTAGCGGGGGGACAGCAGGAGACATTGTCATCGTCGGGGGTTATCCATCCGATCGACATTGCAAGATGGAGATAGCGACCTTTAAAAAGATGCAACTGAATTTGGAGGATGTCGAGCTGATTGAAGCACAGGCTTCAGGTAACACCATGCAAACTGTCAGATTCAGCAACAATCCGTCCCCCGGATTTATCCCGTCCACTCCGTTTTGCATATCGGTCCAAGTGTCACCGTTCGCCACTGGGAACGTTTTTGGCTGACGATAACTGCGATCACATCTCGGGTTGTACAGCGTCCACCCAGATTTGAGGCGAGAACAAACATCTTTCTCGATATGACTTGGGGAGATGAGCAAGAATATCGCAGTGGTTAAACGACCGCCTGAGGCTTATGGCGAACACATAACTCGGGACTTCAATAATCGGTGCCTGTTGTGGGCAGCTCTGTAAAGGCTTGCGAACTCCTTGGGCCGCCTGAGCCACTTGAGCCACTCTCATTTTGGGCGGGCTGGGGAAGGAAGGTTGGCATGAGAAGGATCTTGATCTTCACGGTGATCGCCATCAGCAAAAACCCCTAAGCAATCCAATGCTCCACGGTGATCAGACAATAGCGGGTCATTTGCGAGATACCAACATGATAGGCATGACAGGAAGTGCATCAAGCAAGGCCGAGAGAAAGTTGAGATGGTCACGTTGGGATAGTACCGCATCCTCTCATTCAAGTCGGATTTAACCTTCCCACATACAGTCTAGTAGTGAGAGAATGAGTCCATCTGTACGATGATTGGACCACAAGGAAGGCGCCACTGGCGGTTGTCGCGACAGACGGATGATGCACGCGATGCTCGGTTTCCGGAGATTCAAATGTCGAGCCGGAGATTCAAATGTCGAGAGCCGAAGGAAAGCTTCAAGTAAGCAAGCATGAAGGAATGCTGAGTCCGATGGCGCCCGACAGCTGGGTAATAAGGCAGCTTTGGGACGAAGCGGTGGACGACAACACAGTCGAGACAGTATCGGGAAATGCTGAGTCGATATATCAGTTTTGGCGTTCTGGATTTTGGAATGCTCTATTGTCGAATATGAGTCTTCAGAACCGGAGTAAAAAGATCTTCTCTGGTCTTGCCCTTCGGAGTTGCAAGTGCACCTGCTGTCATTACATCCGTTAGCCAATGACTTTACGATACCACTCGAGAGTTTAAGAACAACGTTCGGCAGCATCGTCCGAGTCCGAAGCTTGGAAAGATCCAGACGATGTCGAGGATGGCCTCCCACACTGCTACACTCCAATCAAACGGACAGTTCATTGCTGCCGACGATGTCGAGATGGAAAATCCAATCACAGACACCTTGGCATTCCTAGTCTGAGACCCCATGTTACCAATGAAAGGCCCTCGTCGAAGGGGTCTCAGGCCCCTGGTTGGCCCTTGTTCTTCGTCTTTACCCCCCGTTGTGGCAGCCAAGGTGTGAAGGGACCCGAAGCCACTGATATGAGGCTTGTGATGAGAACCAGAGGGGCCGTTTTGGTTCCGTACCATGGTCATGCCGTTTCTGCAATCGACTTGGCTTTTGGGGCATTTGCTAACTGTACTGCGTAGAGGTGTTGAAATTCCAGGATTTGTCGGCTTCTTCTCGCGACTCAAGCTTGGTCACGACAGTGAGTGTGCAGATGAATGACCAGCACGTATCCCTTCGTATCCATCCAGCTGACCGTCCAAAAGATAAAAAGTTTGTGAAGCGCAGAACCCCAATCCCTGGTCGATGAGGGGGAAGTGTAGTGGTGTGTGAATTGTGTGAAAGTCTTTGCATTTTGCAGCGCTAAAAGATGGCGTGAAAACACTAGCGGAGACCCCTCAAAACGAAGCTCGAAAAGACAAGGCATTGCAAGGCAAGGGTTCCACGTCCAAAGGTGAGCATTCGGATGGGAAAGTGGACTCGACAGTCCGGCTAACTTGAAACGCGAGTCTTTATCACTGTTCTGATCACCCACGTGCAAATTGCGCTTCTTGATTCCCATCATCTCTGTCGATTCCATCGCCGTGCTCCGATTGTCCTCGGGGTCCTCATTAAATTTCAATTAGATGGCTGACCGTGCCCCCCTCCGCCTCCCCTACAGTGCCCGGTTGTCATCAAGCTTATTGAAGAGAAGTGCGAGGCTGGTCCTGGTTGTAAGAAGTGGTGATGGGAAGGAATGGATGGGCGCGCAGAGAGATTTCGGGAGGCTCAGAGAGCTTCTTTTTTGCCTTGATCCCGGTCATTTTTGCAGCCCCCCTTCATTGGAGCTCATTCCTGTTGCGACGCCGGCCCCAGGGGAAAACGCGAGACACCAAGGAACTGGAGATGGGTGTGAGACGCAACCACCAGAAACTAGAAAGATGGTGTGTGTGATGGACAAGAAGTCAAGAACCCGTCACTCTGTCCAGTCCAGTGTCATGCATTGGGATGCATGCGATCGAAGACGTGCGGTGACGCTAGGCGATCTGTTGACTGTATGCTGCTGTATGCACGTAGGTAGTGTAGGTGCAGTCTGTCCAAAGCCAACCTCCTGTCTTCTTGTTGTCTCTCTTCTGACGGGACCGTTTTGTGGTTTGTTGCGCACCGTTAATCTGAAATGCGACACAACCACACCATGCCACCGTCCTCCGTCGCACAACCAGCCGTGGTAGCCGTCCGGACGGTGGCATGCCAGGTTGATTTGTCTCGTCTCGTCTGGCCTGCCCCTGTACCCCAGCACCATCCCCAGCACACCCCCCGTCAGGTCCTGACCAGGTCTTGACAAGCGTAATGACCCCATGCAGAACTGGGTCTCATTAAAATAATATCTGCCCACCCTCGTGGATCCCTCTGCCGTTCCTCGTTGCTCCTTCCATCAGAATAGTACGACGCCAAGCCAGAGCAGCACACAAAGACTCACCAGTCTTCTAATATTTACCTGTGCCTGCCCTTCCCCAGGGCTTCAACATTCACTACTTTGCTCTCTTCACCCACCCAGAATCTCATCGCCAGCTACACCATGTCGACAGAAACACAGTCCCTCCCGACCAGGGAGAGCACAGCAACTCTTACAAGAACCATCTCAGAGACACAGACATCCGATAACACAACCGCCCAGGTCTACACCCGGAATCCATCCTGCGACAGCACAATGTACGACGAATTTCCTGAAGTGGTGGATACCAAGAGGGTAGAGCAGCAGGAGAAGGATACTGTCCCGGCACTTCCTCAGAAGAGTGTCCTGAGGGCTTCAAGGTTGCTTGACAGCTTGGTTCAGCTCAAGATGAGTGGGACGGTTGAGACTGCCGAGTTGGAAAAGCCGTCTCCACTCGGCGACGTCTATCTCTCTTCTGAGGAGGATGCTTCCTCAGACACCGACAGCCTATCTGGCTACGAGTCCAGCAACGAGAAGGAAGCCTCTACCGCCACACCGACATCTCGACGAGGTAGCCGTGAAGACACTGCTCGTGTTGTTTCGGTTATCTTTTCTGGTAGGCCCTCGATCGTCGACCTCACCACCCTCAGGAGGGGTTCCGCAGCGCCGAGCCTAGGCCACATGAGGAAGCGGTCAAGCACAGTGTCCTGCAACATCCCCATCGAGCGGACCATCACACCAGCCAGCCCCATGTCAGCTTTTGCCCTTCCCGAAAGGAAGAGCAGTCTACCCATCGATATGATGCCCATGAGGAAGCCTCACTTTCTCAACGTTGACCCGTTCGCAAACGGTAGCTCCTACTCGCTGGATGTTCCCAGGGCCGATACTCCAGAGGAGGCAACCAGCCCGGCGAGATCACCGAGGACACCAACCATGATTCTGTTGAAGGGGGTTACGAGGACCTTCAGCCTCGTCAGGAAGAGGAGCCGTCCGGCGCTGGCGAGCCCCCAGCCACCATCGGAGTACACCACACCGCCTCCCTCAAGACACTCTATGAAGCCACCACCGTCTCGCAGCAGCATGATGCCGCTCTCTGTGACCACTCCTCTTTCCGAGGAGACTCCAGAGCAGCTTATCGTCCCGGGATCCCCAGCAACCTCTGACAAGTCTTCGAGGAAGAACTTCAGAATGTCCTCGCCATTTGGACCATCCCCATCATCACAGTTTCCATCCCTGCCTGAGGATGCTTCGCCCATCTCTCCTCTTTCTCCCACCAGTGTCCCGAGGAGGGGACTCCTCAGCGGGTTTGCGGCAAGGCGCAAGAGCATCAAGTTTACGGGGAGGGTCAACATCGCATAAAGCGACGAAGCAGCATGTACCAACCAGACACTGATATTTTTCACGGCATATTGCAAGCATGGCGATTTGAAGCTTGAGGAGCGGGCACAATTCGCAGCATCGCATACAACAGGAGACGGGGTTTAATTGGGAGACCTTACTACGGAAAAGAGACGCAGGCGGGAATGACTTAGACACACAACACCCACACTTTGGATCACATTGGCGGAGCAGAGGGGAGGAATTTCTCATGGCTGCACGCAAGCATGTTTCAGCACAGCAGGCCGGCGGTTATTTTGACTGTTATTTTTTTTACACATCTTGGATGGAGTTTTCGGGACATGGGAGGTTTTTACGCAACAGCAGTTTCTTGTTGCTCTTGTTTTTTTTTTTTTTTTTTTTTTTTTACGAATGTTATGATACCACAGGGCGCTGTTCTGGTTTCTTCGTTTCTCCAGGCATATTATCTCCGCTACTACTGCACTATTTCCATCACATATATGGATGGCTTCAATCAAATTGAAAGACAGGCATTTGTATGCCAAAACAACCTCAACATACCTTACGAACACTGATCTTGCTATATAATGAATGTGACATTGCGCTTGCTTTTTGCGATCTCTACCAGACTTGCACCTCGAGATCGGTCATGCCGGCCTGCCACTGAATGTCACGTCCCATTCTTCTGTGTCATTCATTTTTCTGGTTTTCATTTTTATTTGCTTCATGCCACACCGGGTAACCTAGCGAACCTACCTCTAGCGAGCCATTCATGCTACCTAGCAGCCCTAGCGTGCCCCAGGTGCCTGCCAATGTTTTTTTTTATGGTGGTAGTGGTAGGGATCATGCGGAGATAATGGTTCCGTAGGGTGCGGGCTTGGACTTCTTGGCCTCGCTTCCCTTTCCCCTGCCCAACTTTCATTGCAGCACGCGTCGGAATATTTTCTTACTACAACATTTTTGACAGTGCATGAACCGAATGCAGGTGCAGCTAGCTTTGGAATTTACGAGGTGGGATTGGGGGATAGATGACTTGCAGGTCGTCCATCGCTTCCACAGAAGCTGAGCCGAAGCACAGATGAACAATTCGCCGCAACAAGTGATGGATAAACGCGATTCAGGATATTTGTTTCATTGTTTCGACGACGTTGATAAGGTAACACCTTGGTCCGACATGTTCCGGATATCAACTCCACCAAAGGTCCCCCGTGGCCCCATCTCCGTTTTCTGTTTGGTCAGAATCAAAATCTGGGGCAGATTTTAAATTGAGATGAAAGATCGTAAACCGTATGGGTATTTGCCTGGAATCGGACGACGATAACACCATCGATATCTATTTTCATGGGATGGGCATGGAAACCATGGGAACCCATGGGAACTGGACCCATGGGTAGGTGGGCGAGGTGGGCTAGGTAGGCTAGGTGTAATTATGGGGTGTCACTCAGGAGAGGAGCCCGGGAGGAGAGGGGATTCGAAATCCGAAAACGGAGACGGAGACAGTGGACTACTAGGTGGACTAGTGGAGGGATTGAGGGTTGAAGGGGAGTCGAAATAAATCAAGCTACTTATCGACACTCACTATGGACTTCACCTACCTGATCAGGTTGGATTCGCCGAAGTCATGTCTCTTCGGTCTGCGGAAGTTACTGAGACAGATCGATGTGGGGGCCGATGCAACTTCATATGAACGCGTTCCTGGCGGTTCCTGAATCCTTTTTTTTGCCAATCCCGGATCCTGTACACGAAATCCAATTGTGGGTTGTGATTCGTTAGCGTGGTTCTTTGAATGAGGCATCCCCCAAAACCCCAACGCGAAAGATTATGACAATCGATCAACAAAGACAAGAGAAGGCTTTGGCTGTCAGTGGCGCTGGGATTTTCGTTGAATAGCTGCGTTCTTGCCTTTGAGAAGAAGAAGAGTCCATAAATTCGATATCATGAATCGATACACATTTTGGAAGAACCGAGGGATGATGCATGCCTGCCTGCACAATCCTCCACACCCGTATTGTGGGGTCGGCGAGCAAGAAGGAAGCTGCTGATATGGAAGGAGGCCATCATATGTATAGAAGAAGGAAGCTATCGCCAAAGACAAGCCAGACGGCCGATTGGAAGTCTGGTGGGCTACCTCTCTATAATCGTGTAAAACCTAGAAGATATAAACCCAGCCAACCCCCAGCCTTTGGCTTCTTTTCTCGGCATCAGAATCAAGCACATCGCCAATTCTTTGGACTTCCCACTGTTTTGCCTTGCATGACAGCACGGCTCATTGTGTAACCAGACCCCACAGTTTGTGCATACAGGTACTGTACCCCTCTGCGTCCTTCACCCCCAAATCACTACCGACTTTCTCAAACACAAACACCAACCTACAGGTATACTAACCATTCGTTAGATGGATGATAAGCTTGATGCGGCAGCAAGACAGATAGCGATATGAGTACGAAATGATACAATAATTGTCCAAATGCTCAACAGTTGTAGGTACAGGAGCTTAGGCCAGCTTAGGCAATGCAGGCATCACCTTGATACCTTCCGTAAATGCATTGACCCCGATCACAACTTCCGCCACCAAATATCTTCATAACGTCACGAATCTGTTGTCCCTTCCGTCCCAACTACGCCGGCTTCCTGTTTGAAAGGTGAATCTCTCTCTTGAGTTCCAGCTTCTATCAAATTCCTTGCCTCAGAGCGCAAACGACTGTTTCTTCAGATGGAAGCGGCGCCCATTCACTGGGCTTCCCATTCACCTGCACTCCCTTGAGGTTCCTGGGTATTTAGGTTGCCCCGGTTTCGTTTTTCCTCTTCCATTAGCACTACAGAATCACGGCCCTTTTTTCTGTCGTCGCCTTTCCACCTCCGCGTCAGAAGCTGACTCTTCCGTCAACACATTGGCCCCCCCACTCAGTGCCTCGCCTCTACAGCGTCTCACACGCCGCCCAAAAAGTTTAGCGACTTGCAGAGGATTCAGTGTCTGAGGGCAGCGACGATACCCTCTCTTCTCGATCCTCTTGACCTCCGGAAAGTTCAGCTCCAACCATGCCCGTAATCGTCGATATGGACGCCGAAGTGGCCCCAAAGCCCCGCATTCTCGTCGTCTCTCTCGAATATTCGGAGGGCTTTGACGAATCTGTCAACCGGTTCTTGACCCCCATGACCGAGCTGGCCACTGTTCAGCGCGTCAAGAAGGCCGCCACCCTCACCCGTCTCCTCTCCAACGAGAGTTCTGAGCCGTACTCTGCCCTCGTCTTAACTGACGCCGCGCTCACGCTTCCCGAGAACCTTCCTCTCTGGGAGCACGTTCTCTCTTACCTGCGCCGCACCGGCGCCACCGCCGTACTCACCTGTCAAGTGGCGTGTTTTGTCATCCCCGGTGACCTCGACGAGTTTTTCCGCGTCTCGGGCCTTCCCGACTGGAAGGCCGGCATGTACCAGCGCAACATCGTCGTGATGAACGAGCAGGCCGACGGCATCCGCGACGCCACGCACTTTGACATTGGCAACAAGGACGGTCTTAAGGCGGCCTACAGCGTCAAGTCGCTGTGCCTGTCAGGTGTGAAGAGCGAGCACAGGTGGTATGTTCCCGACGCCACTCAGGAGGACCCAAACCTGAACCCCGCCGCTGTGTTTATCAGAGGCCGCGAAGGTTGGGATCCGGAGCGGGTGAGCCAGCAAGCTGCGGTGGCGTACGGTCCCGTGGGAGAGAAGGGTAGAATTGGCTGGGTGGGCGATATCAACACTGAGGACCCCTCCGTCAAGGTCATTTTGGCCTTGTGCGGGCTTGATCCGGCTAAGGCCCATGTCGAGCCGTTGAAGCCCTTAGCATTGCACTTTGACCCTGCACAAGGACGCTTCGTCGAGATTGAGGCCTGAACGTTCCGTGAGGAATCAGCCGTTTCGGCGTGCAGAGATGTCTAAGCTAGATCCCAGAAACATGATACTGGTATCCATGTTTTAACGGTTAAGCTTGTAGTACGGTATGTGGCTCGCCAGTATCATTTACCTGCTTTTTGGCGTACCATGACATCAGTTTGAATCTACATACTGACATTCTTAACAGCAGGCTCTGCAACCGATATATCGGCCACTATACCTCTATGAAAACGACCTCTGTTTCAGAGTGCACATGTGCGAACCGTGGTTCTTATCCACATAGATAGCCATATTAGCCCCAGAAAAACATGTCAGACACTTCACATGGAAAACTTGACCAAGTTCGTCCTGTCCAACATGTCCCGCTTACGTTTGTTCTATTCATGCCTTACGCCAAGTCTGTTTTTTCAGTAATGATCAGGCAATCGCTTGATACCGCGTTGCTTGTCAGAAGACGAGGAGTGAAGTTGATTTACTACTCTGAACATGGCATAATGAAATCGAAGGCAACGTGTTACGCACCTAGTCGCTACCAGATGGCCGATGCACTACTCCCTGTGTGTGCCCTGCACAGAGAAGCGTTTATTGAACTTTCATCATGGACATGAACACCAAAAGTCACAACAGAAATGCTTCAACCCTTCTTTCCTCTCCTTATGCTGAAGTTCTTGCATTGGTGTAATAAGTGCACCACCACAAAGATACAACGACCGGTAGTCTGCTTGAAATCAGAGACCAGGTGCTTTTTCTGTCGAAAAACGAAGTTGACAAGGATAATGCGGTCTCGAAAGGGTTGAGCAGTGAGCCTGATAAATCCACCGTCTACATCAAAACCGCAGCAGAACACCAGGCGGCACAGGCCATGATGCTTTTGTGACTTCACCCACGCCAAAGTCCTCATCCCCAATTTCCGATTCTACATCTCCGTTGTTGAGATTTATTACAGCATGAGCGTCAAGCTTCTTCACTTCCAGATTCGAGAGGTATAAGAAAGTAAGTACGCAGTTACCACTCCTGCCACTGCAGGCGGGAGTAGGAGTGACAAATCCTAACTTAAGGGGCACTGGGTTAGTGTACATGAATACTTACGGTAGCCGTCAATAACGACCAAACTTTGCTGTTTCCTTGGAGGTATTTCCAGAAATTACTAACTCCATTCCCGAGCTTTCAAGGGGAAAGTTCATTTGCCCCCCCTTTGACATTCTTTCCCTCCTGCGTTACGTGGGTCCGTCGCTGGAAGACTTGGTGGAAGTTTGGCTTCAAGTTTACCGTGGGTGCATCAGGCCACCACAGTGACTTTATCAGACCTGTTGAGTAAACCATAGCTGCAATATATACAATTCAAATTTAGGAGATTCTTACCTATCCATCACTTCGCACCCGGTTGTTCAACTCGCATGTTCAAGGCCGTTAACCGCATGTTTGGTCTGGAAGGGAAGGGTAACGCTGACTTGTAAAGCAAAAAAAAAAGTTGAAGTGTTACGCATGGCAAGCGAGTATTCCCGACTTTGCAGTTCTGTTATGGAAGTCTTGTTAGAGGTCGGCTCGTCGGGCGGCCCCACTTTAATGATCGGCTCAACTCCGTTGATGGGCCCATTTATCCCGTCACAACTCCGTTCGCGTCCCGTCCCGTCTTGGCCTCGGCACCCGGCCCCACATTCCGGCTCTTAGGTTGTGGGCGACGACAAGCTGGCCAAGTGGACACGTACGCCATATAACACCCGCCTCATGTGATACATTTGTTGGTGTGGGATGAAGTGTTGTCCTGACTGAAGGAGGTGGTGGGCAAAGCGGTGGCTCGGATGGGATTTGCGTGCACGAGACCTCCCAGAAAGTGCCCATCCATGAAACAATGGTCCACAAAATCACCCAAGTGACAGTTTGTTGCTATCAATGCCGAAACGTAGGCGCAAGCTTTTTGTTGTACAATAACAATAACATTATGTTTTCTATGTAGGTTTAAGGTCCGTATGCTCAGCATGTCTCTTTCTGGGCTTGTTGATCCGGCTCGTCCATGGGCTTGCTTCCTCCGTCCGCGCGTGCATAATACATGGGGAAAGGGATTACAAGATGAAGAAAAGTATAAGACAGCGGAAGAAAAGAGTAGAAATAGAGGAAAAAGTCGGACGACCCATGGGTGTCGAGTCGAACTCTCCAAAGCCCATCCATCATTGCCAGCCCCCAAAGCCCAAGAGCAACCCCAAATCGCCCAGTTGGCGAACCGGTTCAGAATATCCAGTAGTCCCCACCCAAGCTGCTATCGTCTAAAGAGGGTGGGGGAGAAGGGTGCCAACCGAGAAAAAAACCCAGTCATACATGATCTTTTTATCCGCCCATTAGTGTCATGAGATAGACGCATTCTTCCAACCCGTGCCAGCCACGAAACCGATATGTTTGTTTGTCATCGATTGGCAGCCTGTTGCCCCAAGCATACGTCGTCATTAGTTTTCCGAGCCATGTCGTCTCATTGTTTTTGTTTCCCCATTTATAACCCATCATTACAATATCTTTAGTCGAGGTGGATCGTACGGAAGGCGTCTTCCGGTAGATGATCCGGAGCCATGTACCTCCATGGGCACGGCATCCTCGTCGTTATAATTTCGAAAACCGTAGCCAGCAATGGCTGTCGGAGGACGAATTCGGGCGCTTTGCAGCGTTCTGGTATGATCGATCCATGAGGGATCTGTAACTGCACATTCTAGCCAACGATTTAGGCCTTGCGGGAACGGGCAGTAGCGGCGCCGCTGGGGCGAGCGCCAGAAGTCTTGGCCTTGGCGCTGACGATATCCTTAGGGTCGGGCAACGGGGCCTGGCTCATTCTGCGAAGAGACTTGCGGGCAGTGGGGCGCTTTGCGTCCTTCTTGTAGGTGGCCAAGTAGAACGAGATGAAGAGGAGGAGGTAAGAGCTGAGAATACCAATGCCGGAGAAGGCGGCAAACTCCTCGCCAGCGCACTTGCCAGCATTGGGCATCCAGGGGAAGTAGGTCGAGGTGAAATAGGTGTAAGAGGCGAAGTAGACGAAGCCTGTGCGCGTAAAGAGTTAGCGTGGATGACGGGGCCATTGCGAACGAGGAGAGGTGCTTACCAAGATCAATGATGAACTGGATGATCTGGAGACGGGTGATCCATTCCTTCCACCAAATACGGATGCCACGCGCGCTCTGGAAGTAGTACCAGTACATGACGACGTGGACAGTCAAGTTAAGGGTAATGGGAACCCAGGAGACGGAGGTAGAACCGATCAGCTGGGTGTAGCAGAGAAGAGCAGTGGCGCCATGGTGGTAGCAGTGGAGGAAAGCTGCAAATTGTTAGGAATCGTTGTACGACGCAACAATCTCTTCTGGAACGGTAACATACTGAGAGGCTTCTTCTTGAGGAACAAGAAGCAGGTATCCAGGAGCTCGAGGTACTTGGTAAGGTAGTTCAACTAGACAATGTTAGTCTGGCGATCCCAGAAGCGCATCAGGCGGTGAGCCGCAGCTACATACGTAGTAGAGGACAACCAGGGGCTGAGTCCAGCCGCCGTCGATGTCGCAGATGGCATGGAAGATGCCACCGCGAACGACAATGGGGAGAAGCTGCTCAATGAAGAGAGCCAGGAGGATAGCGCTGATGGCGGTCAAGTAAAAGTTGTGGATCAGGAAGAGCGTGCGCAGCTTGAAGGGCTCGCGGTTGCGCATGAGCTCGCGACCGCCGAAGATGATGGTGTAGTAGATGACGATGAAGATGCTGGTCTCCTTGAGAGTAGACATGGGCGTCTGGCCGGGGACGAATCTGAAGTCCTCGGCAGGGTAGCCGGCAACGGCCTCAAAGGCCTTGCTGAAGATGGGCCATAGGTGGATGCCGAACGGGCGGTCGAGGGTGGGCCGGGGAAGGCTGTCGAGGAACGACACGGGGCTTGCGGTCGCCATCTTGAATGCGCGCAGTGAGAGGTGTTGACAGAGTTGTTGTGCAACAATCGAGAGCCGAGCTGGACAGGTGCTGGGGGGAGGAGGTCAATATAGGGAGGGGAGGAGGTGGAGGAGCGTCGCGCGACGGGGAAAGGGGGTTGGGGGGCTCCGCGTACGGAATTCAGGGACTTGTGTTTGTCCGGGCGAGGCACCAAAGGCGGGAAGATTTTTGTATTCGATGCTCGGAATCCGCGGGCGGGCAACGGGGGAGACTGGTCGAGATTAGGCCCAAGATCCGCCGCCAAGAAATCGGCCACGCAGCCACTTGTGGTACCTCTGCAGAAAGGCGGACAGTGAGCTTCTGAAGGTCGCAGCGATCACGATGCCGACGATACTAGATCCAAAAATGAGCGTTGGAAAGGGATTTGGAATCTTTGAAAGGATAATTCAATCAGTGTCATTTAAAGAAAAAATCAAGATTGTGCGAGCGAATGATTAACCAAAGCAGGTTATGATGACTTCAAATGTTGATGGTAGAAGTTCAAAGTACCTTTGTTGACATGATGCAGCATGTAGACTTTCCAAGGTCTAACGTGGCCAACAGCAGGGCCGCTGAATTTCAGCCCTTCGCTACTCCAATTCATGCTACACAGTTCCTGGTGGCCACATCCATCATCCATGCTCGGGGTCAAAGTCAATAAACACCTCTTAAAGCAAGTATCCCCGGGCAACCTGGAACCTGACCTGAAATCTGACACTCATCACAGCACAGGACAGCTGAGAGTGAGGCAACCTCAAGGCTCCCAGGCTGACGGCCGTGACTTCCATTCACGGGCCTTCCATTCCGGGCAGGGAACAGGTACCTCTACTTCCGTGGTGCACTGGTCTTCCGAGGCCATGGCACTCACTGTGAGTATCAACAAAGTGGAAAAGGGGTAGCCACCCAGACGCGCGTAGCCTCATAGATCGACCTCAACGACACTTGGCTTTTCATTTCCAGTTCCTGCATGAAGTCCCCCAATTTGCCATTGCAGCTTTCACCACCCAATCACGCCGCGCCGAACTATTCAGTTGTTCGGCACCAGTACGGGCCCAAGACCTCGGAATAGCTCCTGCCACTCATAACTGGTTGCGACGTCGCCAGCGAGTCTGTTTTTGAGGAGTGATGACCGAACTGATGACACCGGAGGGACACGAGGTTGCAGTGTGGTTCAACAACGCAGAACTTCACTTTCATTTTAGCGCGTCATCAATCGCGTCTCGTGCCTGTTCCGGCGCGACTCAACGGGGGCTCCATCAAAAGGGGCCAGTCCTACTAAAAACCACCATGCCTGTTTGAAACACGGATGAGATCGAGAATTAACTTCGAGACTCGGGACACCCTTCTAGGCCGTTCGAGGTCCACCAAAATACCTACGGTTCCCCTACATCGGATACCTCGTTCATCATGCGCAGCGTTAACTGTCGGACCGCCACGGGCCAACTCTTGATCGAACGAGTCTATGCCGAGGTTTCATGGAGGTAGGACGTTCACAACTTCGCTGTCAAGAACTATCTTGATGGGGTTGATATGAAGACGTCCATACGGCTAGGTGAACCCGGACCAACTGTGTGTATAGGAGAAGGTAAACAGCTTGCCCTTAAACGATTGGGCTCACAACTTGACCCAGTGCTACGGTAAGACATTAATCAACCAGCGGGGACAAAGACTCGGGTCGTTCAGACGAGTCCATGTTTGATGTCTCGCGGCTCTCGCCTGTTCAACAACCCCAACCCACCAATGCTTCTAGGCGCGTTTTCTCTGTTTTCTCCGGACTCCTGGCTTTCACCGGCCCATCACTCATTCACCCGTACATACGAGATATGAATTCTGAGATGACGGAACATGTGCCGGTTGAAATATTCGGTGGGTAGTCGGATTCTTACGATGATATATCCGTAAATCTCCAGCGCCTACTGTTTCAGAAATGCCCGAATCAAAGGAGCGAAAGAAAAAAAACACAAGGGTTAATAAGGTCAATATGACGATGAGTTGGATCCGCGACACGGACAACCACGAGCAAAACGCACTGGTTGCATCATAGCTGTTGGACTCGATATCAGCCCCATTATGAAGTTAAAGGAACCATTCAGCCACTTCAGCCACTGCTGGTGCGGAAAAGTGGGTTGTTGTTCGTCCAATTGCATACCAAGCTCATGTACGAATTGGTAAGGTGAGCTTGGAGAGCTTGTGCACTGACCACTCCGTGGCTTGTCCAGAGGTACTTCGAGGGCGGGAAAAACACAGCTAGTCAGCTAAGCGAAAAAGACATAGCCGAAGTATTCGAATGGTTCGATGCAGTGCAATACCGGAGACTTCCACTTGGGTTGACAAGCATTTACGACGCACACCATCGAACCTCGACCTCGTTAGCATCAATTGAGACCAACATCTCAGCTACCGTACCTCCCTCTACGTAACGTGCGTGCTCCTCCGTCTCCGCCGCCAATTACCGCCTTGCCTTTTCTTCCCCCCGGTCTTCTTCGCTATACAGTTCCAGCTTCTTACCGTGTGCTCTTAATTTTCATCTTCTAGTAGCCCCCTCCGTTCCCTCCGTCGCAATGGCCTCCTTCTTCCGCACTGCCGTCCGCGGCCCCTCCGCCGGCCTCTTCCGCGCCGTCGCTCGCCCCCAGCCCGTCGCCGCCCGCGTCAGCCTCTTCAGCACCTCCAGCCGCTTCCGCTCCGAGCACCAGGAAGAGACCTTCGAGGAGTTCACTGCCCGGTGAGTCTTGCCCCGGCATCCCGGCCGGGAAGCTACTGCCTCTCCGAGCTCCCGAGGTCCCAGGCCCGAGCTAGCTACCTGCCTGTCCTAGCTCGGCTTCACTATGACGTGATGCCTCCGACTCTTTCCCCCCTTCAGCCTCAGCCAGGGCCACCTCTTCAATATCTCTATGCGCCCTCGAGAACACCCCAATTCCTAACCTGCGCCTTTTCCAACAGCTACGAGAAGGAGTTTGACGCCGTCCAGGATGTTTTCGAGCTTCAGGTATGCACCACCTCCCATGCGCCCGTTCCGCCTCGATTTCCACGGCCGACTCGACGACGCACCTTTTGCATCCTCGATCGAAGGATAATGGTTCAACTGGTGGGACAGGAGCAAGGAAAGGAGCAGACTGGTGACTGACGCTGCCATACCGAAATTAGCGCAACCTGAACAACGCTTTCGCTTACGATCTCGTCCCCTCCCCCTCCGTTCTCGCCGCCGCTCTCAAGGCTGCCCGCCGCGTCAACGACTTCCCCACCGCTGTCCGCGTCTTCGAGGGTAAGAGACCCCGTCCTAGCATTATCACTGCCGCCACCGAACACCGCACATCGCAGCCATCGACGACCAAAGTCTATGCGCCAATACCAATGTGTCGGAATATTCGAGCGGATAGGGCGTGACAACGCAGTCTTGACGAGCCAGAACCATGCTGACAACGGGCTTCTTTCATGACAGGCATCAAGGCCAAGGTTGAGAACAAGGGCCAGTACGAGCAGTACCTCGCTGAGCTCAAGCCCCTTCGCGAGGAGCTCGGCATCACTCTCAAGGAGGACCTCTACCCCGAGGAGGCCAACTAAATTTAGGATCAGCGTAATTTAGAAGCTGCCATGAGGAATCACCATTCAAACGACCCATCAATTACCCTCCCAGAATCTTTGAAAGTGGAAGAGAGGGGAAATGAGAGCCACGAGGTGAGAGAGAGAGGAGGGGTTGTGTGAAAAGGGGAAGGCGTACGTGTGTGTGCTTGGAACTTGTGAATAAGAGAGCACTATACGCTGCCTCCCTGATACTGTACATGTTTCTTTAACCAGAGACTCTTATTACTGAAGATAAGAGCGTAGTATATCCGAGGAGGGGCTTAGAGAGATGAATCGAACGAGTTCAACCTGTTTATCTGCAAAGCTGGATACGATAATAATTGGTTATGTCGCTTATATATTTGGATGATATATCGCACGCACCGTGACCTTACAGAGTAACAAGATAGATGTCCTCACAAGACAGTGATGAGAGCAACCGTAGAATTCACGAAACTCAGATGCTGGTTAACGTTCCTCACTCAGCTGGCTTATCTTCACAATCTCTAAAAAAAAAACAATTGTGTTGTTCCCCCTTAGAATAACTATCTAGAGAAGATAACCCGAATGCGCCTAGTGCCTCAACCTCTTCCATATGCATCCCTCAACCCGCCGCAAATGCATCCTGGCTGCCGATGTCCCAGCACCATCGTGTCTCAAACCATATGAAAGCGAAAAAAACAACTAATCTAATGAGCCATGTGTTAGGGAGACGGGTATTGTGTGAAAGTCCCTGTTGGCTGTAGAAAACAGAAAAGTAAAAAAAAGGAAATAGCCAACGTGTGACAAAGCAATAAGCAAATAACCATTCCACCGTTGTCAAAGAAAGACAAAACGCAATCTCGGTCGTTGTCTTTTCCTGCTACCGTGAAAGAAAACTGCAGCAGCAGCAGTAGTCAAGCAACAGACATTCTTTCAAACACCCATCGATTTCGCTCTCCGGTCCCCATCCCGGTCCTGGCTTCTGGTAACGTCACGTCCTAATCACGCAGGTGCCCCCACCGGGGATTAAAGCTCATCCCTCCTCCGTTCCCGTTCCCATCGCTAGCATTACCCGGCGCAGGACTATTGCCTCGACTGCTTGCTGCTGTATCCGTATTGGCATTTCTACGTCCGACCGTCGTCCTGGGACTCATGATACCCGTCGTCGTGCGCGGACTCCGCGGGACACTAGCCTGGCGGGTCTCGCGCCTTCCGCTCTTGAGATGTCGCAGCTCGGCGCGGGCGTTCTCCAGCTCGCGCTCGCGGTCGCGGATCATGGCGCGGTACTCGTCGTTTTGTTTACCTAGGAACTTCTTCTCCTGGTCCGAGTTGATCTGGTTGACTCGAACGACGTTTTCGTCGGCTTTGCGCTGGAGTTCCTCGATCTTGCGCTTCAGGGCTTGGTTCTCGTTGTTCAGCTCGGTGTGCGCGTTGGATGCGTTTTGGTAGGCGGAGCGGCTGTATTCCATCTCGTTGGTCGTGGTGGCCATGCGTTTCTCGAGAGCGGTTAGTTTGGTCTGGGTGTCCTCTAGCTCCTGCTCGGCGCGGGCGAGACGGGATAGGTCTGGGTTGGATGAGTTGGCGAGTTGCGAGTTGGCAGCGGCTAGTTTGGCTTCCAAGGCTTTGGTTTCTGCCTTGGCGGTGTCTAGGTCGTGCTTGCTGGCTTCGAACCGCTTTTGCGCTGCTACGTTTTCGTCGACTGCCTTTTTGCAAGTCTTCTCGAAGATGCTGCGGTCGTGGAGCGCTTCGGTGTACTTGGGCTGTAGAACTTCCACCGTTCGCTTGTAGGACGCCAGTTCGACGCCGAGGTTCCTGGCGAGCAGTCGTGTTCGGTTCTCGTCACTGGCTTCTCGTTCAAGATCTGACTCCAGCTCGAAGATCTTGAAGGCCAGAGCTTCAAGCTGCTCTACCGAAACTTCCATGAACTGTGTTGCCGGCCTGCCGGGGTATTTCTCCAGAGTACTTCTCAGCAAGTCGGTCATCTGGGATGGTGTGCTATTCCGAGGAGTCTGGGTCTGAGAAAGCCTGGCTCGCTTTGGCGTGCCAGCATCAACTACGTCCTGTGTTCCGGTTAGTGAGCTAATCCTGAGATATGATGAACTGCCCGGTTGGGGTTCCGACACTTACCAAGTGGCGCTTACGGCCAGTGGAATCTCTTGAAGGAAGTACATGCTGAGCTGACTCCATACGGTTCTGCGAGTTCAACAAACCATCAAAGACATCCGCAGGGAGAACTTGCGGATCCCACGATAGGTCATTCTCGGGGTTCTGCAAAAAGCATGCGAAGAGCTCGGCGGCCTTGTGCGGTTCATGCCCTTCATCTGGTGGGCTTACAAACAGCCTTCTCGCCGTTGGAGTAGCAATCGCCAGGGTAAGGGCGTTTTTCTTCTCCAAGTCGCTCAACCCATGTTCCATCTGGTTGAGTTGGAGGTCAACGTGCTCTAGGCTGTAGGAGACTACGAGAGACAAGACAACAGGAACTAAGCCGGGCGGCAGTCTAGTTGACCTCGTCTCGTGATCATATTTGATGGCCACATCGATAGGTCCACGGACGGCGGACAAATCCTGGTCTGGTGAAGCCAGGACCACCCACAATCCGTCGGAAGCCTCATCAGACGGGGTTGGTTCGTCACGCCCAAGAACATTATAGTTAAAACCAGGTGTAGAAACCACGGCTTCCAAGTAATCAAATGTCCTACCAGGTCGGCAGAGGATAAGAACTCGGAGATTCAAGTCACGAGCGAGGTGGAGAAACTCATAGATGAAAGAAAACTTGGTGTTTGTTCCCGTCGCGTGCTTCATCATCTCGGTGGGCGTTATCGCCGGTATAGTGTCCGCGTAGGCTGGCAAGTCGCAGAGGTCAGCCAGTCGCTGGAATAGCGAGTCAATCTTTGCGGTGAGAGAGTCGTTGGGCATCGCCGGATGAGACTCGCTGAAGGCCTGGCAAAACTCCTCCATCGCAGCTTTGTTCTTGTCGATCGTTTCGAGGTACTGGGGCCGAGAGTTTGCCGCCATCGGTAGGGTGACCAGAAACTCGGTTAACTCGGATTCTTCCTCGGGTTCCTCGGAGTCCATGTTCCGAGATGTGTGAGACATGTCGTCGTTGTTCTGTTCGAAATCGACGTGTTCATGAGACGGTAGGGCATCGTGACCGGTTGATACATCCAGATCAGATGGTGCAATAGTTTCAGGCATCTCGTCGGACGCTACATGCTCGTGGGTTTCCACCGGCTCGGGGGAGATATCGAGCTCTGTATGTGGGGCGTTGGGAGTGAATGGGAGTCCTAGACTACGTCTAAGCTGCTCAACAGCAGAGATGGTCTCACCGTTGGAAATGACTGACGCCGGATGCAACCCAGGACTCGGATCGATGCTGTGAAGAATATTGCCTGATGGCTGAATCTCCCACAGCTCCGCCGGATCAGGGTGAGGTGCAGGGAAAACATCGGCTGGGGAGATTACGGCCGGCTGCTGTTCCTGCTGCTCAGGTTGGGTGGTATGGAGGTCGAGATGCGACGCTGGTGAGGTTAAGAGTGTGGATGGCTCATCGGACTGCTTGCCGTAAATCTGGTCTCGCAACCGTTGCAGCGTCTCCGTTGCGGAGAGCTGGGGCGTCTCCGTCGGGAACGCGTCGTCCATCCTGAAGTTAGCTGTCTCGCAGTCTTCGTTTTGATTAGGTGTGTGGGATGTTGACAAAGAAGAAGAACGGGGAGGGGTGTTCGGATTATCGATTCTGTCTGTGTTGTCAGATTGCGGCTGCTTAGTGGGCTGGTTTATGTCGAGTGTGCACAGTATCATGTGTGGTGATGCTGGCGACTCTCTGATGCCACTTGGCGACTCTTTGGTGCCACTAACCTCTTTTTGCAGGGTGGCCGGAACGATCTCGTTGTCGGTCTGGCTGTGGTGGGCCGCCCGTTCGGATTGTGTAGAATTCTCGATCAAGCTGGTGAATTCGATTTGGCTGCGCAGTTGCTGTGAAATGCTGCTTGAAGGGAGCAGAACCTGGGCGGCCTGCGAAGGAGCGCTGTTTGAGGTTTGCGTAGTAGTTGTGGTGTCAGGTTTGTCGTTCGCGAGGCCCTGGCTGCGGTTGTCGGGGTTTTGGCTCACGATTTGGCTAGTTGAGACAATAACTTCCGACTTTGGCGAGGTCTCTGCTAATAACCAGTCGAACTCGAGCTGTGTCAAGAACCTTCCAGGCGGGGAGCTGCTCAGGTTCGAATCCAGGTCCTGTTGGGGCGAGGCCTCCTCGGCTGCGGTTTGCTGGTCGTCGAAGGAGATGATGGATTGGGGTTCAACCTCCAAGTGATCTTCGATCTGTCTGGACGGAATCACAGCCCCAGACTGGGTCGACTGAGCCTGGGCGGACGCAAAGGAGGAAGAAGGAATAGCAGCGCCTTCAGAGTCCGGATCTTCCACCGCTGAATGGTAGTCGCTAACTTCGTCTTCGGGCAGAAGTTCTGGCTCTTTCTGGGTTTCCTGCAATTGAAGGGATGGCAAGGAATCACCCACGTCTTGCGAGTCGGGAATCGTCCGTTGGCTGATCTCCTTTGACGCTGCAGGTTCCTGATGCTGCGGGGCAGACTGGGAACTGTCTTGCGATGGAACAATGACAGGTACGAAATCGGACGGGTCGACGATGGGTTCGCGCGGAATCTCAACAGCAATCTTGACGGGCTTGACGCGAGAATTGGCGCCCGTGTTGTTGTCCTCCTGCGTGCCGGCGGCCCGAGCTCGCTTCTGCGGCTGCTGCTCTTCCTCTCGATCCAGCGAGAGTTTGCGCTTCTGGCGGCGGCGAACGATTGGCAACTCGTCCTCCTCGTCTTCCTCGTCCTGGCCTTTGTTCTCTTGCTCGGTGTCGTCGTCGCTTTGCGGCGCCTTGTCCTTGGTCAACTCCCAATGAGTGACTGCAGCTTCGGTCACGTATTCAGCTGGTTCCTGTAAGCGCAGTGATGATTAGTGTACTGCGTATGAGCACATAACATGGAGTCAAAACATACCCAGGTCGGATCGTAGCTCTTTCCAGTGACGGGGTCGTTGGCCCAGTCGATCAGGTAGAACAGCCGGCCCTTTTCGGTCTTCTCCCCAGCAATGCGCCGGACAGAGTAGAATGTCTCGGACGATTCCTTCTTCGGCTTCTTGGCCTTGGTTGGCTTTCCACGGCGCCCTCTGGGCATGACCTTGTCGGTCTTGACCTTGTCGGTGGGACTGTCCTTGTTGGGGGCAGGGGCACGGCTGCTGCGCCTGAGAGGTGTCAAGGGCGGATCTGACGGCGCGCTTTTGTTCGCGGTGCGCTGTGAACGGTTCGACTTGGGACGAGACAATCCGATTCGTTCGACGGCTCGTCTCGCGTTCTTATGGAGCTTTCTTCTCCAAGTTTTGTGCGCGGCGACTGCGTCGTCGTTGTTTCGGTCCTGGTGGTTGACCGCGAATGGTTCGGCAAGGCTGACAGCAGCCGCACTGCTTAGACACAAGTCAGCCACTGTTCGTTGCCGCTATCAAGCCCCAACTCCACCACAGGAGGCACCATGATTGGCCAGCCTTTCGCTGTTGAGCCACTGTAACTGGCGGGCCCATGCCATTGATTGCGTTCTGAATCATTGTTGATCTTCCTCTCACCCAACAACAACATCCTCATGCGAATAGCTTTGATACTTACCTTGACGATTGCTGAGCCTTCTCAGCCTGCGAGCTCTTCTTGCCGGTTGTCGGCGCCATCTTTGTACTAATGGCTTCTGAGTCTCGATGTCTTCTCTTCGGCATTCCAGGTTGTTGTTTGCTTGTTTGTGGTCTCGGGTTGTTTTTTTCGTCTGCTCTGTTGTGAACGTTCAATCTCAAAAATGCGGTTGAATAGCATGCGACTTGGGAGAAGTGACAGTCAAAAATTCAATGAGAATCGTGAAGCCATACTTTTCTTCTCCCTTCTGTCTTCTGCTCTTCCAAACTCATCCAACTTTAAGGCAGAGACAATAGGTAAGCCCATTTTGTTTCCATCCGAAACATCTCGCAGCCCCGAGATCAGATGAATCACGGCGGCAGAGGCTGGGCCATTGCGATAAGTTCTATTGTCCATTCACCTCGCTGAATAGAACCTCCCGCAACATCAGATGGAAGACCGCAGCAACATGGTCTCTATTGGTCATTGTGCTTCACTGGTCTTGTACCAACCACCCAAGTGGTCACTTACTGCCCTGAGCGTTGCCGTGGGCAAAGTTGCCGAGACCGGTATGTATCTGACAAGTCGAATGCTCTCACTCTACTCTCACCTCATAGGTTTTGGCGGTTATGTGTCGGTCTAAAAACGATATGGGCGCGGTATTGTCCAAGGGGATATCAACTCGGGACTTTTGACATTGTGTTGCGCATCAACAGCATAAGCCAGCCAATCGAGAGCTGTGTCGTCGTCGCGAAACACCCTCCATGTTTTCTTGCGAACTCTAGCATAGAGGTTCAACCTCGCAGTCTCTCGTTCGATGCCGTGCTCTACCTATAGGTCACCCTGTGTCGAGCTATCCAAGCAGAACTTGAAGGAATGGCCTGCCGTGGTTCACGTTCAACCCAAAGAAGCTATTCTGGTGAAAACTGAATGTAGGCTGGAGGTTGGACACTCGGAGGTCGGAGGTCTGCGATCAATGTTCATCACTCACACCCAATTGGATACCGACAATTCTGAACGTGTTAATTCGGAAGTAAGCTTCCCCAGCTTCTTCAAGATCACCATGTCCCACGGAACACACGGCAGTGATAAGGAGCAGGGTACACTTGCGTCACAAATCAGGGGTCATTATCATAGGCTAGGAGGGGTAAGAGAACCGGTACCACCTTGGTACCCCGATATTAACAAGTCGAAATCTGTGGATCTACACCAATTGAGAAAACGAACTTCCTATTTCGGTTGGAGGTAGATTTTGTTGCATTCATTGCCCATGGAAGCTACGAATTTTCTCCAGCCTCCTGCCACATAAATACGTGGATGTCCCTCCAGTGTCGGTGAAGCTCAAGAGAAACATCGCTGGGTGCTCTTCTGTCAGAGCCCATAGTAGCTTCTTGCTTCTCACGGTCATCCATCAATGATGGGTCTCTTCTGGTGCTCCGTGATGGCGATGGCCGTTGCGCCAGCCTTTGCTCATCCAAAACAACCTCCAACACCTCCAACACACCATCAAGACGATACCTCTTATCCCGGTTCTGTCTCTGTTTTCACCGTTCCTGCCGCTTTCCCAACCTCAGTGTTCTCAAGCTACTATGGTGAGATGACATGATGAATGCCTTATCCCGATGACCAAGAGCATCTTCTAACTCTCATGTCAATGTCCCAGTCAAGCCAGGTCCAACGAACCAGCCACAACCCGTCTTATACAATCCTGTTCTGAACATCACTTTCCCATTCAATCTTACGGACCCGAAGCACGTCCCGGATTCCAATGACGACCCGGTGATCTTCCCCCAGCCTATAGCCAACCTCTCAGATGCTACTGGTGAGGCTATCGTGTCAGCAGCGGTCTCTGAGATTTTGCGAATTTTCGAGAGCAACACCACCGGAGGATCAAATACATGCTCCAAGTGCGTTGCCGCCCTGGCGGTGGGCCAAATGGTAGCAAAGTTGGCTCCGACTCATTTTCCAACCGGCATGGTATCGCTATGTCACTCGCTCAAGTTCAGCACATACAGCAGTTGCGAACTTACATATGGCCCCAACGGGTCCGGCGCTTCGTGGGCACAGATACTCGCAAATGCCGATGTAGCAGGACTCGATGGCCAATACATCTGCTCGTATCTACATAAGGGCTCCTGCGAGTATCCCACTGTTACTTCCCTCAAGGCCAAGTTCCCCAGGCCCAAGCCTAAGAAGCTTGCTGAGCCTCGCCGAAGTGGGAAGAAGGTCAAGGTGTTGCACTTATCTGATTTACATCTTGGTGAGACGGCCTGCTGAACCATTTGCTACTTAATCACCATGCTAAGCAACCTCCTTTAGACCCTCGATACAGCGTTGGATCCGAAGCAAACTGCACATCCTACATGTGCTGTAGGTACTCTGAACCACCAGCAAACGGTACGGTCCCCGAGATCTCCGTATCGGCTCCTCTTTTCGGCTACTACAAGTGCGACTCCCCTTTCTACCTCGCCCTGGCTGCTCTGCAATCCATCGGTCCCTTGACGGGCACTTCCGCGAAGAACCCGCCCGCCTTCTCCCTCTACACAGGAGACTTGATCGCCCACGACGACGAGAACCAGGCTTCGCGCGCCTACGTTGAGGCCACCGAAGTTGCCATCTGGGACATGTTCAAAGCCTACATTGGTGGACCCATCTATACTGCTCTAGGGAACCACGACACAACCCCGGCCGACTACGAAGCACCCCACGCCATCGACGGCGGCAACTCCACCCTGGGTGCCCAATTCTCCTGGAACTACGCCCACGTCTCCTCCCTCTGGGCGCACTACAACTGGCTCCCCTCCTCCGTCGCCCACCAAGCCTCAACCCACTACGCCGCCTACGCCGTTTCTCCCCCCCACTACCCAAACCTAAAAGTAATCACCCTCAACAGCGACCTGTACTACCAGCACAACCCGTTCGCCCTTTTAAATTCTACCAACCCCGACTACAGCGGCATGTTTTCTTTCCTCGTCTCCGAACTCCAAGCCGCCGAGGACGCAGGGCAGCGCGTCTGGATTGTGGCGCACATCCCTACCGGTTGGGACGGCGGGAACGCGATGCCCAATAGCGCGGATTACTTTTATCAGATTGTGGAGAGGTATAGTCCGCATGTGATTGCGAACATCTTCTTTGGACACTCGCACGAGGACCAGGCGACGGTTTATTATCGGAATAACGGCACGGCGCAAACTCGGGAAAACGCGTTGGTGACGGGATGGGTTGGCCCCAGTTTGACGCCGTTGCAAAATCTAAATAGCGGGTATAGGTTGTATGAGGTTGATACGGGTAGTTGGGAGATTATGGAGGCTTATACGTTTTATAGTGATGTTGGGACATTTACTAACCTTTCATCATCATCATCATCATCATCATCATCATCTGCTGATGGAAAAGGAGAGGGGGAAGCAGGGCCCGTTTTCAAACTGGAGTACTCGACCCGAGCTATCTACGGGCCGGCGGTCAACTGGCCGAGTGACGCACCGCTTAATGCCACGTTCTGGCATGGGGTTACGGAGGCGATGGAACGGAATAGGACGCTTGTTGAGCTATTTACGCAGTATCAGGGGAAGAGTAGCGCCAAGAGTAAGAAGTGTGAGATGGAAGAGTGTGCGAAGGCCAAGATCTGCTATATGCGCAGTGGGAGTACGGCGCTGGGAAAGCAGTGTAAATTGGGGTATGGGAGTGTGCAGTAAGGCAGTATCTGTGGCTCTTTGTGGTGAGGCCGGGTAGCTAAAATGTTGTTTTGGGGAAAGCAAGGGAATTATTATGAGGCAGAATGAGTGCCCTTAAAAACGTGAAACGGAAACTATTGGGTGTTTGTACTCAAAATGGCTTGAAAGGGAGTTGCGAGGTTGAAGCCAACGGTGAGGTACTATGAATGCCCATGCTTGGCATCACAGTTGGTTTGTTTACTTACCCCTGAGGTTCGCCCCACTCATATCCAGCCACTCTGAAGCATAACGGTTAGGTTCGCCGAAGAATGGAATAGCACAAGCACAGCACCACTGAACAGCCTGGCTTTATTTTGGAGTTATTGGAATTTATAGCATTGATGGGTACACGTAGATCCTGTCAAGAATGGGCCGAGAAAGAGATACAAGTCTATCATTTAATCATGAGCAAAAAAACAGAGAGGTATAAGGAAACAGAATGCCGCAACCAAGCCCAAAAATCGCTGTTACCAAACTTTGAACCCGGTTCAACCATGACTGCATTCACCGGGTTCCTTTGTGTCCAGCATCCACCAGCAGAAAGCCTTCCTTCGATGCACAGATTCAGATTTGTCCCCCATTCACACAACCGGTGTCAACTGAAAAGAGAATCGCCACGCCCTTCCTTCCAGTTCCAGAACCACCCCCTCCCAGTTGTCCTTTTGATATCCGCCAGTTTTGAGCTTTTGTACACCGGTAAGAATACACCCCCATGGAAGTTGTACACTGAATGTTGATTATCAGCAGTCAAGCCAACGATGTGTTGTTTGTACCTGGTTGTTGGTCGATGTCTTTGATTACGTCTCAAGGACATCTCTCTCCTCCTCCGTCGGAAGCGCAGGCGTCTCATCATGAGTCGGGAAGTCTTCCCCCTTCTCAAAAGCTGCACCTGGTCCCTGATAGCTCGGCGGGGCGATGGTCACGCTTGGCTGCGTGGGCAGCGGGCTCGGGGTCTTTTTCTCGGTAGTCGTCAGCGGCACGTTCCCTCCCTCTTCGTCAATCGTCAAGATTCTGCGTACCGAGTTCGTTCCGGTTGTACTCGCTCTCAACGGCTTCGGACTAAGCACCGACGGGAACTGGGCAACATAAGTTGGCGATCTTGCATCTTCGGACCCAAAGGGAAGTGCGCGAGCCGGGATCTCTTTACCCGCTGTCCCAATTGGCAATCCCCCAAAAGCAGGACGCTCACCGAGCTTCTGCAACGTTTCTTGCTGGTGTCTCGCCAGCTTCTCAAGCTGGATTGCGGGATTCTGTAATCATCATTTCTGTTAGCCAAACCACAAGGGTGTTAGAGGCTGCTGGAGATTAGCAACTTCTTATGCATGCATGTATACATACCCATTCGGATTGCGCTGGTACGCCGGCGGCAGCAGGGAACTGCCGCTCATTCTCACCTCTCGAAGATCTCGGTCCTTGGATAGGCGCGGGGGTGACAGGAAGGCTTGGACGGTCATCCTCGGTCGGGAAGTCAGTCACTCTAGAGCTTCTCCTAGATCTGCTCTGCGCGCGACCAGGACTGGTCGGCCTCGAAGTGGCTGCCGCTGAGCCCTTGCTTCCGGAGCGGCGGTGCTTCTGCAAGGCGTCGACATATCGGTTGATTTCGGGTACATCATCCCATGCATTTCCTCTAGTTGTGAAAGAGGTCCACGGGTTGGAACTTGAAGGGGTTGTAGGCGTGACAGCCTCGCTCTTCGGCTCAAGAGTGGGCGATGCTGTAACTGACGCCGTTGCGGACGCCGTCGCAATTGACGCAACTGAGGGCTTTCGCTGCTCAGGAGGTGGTTCCGCGAAGACCCTAGTGGGTGCAGGTGCCTGTTTCTCCCAGGGGAAGATTGGGGCGGGTTCCTGAGTGGGCGCCGCCTCGGGCACCTTATACCACATGTCCTTGGGCGGACTGGGATACCGCGCAGGCGGGACGAACTGTTGGGTGTTGGAGGACATCGTATAGTGCGTCTGTGGGAAGTTGGCAGCTTCCGGCCTGGAGCTAGCCGGAGGAGAGTGTCTTGAAGCGTCCCAGGATGCTCCGTGACTGGTGTAGGTGCTATAGGTATTCTGGCTCTGCGTCTGGTGGCTCTGCGTCTGGTGGCTCTGCGTCTGGTGGCTCTGCGTCTGGTGGCTCTGGCTGGGAGAGATCTGGAAAGAAACGTTGCGCTGTTGTTGTTCACCCTTTACGAACTTCTGAACAACATCGGTAGTCTTGTTCGACTTGTTGAGCTTAGGTCAGTATATCGTTGATTGAAAGATGGGTCGTCTGGGAAGCAGTTGGGACACTCACGTTGCCGCGGTAGTGGCGATCGTAAACGGCCCACCATCTACCGATCATTTCGTCGTAGGTGCTGCTCCCGGTGGTCTGGGTGCGACCCTGAACCCACGGCTTCTCTGAGCCAATGAAGTGGATCAAGTTGATGCTCGATTGGAAGTGTTTATAGGCCGGAATGTACTGATAGTGGGCGGAGGGGGTAACATTGTAGGTGAAGCTCAGGCGATTGTAGGTGTTCCTGAAGTGCATGTTCAAGAGACCCTGATCGGCACCGTCAAACGAGATTCCTCTCTCGGCCATGGCCAACATGGCGTAGTAATCGCCCATGTTGGGCGACAGAACCATGACACCAGTGTTGAACAGGTCGGGCCAGCCGATATCGGGAGCGGCGGAGAAGGCGTGAGGGAGGTCGAAGAGCTCATCGGGAGCCCTGTAAGCGACAACGTCGGCATCGATATAGACGATCTTGCGGAACTGGGTCTGCTTCCAGAGGTTGATCTTGGTGAAGGCCGAGTGCAAGTCGGGGCGGTTCATGAGGAACAGGTTGGCCGGTCGGTCATTCTGGATGGTCTCGACGGGAATGACATAGTCGTAAACGGTCTTGCCAGGAGTTAGCCATGCGTTCTGCTTGGGGATTGGATGATTGACAGGCTTACCAGCTGTTCCACACACTCGTTGGAGACGGTTTCGGGGGTGATCAAGATAGCGAGCTTTTTGTTGGTGCCGGAATCACGCAGCGAGTGCGCAAGGACAAGAGCGCCGGGAAGGTATGCGTCGTTCAAGAGAAGCTATTCGAAAGAACATGTCAGCTGGAGTGTCTAAGTCTGGTTGCGCTGCAAGGCAAAGACTGCCATTGGACAATGCGCCAGTTCTTGGATAGATGCGCGAGCACCAACTACCAACACAAAGAGGAGAAGACTTACGGTAGCATACACATCCTCTCCTTTAGTGATGGCCATCTTGACAATCACACAGGTTCGAGCTGTGACTGTTGGACTTTTGGCGGCGGGGGAATAGAAAAAATGGCAGATGTTCAAAGGCTTGCTTCGTGTTTGCTTGGTGCTTACTGGCGCTTGAAGAGAAGAGAAGGAGCAATAATCACACAAGTGGGGAGAGCAAGCCAAAGCGGTGTTATAAGTAAATAAACTTGGCGACAAGACTACCTTATGATACGGAAGATATCAGAACACAGGCTGCAGTGTGGCAAGGTCAAGAAGTTGCAAGGTTATGGTCGAAGAGGTAGGTGGGAGTAAGGCACAGACGAAAGAGCCCCAAGCATGGTGATCTGACGACTGGGAGCTTGGATTCCACCTCCATCTCGTCTGGCTGGGTGGAAGGCGGAGGATTCTGGACAATGGAACCGAAGCAGGTACGTACACAGTGCCTTGCGCACTCAATGCCATCATCGGGCGGGGCAATATTGGGGAACGAACCATTGCGAGGGGCTTCTTGCGCAGCGCTGCCCGAACCAGGATCCTTCTCGGAGCCCCTCATCTAAACCCCTCGGGTTAGCTGCCCCGGTCACAGTGCGCATTGAAATTGGGGATGAGAAGTGGACTCTTCAGCAACTGAACGAAGAGAAGACTGGAGTCACTGTTGCAAGTCGTTCTCTTTCCAACCACCCGAGACGAGAACCTTGATACCGCCTCCGCCTTCCTCTCCTCCTCCCCCTGGCTTGTGATAGCGTGATGGCATCCCCTCCGTCGCTTCAATGCCGTTGCATCCTACTGCGGCCTCAATTGCGTGCCAGTTGCAGCGCGAGGGCTCCATTCATAGCGGGCCCAGAATTCCGGCGAAAATTGAATGGAAAACTGCCGATATCGATGAAGACCATCCAGGCTGTAAACCTTTGGGCAAAGAGACGACGGCTCGGCTATGACTCCCATCGATATCATATCAGATAGAAACCCGTCAGCGACAGCTCCCGCCGCTCTGACAGGCTGAAGGCCCTGAGCCTCACGGCATCAATGCATGTTGACTGTGGCCCAAAGCACTGCAACGACCCCCCACCTCGATATCGGCAGTCGTCAGCTCTTCCATGACAGCCCAGGCCGCGGTTGGGCATCCTCGATGATAGGAAGAACACAGTTCGACACAATTGGATGCCAAGAGCCGTTGTGAATGTCCAGCATCTCTGAAGGGAAGTGGCTTGCATCCTGCTTCTGGGAGTGGGGAGGGACAGGGACTTGCATMATGCAGTATTACATACTCGTCGACACTAGTCAGCGGCGATTTTGAAGCCCTGACGAGTATTTTTCTTCATCACTATGATCACTTTCAGCATCTTGGGGTGCCAATTTCAGACCGCTTCTGTCCTTCCGTTGCCACTGATAGCCCAGCTTGTCCAGTAAGGTGAAAGCCGTCAAGCTGCGAGCCCGCCCAATCACCATTTCTTTGACATATTTTACAGTGGTATAGACTCTCTTTCGTTACGCAGGTTGACAGGACGTCGATAACAGTTCTCTTTTTTGCCTTCACTCGATAGCGCTGACACTTAATTTGCCCTACGGTGTCGTACATGAAGCTAATCTGATGCCCCGCACCACCAAGCCAGGGCCCTTTTTGTGCCTACCTAGCTCTCGCCAGCAGCTTCATGATTGGGTACGACTTATTAACACTTGAGAAACCTACTCGCTCCCACACGAGCAGAATCCTGTTTTGAAGGCAAGTAGGGTTACGTTCAAGGGACTAGACAGCTTGCCTTCCAGTAGGTACAGGTCTCTCAGTCCGATCTACTCATGCCCGATTCTTTCCAACCACGAGCCTCCCAATGGCAAGTTATAATCAACTTTGATCACACCATCAAGGACTCGTTAAATTCGATCCCGAGCCTTATGAGGAGTAATTGCCTAACCCGAAGATTTCCCACTTATGCAGAACGAGGAGAAGCTCTAGAACATTGACCAACTCACTCTGCATGTTCAGAATACGACGGCAACCTCTTTGTTATACGAATGGGATGTTGTCGTCTAAATCTTTGTACAACAGCTCGTGTCGTGATGGCTAAGCCTTCAACCATCCAACATCTTGGGCCATCTTACTCGAAGCACAGTCTTCATTTCTTTCGATTGTCGTTCACAATCAGGGCATCCAACGGGCCGACGAGCCAAGACCCTTCACCAACAGTCAACGACGATTTGAAAGAAGAGGGGAGGTTCGAAGGGCGACATATGATCCGATCGAATACAGCCCAAGACTCGATGCTGTCCTACACTCCTTCTAAGCGCATGAGACTGAGATGTGACAGGAGAACAGAATGGCTCCGATTTTACACCGGTAGGCCGAAGGCCAAGTTGGCGAGAGTAAAGGAAGGGTCTGTCGAGACTCGGGGATGCTTGTGAAACTCGAATCGTTCCGGAAACAACCCACAGCAGTTTGAACTCATGGTTTTGCTTCCCCCTTGCTTCATTGTGCAATCTTCTCAGGTGTAGCCTGAGGAAATGAATGGTTTGAAAACAACACAGGCAGATCGCATGGTGTTCATTGAGGGATACTAAATCGCAGCCGTGATGTTTTTAGAGGTGAGTAAATGGTATTGATATTAGAAATGGTCGAGCAGTAATACACAATAATCCATTATACATCAGACATAATAAATGCCAATAATCGTTCAAGTAGCCC
Source organism: Neurospora sp. FGSC 26628 (assembly GCA_009805345.1). Taxonomy (NCBI): domain Eukaryota; kingdom Fungi; phylum Ascomycota; class Sordariomycetes; order Sordariales; family Sordariaceae; genus Neurospora; species Neurospora sp. FGSC 26628. Next base: position 232,090 of record RAOO01000037.1, read on the forward strand.
ATCATGCTCATCGTCACGCTTTTCATCTCCATAAACAGCTGTGCCCAGGCTCACCTTCACACATACATATCAAAGACATTACAAATCCTTCTTGTAAGCATGCTCCGGCTTATGCGTAGTCTCGTAGTCAACATGGACATACGCCCTCTCCACATCCGGCAAGCTCTCCAGCTTCATTTGCAGCTCCTCCGCCACATCATGCGTCTCCCTCAGGCTCGCGTCCGGGTCCATCACCACGTCCACCTCCGCAATCAGCCTCGGGCCCGCGTGGTAGGCCCTCACGGTATCGATCTGTGTAATCAAAGGCGAGTGCGTGACGCAAACATAGGTAATCAGCTGCTGGATCTCCACGCTGGCCGTCACGCCCACCAACAGCAAAAACTCGGTAAACGCGGTGCGCAGCCAGATGACCGAAATGAGGACGCTCAAAAGGATGGCGCCCGCCGGGTCGAGCCACCACACCAGCTTGGCGCCGCCGACCGAGGTAAGAATACCGAAGCCGTTGACGAGCAGGTCGTTGCGGTGGTCCTGCCAGAGGATGCGCACCTGGCTGTACTTGTCCTTCAGCGACCAGGTATAGAGAAAGAGCGAGAATTTGGTGGCGAAGGCGACGCATACGGCGATGACACTGGGCAGATGGAAATCCTTGGTGCCGTCCCCCTTGTGGTGCTGCCCCAGCTCCTGCGCACTGAAAGCGATGAGCACAACCGAGACGGCCGACATGATGAAGCAGAAAGTGATGTTGCCGACCGTCTCCAGGCGGGCTTTGCCCGAGGGGAAACGGTTGGGGTCGACCCGGTTCACGGCCCGGTTGGAGAAGATCAAAGTCACGTTGCTGAGCGGGTCGAAAATGGCGTCGGCCATGGTGGTGAAGAGCGAGAGCGAACCCGAAGAGATGGCCGCGTAGAGCTGGAGTACGGTCAAGATGAGGTTGGCGACCAGAGAGCCCCAGACCGCGATCTGATACTTGAGGTGGTCGTCGCCCTGCTCCTGACGCGCCTCGGCAACATGCTCTTCCACCGTCTTGAGCATGCGCTCAATGGTCTCGTTCTGGGCCTCGTAGAAGCCCCGGACGCGGCGGGCTTGCAAAGCGGAGCGGCCGATGGATGGTCTCCACTTTGACCCGGATCCGTGCCCCTTGGAGCCGGACCCGGACCCGGACCCGGACCCTGAAGCCCCACCCGTGCCCGTGCTGGCAACGCCCGCGGAGTCGGAATCGGGCCGGGCGGCATCGCGCTTCCTAGACGTGTTTGCCTTGATGGCCGCTAGCTCCGACGGGGTCTTGTATCGCTGCGATAGTCCGTAGGGATCGTGCTCGACGCCGATGAGCGGGAGGCGACCGGTTCGCTGGCTCTCCACCTCGACGTCGCGGTGCCTGGTTACGCCGTGGTCGTCTCCATCCGTAGCTTCAACTCCAGTACTACTGGCTGCTGCTCCAGACCCGCCCATCTGATGCTGCTGATGATGATGGTGGTGGTGTCGATGAATCGAGCTGGCCGACTGAGATTGCGTTCTGAAGGCGTGCGGGTGATGCGAGATGCTGTGCGAAAGATCGGGCTCCATGGTTGGAAATAAGGTACCGACCGTTTCGACCGGATCGCGCTTTTTGCTAAACTCGAAATAGGTTTGGTACGTGGGGTGTTGGTGTGAGGAGGACGCAGGACGCTGCGGTATTAACAAGTGAAGGGCAACGAATCGCAAAGGTTGCAGGAGGTAAACCAAGTATACCTGTAGGATAAAGGGCTGAACCTCAAAGGTTGGATGAGACGGCGGTCAATTTGGGGGCTCAGCGGGGAAGCGCCAAGTTGTCGCCCATGGTAACAGAGTTCGGAAAGTCGCCGGCCTATCAACTGGATAATGATTGACAAAGCCGTCGAAAAAGAGGCTGGGTGAGGCCTCGCGTAGGAGAGGCAAAGAAAGGCTGTGTCAATTGATCTCAACAACCAACAAAAAAATGTCCTGAACCAACCATATCCACACGTTGCTTCCATTCTTTCATACCTCATTCCTATTTTCCACTAGCGTTGCCCTGCATTTGTAATCTGAGGGCATCGGCATGCGGTTTGCCTGGGCAACCCGACGTCCCTGCCCCGGCGGCCGGTCCAACGAATACGCAGTATCGATGTGATGCCCGGACCTAACAAACTCTGGGCTCCCCTTGGTCGTCAATTCGACACTTCGGGCTCGTTGTTCTCATGCTGGAGGGCCAGATCCTATCACCATCGCAGTTGATGGGAAAGTGCAGATGGAAATCTGTGGTCTTGGAGTCTGGAAAACCTAGAGGGTCGTCATCTTGACTGATGATCTGATAACGGTTATGGTGGACATCAGGGTTCAGGGGAGCCCAGTAGCCAAGAAGCCACCCACACCGCAATGGATAGCAACTCGAACTGCCAGGTCGGATTCGAAAGTATCGCAAAAGGGGAGGCAAAGGGGAAAGTCAAAATGGGCTTTACATATCTTTATAGGGCTAATGCTCGAGCTGAATGGCAAGCCCAGTTCAAACTCGGGGGTATTCGGAAGAGTTTACAGCCTGTTTCAAGATCTTCAAGCCGAGCCGATCCCGATGGTAGCTGACTGGTGGGGTGCAGATGCGATCTTGTGCTTGGAACGGCAGGCCAAGAGCACCTCAACACCACAAAATATGACCTCTACCTATACGTACAGGATTCTTGATCATCATGGATTGTAGGATAGATATAGTAAATGATTCTGACAAACCTGATGTTAAATGGCCCTCATCTCCCTCCTCGCCCACAAGCACCATCTCAGATCTTGGCCTCAAACTTCCCCGGATCCGAACCCTCACTCCTCTCCAAGATCCAGTCGCCAACATCCTTATAGAATTCCTCACTACACGGCCCATCAGCATGCAACTGATGATACCACCCCTCGTACCTCTTAAACATCCTGTCCTTCACCGTGCCCGCAATGACACGATCATAATACCTCTTACTGGCATTATAATCCGTCGCCTTATCACCCGAACCATGGCCAAACCAGATGGCCTTGATCTTCGTATTCTCTCCTCCAGGCGGTCTAGTCGTTCCCCTTGTCAAGCCATCCGTGCGGTCCAGCATTCCCGACAACCCTTCCAGCGTCCCGGTGTTATGCATCAGCTCATCAGCCGCGATGCTCTTCTGAACCTCTGGGTCGCGTGACAGGTCTTCAGGCGGGATCTGGTTGACCATCTGGCGATGCGGGAAGAGCCTGGCCGCGAGCCGGCCGCCGTACACCTTAATGAAACTTGGCTTCAGCTCGGGCGCGAACCCGATGAAGGGGCTCTCGAGTAGCCAGCCGCGCACGCGGCTGACGATGCGGTCCTGGTACTGCTCGTCGCAGGCAAGCGTGAGAACTTGGCCGCCGCCCATGGAGTGGCCCATGACGAAGACGGGCGGCGCGCCGGGGGCATCGGACAGGTGCGGCTCGACGAAGGCGACCATGTCGGCGAGCACCCTGGATGTTGGCCCGGTCAGGCCCCTGTCGGCTGGCTTCTTGACGCTGCGGCCCCAGCCGCGCTGGTCAAACCCGTAAACGGCGATACCGCGCGCTGCGAGTGAAGGAAAGAAGCCGTAGTAACGGTTGATATGGTCGCTGAATCCGTGAATGAAGATGAGCTTCGCCTTGGTTGGTCCTTCGGGCTGTGTGGCGTTTTATGGTGTAAGTGGGAGGTTGAGGCGGCTCAAAGCTGAAAGATGCGTGATACGTACCTCCCATGACTTGGCATACAATGATGCTCCCCCAACCTCGAACGTGCTTTCCTTTTCGACTGCCATGTTGTGCTTCTTGTACTGTAAAACGTGATTCGCCGGGTCCTTTGACGTCTTAAGGATGGTTCAACTCGGGAACTCAGGATTACACTTCAGTCGTCGATAGTACTAGTTGCCAGAGCGACAGCCAAGAGAGGAACGAGTTAAAGTTGCCGGTATATTCGAACAATGAGATACGAGGTGTATGGTTTAGGTAGTATGTAAGATGGTAAAAGGCGGAGGAGGATCTGCTTCTTGTTGACGGAGGGGTTTCTTATAAGATCACTTCCCAAAACGTAGTGTTTCCGTAACGCCTTTCACGTGCTACACGTGTACAAGGCCCGCTCACCCACACCGAACGTAGCAGTTTAACGCCGTCTTCAGTGGTCGGTCGCTGCTCCGAGAATTTTACAAAGGAATCGACTTCATTTCAACGCATCTAGATATAGCCAAACACAAGAAGAAATAGACCCAACAATCTTGTACGAAGGAGAAAAATCAATGCTCATTATGAGTGTCGTAATGAATAGACGCCGTTCCGCCACCTCCACACGTAAATGCTTGCACAACGCCTTCCCTTTTCAGATCCTTCAGTGATAAAACCGACGCTTTGGCGTTCCCTATATCCATACATTGCAACATTGAACATTCGACGTTGAACACCGAGTCCCAACAAAACAATTCCTCTTTCCCAGGTATAGCCATGACTCCCCGACCGAGAAAACCAAAACCAGATGTCCGACGATAAGCAACATGTACTGAAGGATGCATTTCATAATGACGCCTGATCCGCACAGCCCAACACCTCATAGCCACTGTTCTCATAGCTTCATATCGTCATGTAAAGAGTAGAAGAAAAGAGATTCATCAAGGTATAACCGCCAACAGAACTCCCCCTCCTAGTAAGACATCAAAGAAGAACCCAAACCTATCCCGTCATATAACCAACCGAGCACTCAAATATCTGCCAAATGGTCCTCATCCTGCAATTCCGTGCCGGCAAAAATATCTTGCGAGTTCGCAGTAGTCGTTTGGAAGCCAAACTTTTGAATCGGAGAATCTTCATCGGGCGTCCGAATACCTATACCACTGTCGTCATGGACAGACGGCTGGGCGGCTGTCGATGCAATCGCCGGGAATCGTGCCCGATCTGGCTGCGACTCGGACATTCGGGACGCGCTGGAATCATCGCTTCCACTTCTATATCTGGATGCCTCATTGCTTGCATCGTTGCTTGCGCCCTGTTGCTGTGAGACAAGGAGCGTATACTCATTTGTCGACTTTTGCTTGAGAAATCCCCCGTATTCCGCCAAAAAGAGAATCATCTCATCGATAAAACACTTGGTGACCCACCAAGAACCAAAACTCTTGCCTTGGCCCAGGGTAATATCCCTCATTACGGCTGTGCCTAATCGTTGAACACACCAGACAATATCGGTATGTGATGCGTAGGGGAAGTGCGAAGGTAGGGAGCGAAGAAAGCTCACCCAGCGATCCAAAACGTTCGAGGCCGTGGATTCCTCAGGGTTTCCTGCCTGGGGTTGCCGACCATTCCGCATTGCCATCTCTCCGTGAAGGGTCAGGCCTTCGATTTCCCATGGAATGTTAACCGGATCTAGGAGATCGCGCATCTCTTTGAGGAGGAGATTCACAACATCATCCATGCCCCTCGACGGAACACTCTCGGCAACCTTCCTTAGGTTGATTATGTTTATCCACTCCACGTACATGAGGTCGCGGTTTGCTGGGTTTGACAGCATGTTGGCGGCAGCATGAGCGGTAAGGTTGACACGGAGCACCCTATCCAGTAAGCCTGCGAATAGAGTTGCTGGTGCTTCTTTGGCCTTGAGAACGTGAGGAGGTTGTCCTTGAAAGGAATCGCGAATGTGTGGGACGAGCTTATCTGCTATGTTCCTCAGCGTATCGAGCACCGTCTTGGGAACCACCTGGAGGACCAGGCTCGAGACAATGCGCATCATGCGCTGGTAGAGAACAAAGTCGCACTCCTCTATCCAAGGCGCAACAGCCGGGTTGCTGAATAGCTTCTGGACCGGCATCGTGAGAGTGCCCTGGAATGAGGTGTAAAGGTGGAAGAAAGTCTTCTCTTTACAATACCGAATGCATTCCACCAGAGACGTACAGTGTGACCTGTAGAGCGCAGCCAGCGACTTGGCAGCGTCCGGATCGGTATTTTTGGGTAGAAATGGCTCGATCCGTGGTAGGACGAGAGGGTCGGACTGCTGGAATGTCTCCTCGGTTTCCGCGGCAAAACAAAGCTTCTGTGCTGTCTTGGTTACCGTCGTGCTAAGCTGGTCAATGTTGGCCACCTGGACTTGGTTGTACAGGCTGTGAACATATTCATGCGGCCGCCTCACCCGGGTCTCCGGTTGCTGCCCCAGGTCAGGCGTGGGGAGTACAGGGCGTTCGGTTGTCCTTGTATTGTCCGGTGCCGTGCTACTGCAGAATTAGTAAGAATAAAAGGCGTCTATATGAATGTGTCGCTGCTCACTTAAAAGTTTGGGAGAAGGACTGCTCCTCTGCTGGGGAAACTTGCGGTTGTGTCGAGACATCTCGCACATCAGGCTGGTCTTCTCGAAGTTGAAAGTTGACGTAATGATATTTTGACTCTCCCCGAACACCAAGGCGACGAGTTTTCAGTCCGGGAAAAAGAACCCGGACAAGCTTTCCAAAACTGGCAGGATTCAAGACTGTTATCCTCTCGGTCGCACACCTGGAGGCATAGTTGGCGTAAACCCTCCCTCTAGGTACCGATCCCTTGCCCTTTGAGCAGACTTGACTGATCCTGTCGTATTGTTAGCCGACAATCTCGAAGGAGATACCCAGTGACCAACGTACCAAAGCATTGCGAAAACCTGGCGGGTTCGTTCTGAATTGGGCCCACGCTCGTTGCCGTGCAGCTCCTCTGCAACCTCCTGAAGATTCCTGTGTCTGTTGGCGACATATAGCTGACGCATTTCCACTTCGTTGTTCGCACTCGAGCGTGACCCCCCCTTAGATTGCGATGTCATTCCAACGTAGGAGCCGTGGTCGTTGTTGCCGTCATGGTCCACCATCTGACTGTCCTCCACAAAACTGGTGTTTCCGGCAAAGGAATCGGCGGACAAAGACTGGCGGCTCATGCTGTGGCTGCCATGATATTGAACGTTCTGCATCGAAGCGTTGACCTGTGAATCCATGGCGAACTCGCGGCCAGTGTGCAACTGGGAGGCCAGCACCATGTCGTCTTGTGTCATCTGGGCGGTCGGGTGGCCAAGTTCTCGGGTTCGGCTGTGATCGTTCGGAATCCATTGGGATTGGTAGACTTCGGGCACGTCAGTAAACGCGTGGTCGAGAGTTGGTTGTGTTGCGGCGCTGTGGATGGAAGCTGTTGAGCCTTGAGAGCGAGGCCGCTTCTTCGCCTTTGTGAGGGCGAGAGGGTCTGTACAAGCAGTAAGCATACCGTTATGGTATGTCGCGTAACAAGTATGCGCCCGGATACATAGGGGACCAAGGGAAGGGCAAGAAGGGCAGATGACAAGGTTGTGGATGGGGGAACAGAAGACGGTAGAAGACTTATTTGGGCGTACCGTGGGTTGAGTCCATCAGCGCCCGTGTTGTGATGGTATGTGACTGATAGCTCTGCTGGATATCCTAAGTAAACACAAGGATAAATGGTGGTGGTGGCGGCGACTACTCCAAACCTGGCGGATGCCAACACGGCCAGGCCGGGCTAATAATAAGGGTAACGGATATGGGGTCGGGAGTACACCGCGGAGCGTTTCGCGAGTAACAGTGCCGTGCATGCGCGAGTAAGAAGACTAAATGACGATGTCGATGCTGCAGCCAAAGGTCAATTGCACATTTTCTTTGGAGGTTTGTATGGGGAGCGGAGAACAGAAAGAATCAACAAACATGAAAGCGCTAAGGGACGTACCTGGGGCAATGCGGCTTGCGGACGGGCTGCCGTGACTGCAACGTGCAGCGACGTTCCACTGGAGGGAACTTAAACCACTGCAAGTCAAAGGCAGCTAGCTGCTCCCCCGCACGTACCATGCAGACCCGCTTGGGACCAAAATGCCGTTTGATTGGCCGTTTGCCCGTTCGAGAGTGTTGTTGACTTTCCTTTTGTTGTTCGAGAAATTCAAAGTTGACGAACCAGAACACCGCCGCATTTCTTTCCCACTGGATTCCTTGTTGTTTTGCTCATTCCTGGGCTACAGATGTGTACCTGATCGACATATGCCTTTTCCGAACCAGACATCCAGTACGCTATGACGTTCAACCATGATTCATTACTCTGGGAGACTGACTACGTTTCTGGTGGACAGGAGTTTATCCCACCTGATAGGATCACCGTCATCGCAGAACAAATACTTTGCTTCAGTCCGTTAACTGAAGTCTGCACCAGCATTGACTTGGCAAGCAAGTTCACGTCTGACCGCTCGCAGAACGAGGGGAAATCGATCTCTTCCTCATTGATATTGGTCATAGATACGTTGGAAAGATCGAACTGAAAGTTTTCTTGTCAGGCATCTGGCGGAGAATTACACTTTTTCCATGTAATGTGAAGTGCGCTGTACATATGGCCGACATCCATCCGCATGAAGTGGAGCTAGCTGCACGAAAACGCTAGAGGTATCGCGGGGCTCTGAAAGGCTTCATGTTGGTTCATGTCATGAGTTCTGATTCTCGACTTGAAACGTCCACAAGTTGTCATCATCGCCTGTCCCAAATATCAAAGCGCCAAAGTGAGTAGAGCGAAGGAGGTAATCTCAAGAGGCCCGGGTAATGTACTCCGCCTTACTGCCCACGGGAACTCTTTGTACCTTGATGCACAATGAAGATAGACGAATACAGATTAGGGGCATTGAGTATAGTAAATCTTGACAAAAGCCGGGAATAGGCAACCCGTGCGGTTGTTTGTGTGTATCGATAACAAGGTCAGGAGGAGGTTATATCAGCATGATAAAGGATATGGAAATGGATAATAATAAAAAAAGAAGATCACAGGCGAGGCACAGAAAGAGATGCATCAGGCTAAGAGAATTCGCGAAAAAAGTGAATAAGGCAAAAAAGAATTTTGATGTTGATCCGACCCAGGCTCGATCTGGGGACCTTCAGTGTGTTAGACTGACGTGATAACCAACTACACCATCGGACCTGTTATTGATGGCACATATAAAAATGATGAGCTTATCAGCTCAGATGTGTACGGTCGTTTCACCATATCTTCGTCCACCAATCCTAGCAAAACAGCGATGTGGCGTCACTGGGTTCTGGAACCAGTCAGATGCAGATGATAACGGGAGGAAGCTTTGCGGCCCCACGGGCAGGGCAAGCTCTTCGGGTTGTGAACAGGATGATCCCCTTTCGTCTGCACACGTATCAATCGTCATTGTTGTGCCCACAGCCCACAGCCCACTTCAACCCGTTCCCACACCCAACTGCCATTTCCACGATAGCATCACCCCTAACGACGGACACATTGCACTTCACAGCATCGTTTCAGCGAATTACGAAATCCAGGTCAGCAGAGTTCTCCCAGCTTCCCGTCTCCTCCTCTCTGCTGGTGGTGTGTTCGCCGAGCACGCTGCGAGTTTTAGGCCCAGCCTCCCCGGCTGCCCAACCCACTTGGCCGTGTCACAACTTCAGCCTCCCCGCCAGTTCCGACTCGGATTTTCCCCTGAACTTCGACTTTGCATCTCGCTGACACCGAACCACCACAGCTAGCTCTAGATCGATAGACTCGCTTACCGCACCAACCACACAAAATGTCTTCCCCTCAGGACCGCGCCCAGCAGTACATCGGCCAGCTCGATAAGGAGGTTCGTAAACCGCAGCCAGATCGCAGACACGCCGGCCACGGCATCGTTGGACTTTGCGTAGCTAACCCGCCTCAATAGCTGTCCAAGTACCCTACCCTCAACAACCTCGAGAAGACCACCGGCGTGCCCAAGGCCTATGCCGTCATCGGCCTCGTTGCTCTCTACTTCTTCCTGATTATCTTCAACCTCGGCGGCCAGCTCCTCGTCAACCTCGCTGGCTTCGTCCTTCCCGGATACTACTCGCTCAATGCGCTCTTTACCTCTTCCAAGCAGGATGATACCCAGTGGCTCACTGTAAGTCGGGACATGCCTGATTAGGTATCTGCCTATGGTTCCCATGCTAACCACCATACGTCCAGTACTGGGTTGTTTTCTCTTTCTTCACGTAAGCATACCCCTTTGGCTTTGCGCCTGCTGCTTATATGGTGCGCTAAATATCTAATCATATGTCTATAGCGTCATTGAGAGCTTGATCAGCGTCGTCTACTGGTTCCCCTTCTACTACACCTTCAAGTTTGTTTTCCTCCTCTGGCTCTCTCTCCCTACCTTCAAGTAAGTGGTCTCCCAACTCTACCGGCATCTCAAGAAGACAAGCTCACATGTCAACAGGGGCGCCGAGATCATCTTCCGCTCTTTCCTCGCCCCCACCCTTGGCCGTTACTTCCAGAACGGCTCCACCGCCAGCGGCCTCCGCGCCAAGGCTGACGCTGTCCACACTGACTAAGCGTCTCATTAGCAACTGCCGGGCCTCTCCAGTTCGTTACAAAGTGTGCCGCTTTGAATGAGGCTCAAGAAGATACAGGCAACAAATGCACGGCCGTCAAGCCTCTGCGTTGGGCTTATCGGCAACCTATCACGCGTGCAAAAACATGACAACAAAACCGGGGTAGATGGACAGTTTGTTAGCTGGACAAGTTGGAGATATGTGGTGGTAGAGGAGGACATGTGGGTATAGAAAATGTTGGCGATAGGATGATTAAACCCGATGCGTCTAGACGAGTAGGGACATGTTTGGTATCTAACGGTTGAATAAATGGTAGTTAGTAACAGAGCATTGCATTTGAACTGGTATCACTGAAATACTGAGACGTGCTCGACCTGAAAGGCCCGGGGCTGGCCATCGTAGAGGCAAAGCAATGGGACACATCAGATGCTTGCAATGTATAGCTGCTGATAGGACAGCTCAGGACGGGGTCTTGTCAACATCTATACGATGTCCACAAAGCATCTCCGCGCTACGTGAAGTTTCTCTTCGCCGAACTGATCAATATTTCTTATATGACTACCATCCAGATATGGAAGGCCAACGTCACTGTTTGAAACCCCTGCCCAACAAAGCTAGCGCGACAGGCAAAAGGTACAGAACTATTGGATAAAGCAGGTATTAGCTGTATGTTATGTTAAGCTGGTACGAGATCGGCATACGCTGCCCCTGAGCCCCTCTCTAGGTACTTGGCACTAACAAAAGTTCCAGTGGTAGCCACCTGCCAAAAGTTCCCCGGGTGTTGCTGACCACAGCAGGCAAGAACGTCTTGATGGGTGCGCCTGCTTCAGCTCGTTTTCGAAGCCACGGGTGAAACTTGAAATCCGGGGAAACTTTGACCACAGGGGCAATTGCTGACCTCGAACACTCGTTTATTATCAGCCCTGGCACGGAAAAGATTGGAAAAGTAGTAAGAAACAGCCTGCTTCAAGTCTCCGGATACCACCTCCGCCCCTAGGAATCGGCGACCCCGAACCCAAGTCTTATCCATCTAATACCCTGATCGAACTTACCCGACGACGACGACGACGGCGACGACCTCTGGCACGTCGACTGGCCTCGGTACATCATTGAATTCTATTTCCTACGAGCGTCGACTAGAATCCTAGCATTAGAGTTAGCGTGAGCGCTACTCGCCTGGCCTAGAACACCCGACGGCTCAACAACAAGTCGAGGAAAGCCGCGCTGCCCTGGTCGAAGTGGCCCGTCCAGTGACACCAACGGGCAGCCTCAGGCCGGAGAACATTAAAAGGAGTCGTCGTCGCATTTCTCCCCGGGCATTCCCTTGCCCTTCTTTGCGCCAACCGATTTTTCGATCGACGACCCGACTGGCAACAAGCTGGGATAGATCCTCGCCCACGAACGGCGCCCCCTCTCGAGGGCGCGCGCTCGGGATGCACCTCAGTCCCTTACAGTCGCGCTTGGCGGCGTCCTTTATCGCATCATGCCTTCTCGTCGTTCTCTATCTCACCCTCTTCTCCCCGAATCTTGCTCTCGCGGCCGAGCTCGAAGATGCGCCGCCCATACTATTCGACGATGTCGATTCCGATCTAGGAAGCCCGCTCGACCCGATGTACGAACCCGAGTTTGCCGCATTCGATAGGAGTATCCTCGGGCGTCGTCAAATTAAAGACACCAATGTCTTGAAGAACAATGAGGCTTTCCCGTTGAACGTCAAACAGGGAGAGACGGAGCGCTTCGTGTTCGAGCTGTCACAGCTGTCCGAGCGGGAACCAGAGGCTCGGTCATTGGAGCTGAGGGATGAAGATCATACCTGGGAAGAACAAGAAGAAGAGGAAGAGGAGGAGGATGAGGAGGAGGATAGAGATGACTTGAATGATGAGAGCCTGGACACAGAGCCTGTGGACTCAAATTCTGATTCCGCGGAACAGAAGCTGGGAAAACGGAAACAGGGTGCTCGTCAGATCTTTCTTTCTGCAAACACATGCCTGCAGCCCCAAGCATTCAATGCGACCAAGACAACACAGCCTCCACCGCAGCTTACACTGTATGTGTCAACGTCTACCGATAACGTGCAACCAGGCCCAGATGCGGATTCGAACTCTCAGGTGGCTATGGTGTTTAATGAGGGTGCTATCATGTACAACTTCACCACTACGACCGACGTATATGTGGGTGTACATGCACCCAACGTGACGGAAATATTTGACAAGCCTTATAACATGAGAATCGCCATCTCCACGGACGGTTATATCTACAGTTATGACGTGGATAACGATGCTGATCTGATCTGGGTTGATAGCGACTCCCAGGGTGCATTGCTCATCACTCATAACTTGACTGATAGTAACGATGAGAAGAAGCAACAGCAGATCATGGAAGCGCCGCCATACGTTCTGTTCGCCCAGGACAAGTCTGATCCGTCCATCAACGGTGTCAAATATTCCTTTTGCGGCCTCGAACAGTATGCGCAGATTGCAACTACAAAGGACGGGAAGTATTCGAACATGGTCCAGACAGGCATGACAACGCGAGGACAGGGCAACTTTCCTAAGCAGCAGTTTTTCTTCAGCGGGCTGAAGCCAAGCACCAGCTATCTCGGGATCCTGGCCAAGACCAATGCGACCGACCCAGGGAGTCCGAATCCCGTTGGAGGTGGCGGCCACGTCTTCAAAGCCACCAATTTCCAAACCAAGTCCGGTAAGCTCTTTTCTCGGGATCCAGGATCCAACCAGGTCGGGACCAACGCTCAGGAGCTAATACAACCAGATCACGGGAACTGCAATATTATCTTGAACCTTACGTTTTGTGATCAGGTAGCCTACTCGGTCCCCAGCAACTCAGAGTTTGGCAACGCCTCCGTCCTGGCCAAGTTCTACGATGACTACGCCGCCGAAGCATATGGTTACTTCGAAAAGGCTCTGGCCCAGATCCCCTGCGAGGCGCCTGTGACCCAGCGCTATTCGCTCACCCGGAACTGCAGTGACTGCGAAGCCGCGTACAAGGACTGGCTCTGCTCCGTGACCATTCCGCGCTGCGAGGACTTCAGTAACGATGCCAGCTACCTGCATCCGCGGGCCATGAGCCAGCCGTTTCCCAACGGCGAGATGCTCGACAATGCGACTATGTCATTGTACGCGGAAAAGTATGGCGACGGCAAGACCTTAGGCAAGGCCTTCATGCAGAGCCGCAGCTCGCGGATCGACGAGTTTATCAAACCCGGCCCGTATAAGGAGGTCCTGCCTTGCGATTACCTGTGCTACAGACTGGTCCAAAGCTGTCCGTCGTCCATGGGTTTCGGCTGCCCGTTGCCTGGCCAGAACGGGTTCAATTCGAGCTACTACATCAAAAACGAAACAAACGGCGAGGTCGTGTGTAATTATCCAGGCTCGGCACATATCTTTTCGGGCTCATCAAGGGACGCGGTCTCCGTGGCGTTGACTGTTGTTGTCCTAGTGTTAGTGAGCCTACTGCTCGCTTGCTAGTGGCGCTGCTGGTTCTTTGGTGAACGAGGACGGTGTTGGATGGGTTTGGTTTTGGCGTTGGAGGTGCTTGTGTTGCTTGATAATCTGGTTGCGCACGTTTGCTTTGGTTTCGATGAGTTGTATCGAAGTGCATAGAAAGAGAGATAATCTTTTGGCACGAAACAAGACTTCATGGTTTCACGGGTATGACGTTAGAAAGCGTTTGGAAAGTGTTCGTGCACTTATTTTTCCTTGCGGTACATACGAGTTGGACAGACATGCAGACAGACAGCCTGACAGACAGCCTGACAGACGGGAAGATCACAGATCACAATAATGGTTACAATGTACTTGTAGAGAGAAACCCTGGAACTGTTGATGGACTTTAGAAGAATGCATGCGTCCGGCCAGGATATTATTCTAGGAGGCCATGGTTTTTTTTAAATCGTACATACACCCCAGGTACTCATGTGCCGGGTGATACTTGACACCAAGATGGTTCCAACTGTATGTATCAGATAGGTAAGTGAATCTCGTGAAAATACCCACAGAGCATCCCAGCCTCGAAATGCGTCTAAAACATCCATCTGCTCTCAATCTCTCCAAAAGGGTATGTTTCACACCTCGCGCCAAACCTTCCTTCAGCGTCACCCTCCTCACCACCAACCCCAGCCCTTCTTCTTTTGAGAATCTGATGATGCTCCAGTGTTCGAAGCAGCAGTAGCAGCCGTCCCTTCAGCCTCAGCCTCCTTTTCCTTTTCCTTCTCCCTCTGCAACTGCAAGGCCCTTACTTGAGCCTCAAGTTTGGTTATCTCAGCTGAGATGGTTCATAAGTGTGAGTGAGTGTCTTCTTTCTCTTTTCAATCTAAACCGGTAACGAAAACTGGTACTTAGACAAGTGCGGTGAACGGAAAGGAAGGAATGAGAGGGATGGGTCATAATGATGGAAAACTCACCCTTGCGCTCCTCCTTGATCTCATCAACCTCCAGCTTTGACCATCCCCAGTAGACGACCTGGTAGACGAATAGGGCGGTGAGTAGACACTTGGCTACGGGACGGGTGAAGGTCTTGTAGAATACGCCCTACACGTTTTGTGTTGCTGTTAGTGAATGCTTTGATAATGATGAAAGGCTAACAGTGACATACCGTGGCCGAGGGCGGGTTTGAAGAAGAAGAAGAGTAGTGCCTCAGTTGGGATTGAACTTGGAGATATGTCCTGGGCAAAGGCTTGGTGTTCTGGGTGGTTGCCCTGGTGAGAGTGCGAAGGGCACTACCGGTCGCAGTCCTGGGAATCATGTTTACGGTGTTGGTTGAGTTGATGATTGACTGTTGATTTCGTTTCTGGATATGCGGGTGTATCCACTTCAAAGTGAAAAAGACAAGAATTATTATGACGTCTGGAAAAAACCGAGATGGAGGAGCAAGTTACGATTGGTGTTTATGAGGCTTCGAATTTGTTCAAATGCAAGGAACATGCACGGGTCCCGTGTTGTAGTTCTATGGACCACAGAATTGGCGATACCCACAACCCCTCGGAGGTTCCGTCCGCGTCGTCGAAAATCGGGCGACGACGGTGCCCGCCCGCCCTTCCGAACGGACGGTACATACCCGGCCGCGAGCCGCTAAAACCGCAGCGGGCAGTTAGCGGCAATCACCCTAGTGTAATTTGATGGATCGTCCGCTGCAGGGATCCCATCAGTTGCCGGAATACGGCCCACTCGCCAGGCGTGTTCGACAGGGGCGTTGAGGGGAACGGACAGGGCAGTTTGGGGCAAGTGCTATCAACGACACATGGCCAGATCTGCCCCAACTGGATGGAAGTCACTTTCGTTTCGTGTTTCCAAACGTCCATTGGCAATCTGTCCCCAATTCGTAATCGATCAATGCTTCCCCCTTCATAAGCAACCAGCGACCCTTCGATATCAGCTTTTAATTTGCGCCACTCAGGGACAGATCACCACTCGAGTCATCGTCGTCGCATCTCTGTCAACATATATACTACTACATAACAAGACGCATTACGGTCCATTCGATTACTTGTCCGCCCCGAGCATCGCCAGCTATTCGCAGCATCTCTATTCCTCCCTTCAACCCGACTCAACACAACCACACACAAACACAGACACAATGGTACGATTGCTCCCACCTCGGACCTTCGATATCTCCTGCGAGGAACATCACGGAACAGGGCAATGAAGCTCCAGCATATCGGCTCCAACCTTGCTAACCTCCTTTCCCCAACCAGGCGCAAACACCCCAGCAAAGGCGAGCGAACCTCAAGTTCCAGAAGGACCAGGAGGCCCGTCGTGGCAAGTCGGAGGATCAAATCAAGAAGCGCGTAGAAAAGGCGCCCAAGTCCCCTATCTCCATGTTTTGGCTCGGTAAGAAGCACTGCGGCCACCATCCCCTTAACCATGAATCATACACGAACTGGTTGACTAACAGTCAACTCACTTTTCCAGTTGTCCTCGGCTTTATCGTCTTCGGCGGTCTCGTCTTCGAAGTTCTTTCGCGTCTGTTCCTCAACTAAGAGCGGAAATATCACCGCCACCGCGAAATGTACACACGGAATGAACACCATCATTTCCAATCCACCGAATATCAGACAGGTTGTCTACAACTACGGTACTCAGCAGCATGGAGGCTTAAAGGAGCTAGTCGAGGGCCGAGGAAAGGCCACAGACTATCAGGATTGGCCACTGAGAGCCTGAAAATCAGGGGAAGCTGTCACGATGACGGAACATCCGCATAAGCAAGATGGGAGGAGGACAATATAAGAGGAGGAAGTAGGGACGGGGGAGATCTTTTTAGCGCTTGGTTTGAGCGAAAGCGCCTGTAACACATATATACCACGGATAATACGGGTAATGAAAAAGGAACCGGGGACTGATTTTGAGGTCACAGAAACAGAACAAAGGGGATTCTTTTCCGTTGTTCTGCTTAGTCGAGGAAAGAAAGGGCAATTTGCTTGAACTCTTTTAAATCCGAACATTTTTGCAAACTAACAACTACAAAGGGTATTGCAACCAACCTGCCAGTGATTACTCCTGTCTTTTTTTTTTTTTACCAGTCCTGGATTGATCACCAACTCCAACACGTGCTGCTGCGAGCAACAAACCCGGAGCATCGTCACCTTCTACGCACCCAGACCACGACGCTGACCACCCGTCTCGAACTTCTGGTGAATGCCGGCCTTGAACTGCTGCTCAAGCTCCTGAGACACCTGGTTGACGTCAAACGTCTTCTTCGCCGCAGCGGCGGCGGCGGCGGCACCGTCGGCAGCAAGCTTCTTGCCGCCGAGCAACCTCATCATCTTGGACTGGCGAGATGCGCCGCCGTCGAGCGCGTTGACGTTCCAGTTGGCTGCGAGTACCGCTGCGGGGTTGGGGGTTGTGGTGGTGGTGGTGGCGGCGGCTGAAGTAGTTGTTGATGCTTTGGCCTCTGTGGTCTTGGTCCCGTCCTCCTTCTTCTTGTCCTTCTTCTCCTTTTTATCTTTCTTATCCTTCTTGGACTCCTTCTTGCTCTCAGCCTTCTCTTCCTTCTTCACAGCGGGCTCTTCTTCTTCCTTGTCGTGCTTGCTCTTCTTGTCTTTCTTCTCCTTCTTGTCCTTCTTCTCCTTGTGCTTCTTCTCACTGCTGCTGCTGCTGCTGCTGCTGCTGCTGCTCTCCTTCTCGCCCTTGGATTTCTTGTCCTTCTTGGATTTCTTCTCCCCAGCCTCCTCCTCCTTTACGATCTTGGCGACCTTGGCGACCGGCTCCTCCTTCTTTTCCTCTTCGTCGTCATCGTCGTCGTGCTTCCCCTTCTTGCTCTTCTTATCCTTCTTCTCCTTCTTCTCTACCTTCTCGGTGCTGGTGGTCTGCTTGTCCTCCTCCGACTTGCGCTTCTTGGAAGAGGGCTTATCCTCCTCCTCCTCATCAAGCTTGTGTTTCGCGTCCTTAGACTTCTTGGATTTCTTCTGTTCGCCGGACTGAGCGACGGCAACAGACTTGTCGGAAGCAGCGACAGCGGCGACTTCCGCAGTCTCGGGGCTGGATTTCTTAGAGGACTTCTTCTCCTTCTTTTCCTTCTTATCTTTCTTGCTTGGCACAGCTGCCTTGAGCTCTGTTTTTGAGGCGCCCATTTTGAGGGTCTGGTTGTAAAAACTAGGTGTGGAGATTTAGTGAGATGATCCTTGAGTGAGAGGGAGCGAGGGCAATTACCTAGGTAGTGATGGACAGAACTACACCGTTGTAAGAAATATCTTCTTGGGATCGTCGGTTTGTTCAGCTTGAATGTTCTTGAAATTGAAATTCGTGATTGGAAAAAAATTTGCTGTGCCGGTGGGGTGAGTTCTGATTTGTAGGTTGAAGGAGGAAAGAGGCTTCACGGAGAAAAGAAGATGGGAGAAAAGTTGTTGTAGCGCGTATAACCCTAACCCTTCTGAACATTAATCTGAATGGTGATGTATCTTCTTCCCTGGCAAAACTATGACAAGAAGGCATCAATGCCAATGAGAGTGAACAGATTGAACAGTACCTCCAGGTGTACGAGGTGGTATTAATGTTTCTATGTATTACATGAATAAAAGCGAGCGCGCAAGATGCGAAGTGTCCTGCTGTGTTATATAGCTGGTGGAAGCTATCGAGGCGACCTTAAACTAAGGCAGAGTGGAAACGATAAACGATATTTGGGTATCTGATCGGCCATACAATAATCATCAACAAAACTGCCCTGAGACTCCTTCCATGCCCTTCTTTACCTGAGCGATGACACTCCATCCTAACCCCCCAGATTACCGACCTGGGCTAAGGGGCCGGTTGAAACCGCCGACACGGTTCATGTACTGGCGATACTCCGTCTTCTTCTCCTTCCGCACCGCACCAACATTGTTGCCCTTGACTTTCTGGTTCTTGGTCGTGCCAAAGCCGCCGAAGCCCATCATAGAGGCCATATCTCCAAGACCATCGTCCTCGACAACCACGTCTTCTTCCTCGTCCTCGTCCATGGGATCTGCGTCAAATCGTCCCCTTGACATATGTTCCTCTTCGTGCTCTTCTGTCTGCTCCCGGGACAACTGGTGCTGCTCCTCCGCATGTGTGGTATCGGATCGGCGTTGGTCGTGTCCCTTGACCTTGAACGACACTGGTACCGGTGCCGGTGCCGGTGCCGGTGCCGCAGCAGCTGGGGCGTTCTCGGATTTCGACCTTATCGAAAGACGGTGATCGTCGTGTGCTGCTGTTTGTGCGGGGCTCCGTGGTGACTTCGCGCGTGGTTCTGGCTCTCGGGGCGGTGAAACTGAGCGGCGGATATTTCTGTCTTTTGAGAGGTCTCTTCTGTCTGTCGGGGTTTCAGTGCGCTATTACGTGTAGCTTGCGAAACGAAGGACAGTCCCTGCGAAGAGAGTGACTCCCGGTTGCCAAACGTACCTCTGTCTGGTTTGCTCAAGCCATCCTTATCGGCGTCACCCCGATCTCGGCGAGAGTCTCTGGGACCGTCGCGCCGGCCTCCTCTACCTCCATCTCTGACCCTGTCGTCGCGTCGATCGTGTCCGTCTCTGTCGCGAATCGGGGAGCGCGAGCGCCTGCGGTCACGGTCGCGGTCACGATCATGCCTGTCTCTGGATCGGGACCTGTATCGTCGGCTGTCTCTGGCCCGATCGTCCCGTCCACCCCTGCCTCCTCCCCGACCACGGTTACGGTCGTGGTCTCGATCTCTCTCGCGATCGCGGTCGCGGTTGTCTCTGCCGTGTCTGTCTCTGTCGTTGTGGTCTCTCGCGCCGCCCCCACGATGAGGGTTACGAGCGTGCCTATCCGCCATGTTCCGTGCTCTATTATGGAAAATGTAAGGCGTGTAAGGTTTTGTTGGAAAAGATATGAATGATTTCACCCAAAAAGTGAATGTCCTTGATGACGTTGTATGGGGAAATTCTGGAGCATTCAAGAAGAGGCGGCTGAAACTAGGCGAAATGCAGGCCAAATTGTAGCTTGGCGGCCGCTGCAAGGCTGGATGCAGGCGCCGATCATGTGGAGTCCGTTTGTTTGTAGCGATAAGATAAGCCACCGACCCCAACACCGACCCCACCACCCCGCGATGGACTTCCCTTCGGTGCAGGCCTTCAAGGTTCTGAATGCCCTGATGGAGATGTCCTGCTCAAAGTGTTTGCGAATCAGTCCCAGGCGGTTTTCAGAGTTAGACAGTAAATGAGTTTGTGGATAAGGTTCGAACAGTATAGGTATCCGGGCTTCAGTAACTTCATCATCTCTGCAACTCGGCTCTTCGGGCGATTAGCTTTGTCGTCCTGGTCAATATGGGAGTGCAGGATAAGGGAGGGTACAGTACCTCGTCAATAAAGGATTGCTGTAAACATCTTGACCCAGGGCATCCCTTCCCCTGGTCGACTCTGAGACAGAGACAACGCCGGCTCTCTCACCAGACTTTGCTCAGATCTCATCTTCCTCATCATCAAAATCATCTTCCCTCCCCATGTCATACAGAATCCGGCCTCCCTCCCCTCCGCCGACCTCTGTCTGCGCGTCAAAGTACGGCAACACAATCCCTTCCCTATCACTCCTCTGCTTCTCCGTCAACCCCAAATTGAACGTGGTATCCGCCATCTCTCCCTCCGCACCGCCCTCCGCGTCCTTCGGCGGCGCAAACAGCGGATGATCCGAAAGCAGTGACAGACTCGCGCCGGCACTGCCCTTTTGAGTCGACGGGCTCAGTATAAACCTCTCAGCCACGGCTCTCCCGCTGCGCCTCCTCATCTCCATTTCCACCACGAGTCCCTCAGCTTGGTGGCCCGTCCGCAAGCCAACAAGTACGCCTTCGCGCCCTTCATGGAGCCCCCACTCTGGCTCGCGCAAGCTCCTCATTTGCGCGCGCTTGGTCTTGACGGCCTGGTAGAGACTCGAAACCTTGAAGATGGCGGTGGCCATGTGTGACAGGAGGGTGAGCGGATGGGGTTCGTACTCGTTGATGGTTCGGGGGAGAACGAGCGGTACGTCGTTGTGGTAGACGGCGACGAGGGAGGCGAACGGGTTGATGATGCTGCCGAAGAAGAGGGGGAGGGCGTGTGGCTCTTTCGAGGCAAGGGGGTTTAGCGAGTCAACCACGATCAGAAATCCTTTTGGGTAATGTCAGCTCATGTTTCTGTGCTAGTGTGGTTGGTGGACTTACTCTGGGAGCTTGTGGCAGCATCTTTGGGTGTTTGGCCCTTGGGAGGAGCACAATGTGAGGCGACCTCGGTTATGAGAGCCGTGACTGACTTGCCCCTGGCCTTGATGAAGATATCGACCTCACGGGGCTTCCTGACAGTAGTAAATGAAACAAAGAGTACTTTACTACGGGCAAGCTGTGCGCGTCTTAGTTGATGAAGCGCAAAAAAACTTGGAAGGAAACTTCTTACCTTGCCTCTGCTGATGAATTCCTGTACAAGTGGTCCTGCACCTTGTTCAAGGGTATCGAGAATAAGTGTGAGTGGGCTTGCGCTGTCTCGAAAGTTTAGCAGTTTCTGAAAGAGCAGCAGGCTGTGGGAGCGATGGTGCGTTTGAGCCGAGGGCGCCATCGGATCTTGAGGCTTGGTTGGGATGACCTTAAAGTGTATTTAGAGCAGCCTCGTACAACTGGCGGCGGATATAAAGAGTTAGAAGCCCAAATCACAGTACTTTGACGAAGGGTTGTGTTATGATTTTGAGCCCCTGCTTGTTGAATGAGAGAAGCTGAGGTTGGAAGTGCTGGCCAAGAAATAGATTTTAGGGCTGCGAAGAGGATCGCAGTTCTCGCAAACTTTCGGCAACCATCCTTCACACCAAAACACTCGGTCCCCCTACGTAATTGCAAACTGGCCATCCCGAAAGCGTAACAAAGTATCATAGTATTCAAAAATTACGAGTCCTAGGAAGAGTTGAAAGTGATATTGGGGGTGTGTGCAAAAAAGTTTTGCAAAAAGATAATTGGTCTCTCCCGCCGGGAATTGAACCCGGGTCTCGAGCGAATCGAACTGATGTTCAAGCTTGACAAGCTCACATACTGACCACTATACTACGGAAGACTTACAGTTGTGATCAACTGTCGTAGTAATTGTTGGAAGTTACACCCCACCCCAGCATTTATATATTGCTGTCCACTTCGCATACCAGAGCGCATATCATCATTGTCGAAGAAGCATTCAAGCATTGGTTACCACGAATGTCATAGTCACT
Organism: Neurospora sp. FGSC 26628; assembly: GCA_009805345.1. NCBI lineage: Eukaryota > Fungi > Ascomycota > Sordariomycetes > Sordariales > Sordariaceae > Neurospora > Neurospora sp. FGSC 26628. The sequence goes on from RAOO01000037.1 coordinate 254,033, forward strand.
GGTGCACAAGCGAAGTTTTCTGGTTTAATATTCCTCGTTGATCTTCTTGAATGGGTATCGCTAATCATCCATGAAACCTCTTAGAACTGACAGACATCTGTGCTTTTCTCTTCCGGCCTCAATCCGTGTTACAACGCTCAACTGTCCATGCTCTCAAAATAAGGTGCCAACAAAGGGATACTGCGTAAGACTGACTACGCATGTCCCGTCCGCCGCAAATTGCGTCTCCTCAAATATTATTATGTATTCGTGGCCCCAGGGCGTAAGCCTGCGATTGTGGTCACTTTAGGCTTCCCGAATTACCCCCCTAGTTTAAGTGACTATGAGATCTGTACATTCTCCATAGTTAGGATGGTATATTGGTTACTGGCAAATGTGGCGGTAGTTTAAAGTCGGGAACCGTCAAAGATGAAGATCGGCATAAGTGTCCCTGGCTGGTGTTCTGTGTTCTATTGCTTCGTGGAAGATCAATCGGCCTCTTGTGGTACTTCGAACCGTAGTTCGGTATACTGTGCCCCGTTCATATTGGAATCTTCACGACCGTTGGGGTGATGTTTGGCGATGTGGTCTATACTCTGGGTACCTCCGTGACGCCCTGGACAGATCCATTCGCCTCGGTCGCATCAACAGATGCAGGATTGGCAGGAGGCACTTCTTGCATCACTGAAGCGCCCTTAGCGCGTCCAGGAAGAGCTGGAATTCAATCAGTATCGAAACATTGTTGCCATGTGCGAAAATCAAATTTACCTTTGTGCTGTTCATTTGCGATTGCCTTATGCTCGGACACTGCTACAGTAGCATCTGGTCCGAGCATCTCATTCTTCCGGCTGGTTTTCTGAAGCAACTCCTCTGGTATCTTTGTCGCCCAGTCATTCTCAAACTCCTTTCTCAGAAAATCATCATAGTCGCCTCGTTTGTGCTTCTCATGAGCGACCCAGGCCTCCTGAAGCCATTGTTCATCATGCCGACCCCGCTCAATGTTTTCAAGATACCGAGCACAATCGTATCTGAAGTGATCATTATTGCGCAACGAGACAAGATCCGGTCGGGCATTTTCAGTCCCTGCATCCAGGATATGGCTGTCGTCGGGGAATTTGGCGAGGATGTCTTTCCTCTCCTCTGGTGTCAACACGTCCCATGCTTGCGGGAGCAGCAGTATGGCCTATGGTTAAGTGTTAGAACATCGATGTGGGATAATTCTAGCATGTCTGAGAGAGGGAAGAGGTACGAACTCTAAGATCAGCATTGGTAAGAGGGGAATTCTCATCGGTATAGACGAAAGGTGCTTCCCACTTTCTGTCCAGGTTTGTTTTTCTTGGCGCTGCTCCGGCATGTCGTGGCCTTTTAGCAGTGCTAGATTTGTCTTGGTCCGAGGCTTTACGCTTTCTTGGCTCAGTATCCAGTTGCTCACCACTGCTTTCAGAACGACGTGTGTCTCTTGAACTCTGTGCATCGCCGTTTAGAACGGCGTCCTCTGGCGTTTGCCCACTTGCATTTTTTCGGGCCCTTTTCGTCACTGTGCTTGGGTGCTCGTTTTTCGGACCTTTGAAGTCCTGTCCATTAATCGATGGATCGGTGACTGCTGCTGCTCCGATTTCCGGTATATCGACTTCCTTCTTGACTTCCGGGTTCTGTACTGCCGAATCCCCGTGCGAATTCGACGAACCCAAAGCTTTTGGCTCGCCCCCATCCGCTGGAACGGCCCCAGCCTTGGACAACGCTGGACGAGCCGCTGCTGAAATTCCTTTCCGCGGCTGTTCAAAAGCGTAAACACAATGCGTGCCAGATTCAGAACATCGCGAGCAAATTGGCTTCTCTTTAAGGCACTATCGCAGCTGTCAGACACAAAACAATCGGGGAATATCAGTATCTCTGACCAACCAACCTTGAGCTTGTTCTCACGACAAGGAGTACACGCGCCCCTTGTCAGTTTTGGCTTGAGTGTATTGCGTGCATCAGCCACATCCTGCTTGGAATTAACTGGTTCAGGCAATGGTGTTCTCTCCTTGGGGATGGGACTTGGTGCAGCTGATGGCGCAGCCGCTTCTTCTTCGCGTGTTGGAACTTCTGGCTCTTTGACTGATCGTGGTCTCCGTGGTGGGAGATTTATTGCGATCCAGGATGTAGAAGCCTCTCCTTCTAGTTCCTGAGGTTCTGGTTGATTAGATGGTCGAGGTACTTTCTTGTTTTCTGGGGAAGCACTTGGTGCCGCCAACGGCGTAGCCAGTTCTTCTTCAGGTTCTTCAGGTCCTTGAACCTCTGGCTCCTTGACAGATCGTTTTTTGACTGCTGGCTTTTCGAGTGCTGACTCGTCGACCGCTGACTTTTTGGCTGCTCCCTTTCTGGCTGCTCGCTTTTTGACTGCCGGACTTGTGACCACGAGTTCTTCGACTGCTGGTTCTTCGACTGCTGGCTCTTCGGCTGCTAGCTCCTCCAAAGCCACCTGCGCAGTCGTATCGGTCTCCTGCGCATGAGTGCCATTCCAGTCCCCAGTCACGCTCCAGGGAGGAGAAGGCGGAGGGGAGGACAGGACGGAGGAGAGCGGGGAACTATTTCCTTCTTCAGCCATCCTTCAGAACGCCTCTAGTTGGCCGCCTTGCCTGGAGAGGGAAATCTGAAACTTAGAGATGTTCAAGGAGCGATCCAAACCAGGAATGTTGGTTTGCCGGCAAAGAATAATCACCGTCAAGCCAGATACGGGGTTAGGTCTGGGATGCTTGGTTGTTGTGATATTAAATCGATACCAGATAGCGTGAATTGGCACAATTGCGCCGTGAAACTCCCCGTCTGTCTGTCGTATGTCGATGATGGTTCATGCGGCCGATATGACTGTGGTTACATCCGCGAACAAACTGATATCTGGTGGAAGGAAAGAGGAGAAAGCGGGGGGTGATGAAGGTAGAGAATGAGATACGTTCAGGTAAAATTTGTGGTCAAACAAAACGAAGTGGTACTAGAGTACAAGTTGACGCGCAATGCTGGGAGGATGTCGGTGCAATGAAAGTGGAATTTAAGCATCAACCTGAACTGATATAGTGAATGATAAGTGAATGATCCACCTCCAGCTCCCCTTCCCCGTTGTTGTTCGGTTGAGATTGCTCCTTCCCTATTGTGTGATGGACGAGATGGATGGGATGGAAGCTGAAGCTATGGCGCCAAGCACTTGCATGATGCACCCCGGAAGCTAGCTTGGGGATCCTACTAGGCGTGAATAGCGTGCTGCTATTCAACTAAACAGTACAAGCTTACAGGGCCTGCTGCTTGAGCGTTCAAGACATTTCCAGCGCCAATATCGTCATCAATGCCCCGTTTAACAACTTGAATCCTTGACAGGGGACTTGCAACCATTGCATCAGTCTACTGTCTGGTGATATTTTATTTTCTTGGTAAAACGAGGCAGTAGAATGAAGAGAGGATAATAATACTATATTTCACATCAGCAGAGGAAGAAAAACAGGCAACGAGAATATTGTCGGTCCAAGGTGGTTGCGATAGAAGCCACGTACCCGACATCTCCAACTCCCCCAACACAACGCCTGGCCGCATTGTAACGCAGTCCTGCTCGTCATCACAAGCTTTAAACTTTCCCTTTCCACTCTCCTCTCCAACAACACCAACTTAACAAACCCAAGCACGCAGCTGTCCTTAATTTCCGGTTGCACGAGGACAACCAAGGTCACCACCAGCAAACAACGAACGAGGATTGACATAACATATATTTATTTACAATGATCCGCTCAACACAGATCGCACGGCTGGATGGTTTGTGCCCCCCTAACCAACCCCCTCGTCCCCATCTATTCGCCCACGGAGATGTTCTTGCCTGGTAGCTAACGCAAGACCCCCTCAAAAAAACAGGCCTCATGCTCTGCGCCTCGGTCGACGACGAAGCCACCGAATCCTCCCTCGGCGAAGTCAAGTCCCAAGTCAAACTAATCCTGCGCCGCCTAACGCGCACCTCGGAACCACAAGCCAGCATCGAGAGCGGCTCTCTCTACACCTTGCACTACCTGATCCAGTCCGACATCGTGTACTTCGCCATCACGGACCGATCATACCCGCGCAAGCTAGCCTTCACGTATCTATCCGACATCGCGGGCGAGTTCGCGACGACGCACACGCCCCAGCAGCTCATGAACCCGACGCTGCGGCCCTATGCCTTCATGGACTTTGACTCGTTCATCAGCCGCACTAAGGCGACGTACAGCGACACGCGCGCGACGCAGAACCTGGATAAGCTGCATGATGAGCTAAGGGACGTGACTAAGGTTATGACGAAGAACATTGAGGATCTGCTGTACCGCGGCGACAGCCTGGAGCGCATGGGCGAGCTGAGCAGTCGGTTGAGGGACGATAGTAAGAAGTACAAGAGGGCGGCTGTTAAGATTAACTGGGATCTGCTTCTGAAGCAGTACGGGCCGTTTGCGGCGGTTGGCTCTATTATTGTTTTCTTCTTGTGGTGGAGGTTCTTCTTTTGAGCGGATCACAGGGGGGCATCATCGTTAGCGGGTTGTACACGACACCGTCAGGCTCTGTATAATGCTGTGACGGATAGGCTACGTTGATTCTGTTATTCTTTTAATATGTGTGTGTACGGCATTGGTTTTTTTTTGGCGGCTTGACCTAGCATGGAGTTTGGGTAGACGAACGCAAAAAGGACGTTTGGTCGGGTGAATTATCAGTTATCAAGACATGTTCTTTCAAGTTCTTGCATTCAACTCCTTCATCCGATGATGACTTCGCAAAGCCTGACAGGGCCTCAACAGACTGCTGTACTCCAATGCCACCGGCGCTCATTCATGCGTATCTTCAGGTTGATCTCAGACCGGTATCTGTTCTATCCAACGCCATGCATTCGTCAAGCGCTGATACAAATGGAAATCTACCCCTGAGAAGGCCTACCTGTCTGCTTCCCTGCTTGAACTAGAAGGCCTTTCCCCCCTAACTCCAGCCCAAACCGCCAATTTTTTTTCTCAATCCAGAACAGAAACCGAGACCCTGGACACTAAGCCCAAACTCGAACCACCCGCACACCCGCCATCACATAACCAAACAACTCCCCGCGGCCTTCGGCAATAACGCCGGTATACTCGGCACCGGTAGCGCCGTATGATACCACTCCAGATGCTTCTGAAAGCTGGCCAAGTCCTCGAACCCCCTCTCGTCCTGTGCCCACTTCACCTCATCCTCGCTGTCCTCGCCCTGATCCACGTACGTGTACTCGTCGCAGTAGGGGCACCATATCCTCGCCAGCCAGTCGCCGGGGACGGGAGCCATGTGGTTCGCTATCGCTATCGGCGCGAAGACGACTGTTTTGGCTTCGCCTGTTTTGGCACTTAGGCCTTGGGCTTGCCAGTGGGGGTATGTAGTTTCTGTTGTTGTTTCTGTTTGTGCTGTTGTGGTGGTTCCTGAAAGTTGGGGATTTGTTGCTGCTGCTGGGTATGATGCCGTCACTATGGTCGGTAATATGAGCTTCCTGGGAGAGTTTGTCGCTGTCGTCGTTGACGTCGGAAGAGTACTTGTCGCCGTACTTGTACTCCCTCCATTCGTCTGATCCAACGCCGTCCTCGTAGATGGCATCCTCTGTAAATCCGGCCAGACGATGAACCCGTCGCAAAAGTCGCACACAAAGGCCACGTCGTGCTCCCCAAACCTCTCGAATCTCCCGACCGCGTTGCAACATGGAACCAGATCCTCAAGGCTTAACCTCCTCCCCCTTCTCAACGCCGGCCGTAACCCTTCATCCGTTGGCCATTTCCCTTGGTGCTGGTGCTGCTGCTGCTGCTGATACTCATGTCGTTGCCATGGCGGTATCCTCTCAAGATCCCTCTGCTGCTTCCCCACTCCTTCCCTAGCATCCTTTTCCCGCTTCTCCTCCTCCTTTTGCTTCCGTATTCGCTCAGCTTCTTCGTTCCTTCGTTGCTGCCGATACACCTGGTAGGCGCCCAGACATCGCGTCCACGTCCCTTCCTGCTCGGCCGCGAATATGCGCCGAGCGGCGTGGCATTGGGTGCGATGAAGCTCTAGTTGGAGTTCCTTGGTCTCGCTGAGCCAGGTTGGGTTGATGGGCCCGCCTTGCCGGATCCAGTCTTTGAAGTTGCGGGCGTGGAATTCGTATTTGATCAGGAGGGCGCGCAGTTCGTTGAGAGATTCGGCTTTTGTGAGAAGGGTTAGTGGTAGAGCGGGTAATGAGAAGCTTTGTCTAAGTGGTTGTGTTGGGAAAGGAGTGAGGATAGTGGTGAAGGTGGTGAGTGAGAGTGCCAGGCGAAATAGTAAGACAACAGTAGGAGAAGGATGACTTCTGCTTGACAAGAAAGAGCAAGATGAGAGCAGGAAGAAATGTAAAATATCATGATATACTTACGAGTCCTGTCTCCTTCATAGTAAAACTGCCCATTGACCAAGACACCAAGTTCCTGGAAATCCGTCTTTGCATCATCCAATGCATCTTCAAGGGCGCGGATTTGCTCAAACTCATCAGGGCCCCAGTGGCGCTTGTCGGCAAATCTGAGTGCGCGGAGTGAGTCGCCCAAGTAGGTCGCAATGCTGGCCAACAGCGACCCGACCGTGTCGTTATTCTTGCTGGGACCTGCACTCATATCTTTCTGGCAATGGGTGCTTTTGCTGGCTATGATCTCTTTATATCGGATCCCCCTCCACCTCCTCCCGTTGATATCTTTTGTCTAAGCCGTTATCGTCCTGTGTCGTCGTGTTAAATCCTCTTATCAATGACTTAATTCCCTCGCCTAGCGCATGTTCAATGCCGCTTCAATAGTAGTAGATGACCGTAAGTAGACGTAGGCTGAACTACCAACGAGGCTCTCGTCACTAACAGAGGTCGAGCGGGGTCTGTAGATGAGACTATCTGTCTAGGTATCTCTACGAATGCGCAGTGTTGGGTTGTTGTCGTCCGTCGTCATTAAGTGGATACCAAGAGCTCCGATCCGGTAGCTGTAGTATGGATGAGGTGAAGGAAGAATTTCATCATCGAGTGAGAAAGGGGCCAGTCAGGAAAAGAAATATCACATGGAAGACTCGGTCGCCCAGGAAGGAAATGGGGATGGATGTTGAATCGTTGTACAACGGGGTTCGGGCCCGGGCGCTTGGAAACGATCCGACGGTTACGGCGGGACCTAAGCTATTGAAAGGGCCCTGTGGAGCTCTCCTTGGCGGAGGCAGGCAGACGTGCTTGGAAGCCGCTGTACAAACACAACACGAGTTGTCCTAGGGAAGAAGTTGCTATGGCAGCGCGGAACAACGGATGACAACAGGGGCTGTAATTGTCCTGGCGGGGAATCAAGATGGGCGGCCTCTGGGAGTCGAACCGGGCTATCCAAACTTCTCAAAACGGAACCCTGCAAAAGGACAGCAAGGTGCTCAGCCAGGGTTACTTTTTGACTCGTGTTGTTGGTGATGGGAGGAGTCCCCTCGTATCCCGTCCGGGAGAATGGGACGGGGGTTTGGCGACCGACGGTTTGTTTGCAAAACGTGGGGATCGTGGAGATCTTGGCGGGCCGCGGGCGCATTTAGGTGCCCCTGAACGTCCTGGACCAGGGCATTACATATAACTATTTTCAGATCGGATGCCACGAGCCCTTCATTTCCTGAAAACCCACCCGTTGGCAATGACATATGTCTCTGCTTGTAGCCTCCAGCTTCGACGACGGAGAGGGGAAAGCATCTTATTATCCAATGGATAGCGGTTGCAACCCACCCCAGGCTCAGCCCTACAACTAGAGGTATCCGATGATGACCGACAGCATGCCCCCGGTGGGTATGATAGTCGATGCTTTCTGGCTGATAATAGCTATATATACCATTCGTACGACGTCACGGCTGCCGTTCAGCTTGCGCCTATCTCTCATAAAACGGCTTACCATCGAACAGCCGTTATAGTGTACCCCTGACCTTACCTCCACAGACAGGACAAGCTCACCAGCTGGTAGATGATGTGCTCAATATTAGTATATATAAATATTTTCTGGGATCTTTTGTGCCATTCTCCAAAATGCTGACCCCCATTTTACCCTGATGCAATTGTGCCGGACGAGTCCGACATCGTGCTCCATCAAGTTCACTTCCTCTTCTTCGCTTTGCCAGTCTCCGTTCCGCTAGCCTTCTCGGATGTAGTTCCCACAGTCTGTTCTTCAGTCGGTGCAGGAAGTACCGCCTTCTGCCCCTCCGCCTTCTTTTCCTCAACGGCGTCATCCTCACCACCCTGCCCGAACTCGTTGACACGGGTGTAGTCGACCTTGTATGCCCATCTCTGATACAAATAAATAAAGAAGATGATGTCATCGCGGAAAGTAGCAAGGCGATGGAGGAAGGGCATCTTGATGGTGAAAGCAAACAAGTCGTCGATGAAGGTGTTGAGGAACTTGTACATCATGGCCTTGCCAGGCATGTGAGCAACGCTTTTGAGACGGTAGTTGATGTAGAGCGAGGGAACCATCATCAGGAATCCATATGCGTAAACCGAGCCGACGAGGGTGGCGATGACGAAAGAGTACCACGACTTGTGGGTGTCGTAGATAAGCGAGTAGATAGCATAAGCGATCAGAAGAGGAACGCCCGCAATGTACATGTACTTGAAAGCGATTTCATCGTACTCCTTGGTCTTTTCCTCTGTCTCGCTGAGCTTGTGCTTGTCTTCAAAGGAAATACGGTATGGTATGATGGATCCAGGTGCAGGGCGAATCCGCACGTTGACCACTGTCGTAACCTTCCATAGCTCAATAAGAATACCGACGCCCTGAGAGCCGAGAATCATCCAGCTAGTATTCTGCGACTGGTCGACCAGGTACAAGAAGATGATGGTTTGCATGAACACATTGGCGAGGATGGACCGCACCGAGATGCCAACGTTGTCCTTCTTCTTGCGATAATGAGCGATGTCGGAACCAAACGCAAGCGTTTCGAGAATCATGTGCGCGATACTGGCAAAGATGGTGATACCGAGAAGGATGGGGTTGGAATCCAGAAAGATTTCCTTGATCATTTCGATCTCGCTACCATCGCTGCCCGTGGTCAGGGGATTCCCGAAAGCCGCCGCACGCGCCGCTTCCTTGGCGCTGAGGTCGATAGACGCCATGGTCTTGAATTTCCATCCCGCCAGGTTGTTCAGATCAATGCGCATGGGCATGGTCTTGATGGTCTCGTTGATGATGGTCATCTGACTCTTAAGCTGCCAGAAGGTATTGACAAAGAGGATCGGGTAATACCAAGTGTTCTGACCGGTGCCGTCCCTTGCACCGGTGGCCTCGAGGCGGAGAAACTGGCGTTCAGCTGGGTGCGTTTGGGCAAAAGTCATGGAACCGGTATTGGGGATGAAGGAGAGCGAGATGTTGGGGTGGTAGTAGTTGGTGATAATGGGTCCTGATGGTTGCTCTTCTTCCACCTCCTCCACCTCCTCAACATCCTCCTTGCCAGCAAGTAGATTCCTGGTCTTGAATTCCTTCTTTCTGGGGATGTAGTGGGTCAATGGCCACACGAAATGGTATGCAGAGCCAGGATCGTAGTTGGGCTGGGTCGGGTCGAGGAGGGCACCGGACAAGCCAACATAGAAATGACCCCAAAGCGTGCCATTCCTCTGAACCTCGGTGGGAATGTCGATAGTCCTTTCCTCAGTGCGCGCGTCGCTCCAGTTGCCGATTGTGAACTTCTTTTCCTGGAACACCACCTTATCCGCCGAGGTCTGCTCCAACGGGGTCGGAACGAAGGACGGAGAAATGGTGACTATGATATCAACCTGGCTGTTCTCGGGCCAGATGGGCGCAATAAGCTGAGGAATTTGGTTGTAGGCGGCGCCATCATCGAGCCGTTGGGGGCGCTGGTCATACGGAGGTATGCTTGTCGAGACTTGGACAGTCTGTCCGGTGGTCGCGTCCTGAACTGTTGCTGTCTTCGGCCCACCGCCCATAAACTGCTTCATAACGAGCTGCATCAAGGCCCACATTGCAACGGCCTGGAGGATCTTGGAGAACATGGAGGACTGGATAACGCTAGACTGTCAGAATCGATTCCATGATACACCGCTCCAGCTTTGGATTGATAACTTGCGCCTTGCTGCTCCTCCTGCCGCGCAGGCTGGCGCTGGGCGCCATTTCCTTCGGGCATCTTGGGAAAAGTGACGGATATTTAAAGATGGTTGTTCCACTTGCGCCGAGCCAAGGTGATACTTAAGGACTTTCGTTACCGCAGGACTCTGTTGTGAAGAGTGGCCCGGGCTGTTGGTGATGGTAATGATGTTGACGGGAGGGGAACAGCGTGGTACACTGCAATTTTCTAGTGGGGGACCTATAAACGAAGTGGGCCTACCGTCCTAGCTGTAGGTACTTGCCTCTCCACTTTGTTTGAGGCTCCAAGCTAGGTACCATTTGTTTGGCAGAACCCGGAAGCCGGCGGGGAAACACTTGCTAGTGATCAAGCTTTGACATTATCCCAACTCCAAGCAACCTTGTCCAGACAGTTCACAGCTTCATAACACCACAATCAGTTTGACATCGCGTGACTACCTAAGAATCCGGAGTCGATTGGCTGTTACGCCGTGTTACCCTCCTATACTTCGAGGTTTGAACCATTCACTGCCGAGAACCAGAGTACATACGAACGGTGCCTTCCCGGAAAGGCATCCCGCGATGATGGTTCCTCCTGTCAAAGTATCAACACTCCCGTGTCATACATTCCAGTTGCAAAAGTCCACCCTCGCGCGTCACAGTCACAAAAGTCATGATGCCGTTCTTATAAGTGGAAGTTAATTCACAGAACAAATGACCTCCTGGCTTCGAACATCTGGGTGCTATGTCCTGCGGCTTCTCCCGGCATAACGAGGCCAGCAACAATCCATTTTATTTGCAACGAGCTTGACAATCAACAATCCAATTCATCTGCTCTGTCCATTGTTCTCGGAATGTTCGTCTGAATTTTATCAACGCCCTATGCCATTCATCTTCGTGGGGATTCGATCTTGATCCTCGCAACACACCCAACCCAGACGGAAGGTCTGAACCTCCCTGCAACCTAACTTTAGAGGGCCCGTTCTCCATGAATCCACTCCACGCCTCTTGGCAAGGGTCCTCGAGATACTCCCCCCATTGAGTCATCATCCAACCACAAGCGGCCACTACACTCCCTTGACAGAACCTGGAAGCTGACATTCACCCAGCCTTGCCAGATATATATCTAGAATTCATCCTACCCTCAGGTTTGACGGATAGAGCTTGTTGGTTCGAGCTGTCAAGGTTTAACTCGAAGGTTCATTGCAAGAGATCTGGACCCAGGTCTCTGGAACCCACCTTGCCCTTCCTCTCTGTATAAATATCTTGAGCCCAACGTCACCACTCCGCTACCCTTTTTACCCTTACTCATAAGAGTATCTGAGACCCTAGCAACACTGCTTGACATACAAACAACGGAAATGACCAACATGTCGACCAACGGCGTTACTTCCACCACCGCCGCTGATGGCAGCCCCAAGCAGACCAAGATCTGCGTCTACTGCGGCGCGTCCGCTGGCAACAACCCCATCTACCTCGAAGCCGCGCGCCAGCTCGCCCGCGCCATGGCCGCCCACAACATTGGCCTAGGTACTTAGTAATCCCTCTCACCCAGCTACTGATGAACCTCTTTTCACTAACACCAGAAATCACAGTCTACGGTGGTGGTACAGTCGGTCTCATGGGCGAGATCGCCAAGACCCTCGTCTCTCTCTCCGGCCCTGACTCTGTCCACGGCATCATCCCCGAGGCTTTGGTCCGGTACGAGCGGGACCCCAACTACACGTCTACCCAGGTGAGCGGCGGAAACGGCGGCCAGAAGGATTCCGCTGCCGCCGACGAGGAGGGAAAGCCCAAGCAGCTTGCCGTCCCCGACGAGAACGTCTTCGGCCGAACGACCATCGTCAAGGACATGCACACGCGCAAGCTGATGATGGCGCAGGAGGTGCTAGCGGGCGGCCCCGGATCGGGCTTCATCGCCATGAGCGGCGGCTACGGCACAATGGAGGAGCTGTTCGAGACGGTGACGTGGAACCAGCTGGGCATCCACGACAAGGGCATCGTGCTGCTGAACATCAACGGCTTCTATGACGGTATTCTGCAGTGGATCCAGAACAGCATCGAGGAGGGTTTTGTGAACCAGGCGAATGGAAAGATCATGGTGGAGGCCAAGAACCCGGAGGATGCGATCAAGGCGCTGAGGGAGTATAAGGTATCCGAGGCCGTTTTCAAGCTGAAGTGGAGTGATGAATAGACGAGGAGGGGGTAGGAGACGAGGGGGTGCTTGTTTTCTCGAGGTTCTTCCTTTCTTGGAAAATCAGTTGCTGTTGCCCTTGCACCGCGCAGCTTCTTTCTGGATGGATGACGGCGTTCAGGGGTCCTGTTTGTTAGGCTGGGCCAGGCCAGGCCATATCCAAAAGCTCTCGGTGTACCATTTGCTTGATCGACGGGATTGACGGCACCATGCCAGTAGACACAATACGATGCATTAACATCAAAGTGATCTGTTTGATCTCATTACTTCATTCCGGGTGTATGCGCTCCCTGTGCTAATCTGCCCTTCTGCTTCAAAGTAAGCCGCAAGTTCATCCTTTAACTATCGACATCCATACCCTCGCCCTCGGCAGCTGCCGGGGCAGCCTCTTGGTTATCCGCCACACTCTCTATCCACGCGCTGACGTCTTGTCCGTCGTACACCTTGAATGGCTGCGGCTTGGTCTTGCCGTCCTCCTGCTGCTCGACTCCCACAATGGCGACGCTGGTATTGTCGATCGTCAACTCGCGGTCCTGCACCAAGCTCTCCTTGAGCGCCTTGAGACCATGACGGATCAGCTCCTCGCGGCCGCAGTCGGCAAAAGCCTCCAGGTTCTTCTCCAGGTATGTGCGCGCCATCTGACTGCGGGCGCCAATGGCAAAGGCCACCATCTCCTCGGTCATGCCGCTGGGCTGGAACTCGAACAGGTGCGGGCCGTGGTCGTCAACGCCGGCGACCAGAAGACCGACACCGTAGGGCCGCTTGCCGTAGTGTTGCGTGTTGATCTGCGCCTTGGATCCGATCATGTCGACGAGGGTCCGGACGGGCATGCTGCGGCCGTACGTGAGGCGGTGGCCGAGGGACTGCTGCTTCATGAAGTTGGAGAGGACGCGCGCGTCCGAGGTGAGACCGGCGATGGCGATGCCGACATGTTCATCGATGGGAAAGAGCTTCTTTTGGTACGAGGAGAGTTCTTCGGCGTTACGCTGGACGGAGCAAGGAGGAACATGGTCAGCTTAACTTGATCGTAGGTAGAGTGGGAGACATGTGTTGGTAGGCAGGGTGGTGCACGAGGGGGGTGTCGGGGGTAAGTACCTTGATCGCTACCAGGACGGCGTGTGTCTTGCTAGCAATTCCCACCACCACCGAACCCTGCTTTACTGCTTCCGCCGCATATTCGACCTGGAAAATTCGCCCTTGCGGGGAGCTGGAGGAAAAGCAGTTGTTAGCTGAATGTCGAGGGTAGACCTCATAAATTGGCAGGCGGAGGAGCTTTAGGCGTTTGGAAGCAGGGCCCAGTTTGGCTGGCTGCTGCTGCGGGACAGCTTAGCTTACAATGTGACCGAGTCGTTGTCGTAGTTGTTCCTGAACATGGTTGGATACCTCTATCGGGGAGGCTAGGAAACAAGAGTAGATCGCGGCGGGGAGTATCGGGGTTTGTGCCGCCAAGTATCGTCGGTTTCTTCTGGTGTTTGGAGGACGCGAAAGATTGTTGTTTGTACTGATAGTGACGATGGGTGCAGTCTGGGTGGGATGGATGGAGGTCAGTGGACAGTGGGTTGCTTCTTCCCCAGTTGCGCAGGCAGCTCCTAGCTTCGTCAGGTCCCGCCGCCCGCCAGGCAATGAGGCTGGTCGTGCTGTTGGCGGAGGGCGGGACAGGCGGGCAGGCGGGCAGGCAACTGGTACGTCGCTGCAGGTACCCCTTGCCCGCCATCAGAAAGTCAGACCCACTTTTGCTGCTGAGTGCAGGCGCTCGTGGGAGCACCGGCCAAGACTTTGTGCCAAAGCGTCAGTCGTCACTTGTTCCGCTCGCTGGAGCTCCTCCAACTCCACCAAGATCACCACCATCACAAGTTGTCGCCTGCTACAGCAACGAGTCGACGAAGCGCGCAAGCCGAGTAAATCTACGCGATAACTGTCAGATTCTCGATCACAATAAGCGGCAGGCAGCAGTACACATTTTCATCGATCACGAGTTATCTACGCCCGCGCAACAAACACCTTTGATCTCGGCAGGCCCGCGACACTTCGACTCTACCTAGCCTGACACTTCCAACGATCCTCCGAGTTACCGGCGCAAACGACGCCCATACCCAGCCTTTACCCAAAATCACATACGCCTTCGCAGTTCGAGATTCCGACTTAGTCACCCAAGATGGCAGCAGGACTCAAGACCATCATCGCGCTCTCCTTCGTCTTGGCGGTGGGCTTCCTCCTCGTCATCTTGTCCTGCGCACTATGGAAGGCGTACCACCCGCTGCTGGTGGTGGCCACCTACGTGTTGGCGCCCATACCCAACTGGATCTGCAGCCATTGCGCCAACCCGGACGACTTTGTTGAGAGCTCGGGCGCTGCGGTGCTGGATCTGGGTCGCTTCTGCACTGGTTTCTTGGTCATGATGGGGCTTGGTACGTTTACTCCGTCTCCGTCTTGTGGTTGTTATGTTGGAAAGTACGGTAGCTGAAATATCTCGCTTCTCTTTGGAAAACAGCTCTTCCAGTGGTTCTCGCAAACTCGGCTATTATCACGGTCCCGGCCATGATCATGTCCGTTATCGGTGGCCTGTTGATCTATGGCACCATCATCAGCTTCGCCATGTTCTTCCAGGAGGAGCAAGACTTTTGACTAGCCGACCAATGATGGCGACAACGGCAGAACGCATCGGAGTCCGAGACACACACAACAATGACACAGAACTACAAGGGAGCAGGGAGTTTCGGAGAGCGGCTGGGTGTGGAACCGATTTACACATGGTGGGAGACTATGACTGTACAACCGCCGGGACTTGAGCCGGGGAGGGGCCATGGGATATGATCAATGGGTATTTGGTAAAGTGGCAGGCACTGGTTTGATGAAGGGCATTTGGGCTGGGTTGGATTTGGATGATTATGAGACAATTATGAGGTTATTTTATTTTATGATCATTTATCTAGCGAGAGGACTTGGCGTCTTCTTTCTCTCTACCTGCAATGCATCGTGTTGAAATGTCTACTTTTAAGTCCCGCCATATGGTATGCATCCGTTGAGCCAATATGACAGCCACAAAACTCCAACCCATTTTAACCTTGACACCAAGACCACCCCCTAGATACGTTGAGTATCGTGTTCTTCCAGCCCTAATGTACGCCTGAACCCAACATGATGAATTTATCCCACTTTTGTTTTCGTCCTCCCTTTCTTCCATAGCCTCGGGCCTTAGACCAGCTTCGCTCGCCATAGACCCCCATTCTTCGAGTCTAACCCAGATCCGCAAACACCCTCAACGGCCCAGCGAGTTTCGTAAACATCTCTTCTCGCTCACCCTCAGGGGTACTCAGAATAGTAACCGCTCCTCCAGCGCCGATATGCCACACCTCATGCTCTTCCTCACTCTGACCATCTTCTCCCTGAACCTGCACAGTTACCCGCTCGTCGTCCCACCGGAACAAACTTCGGATCGTCACGCTCCAGTCTCCTCTCCCACTGACACACATGTACCCGACAACACCCGAGTACAAACTGCGCTCACGGTGCTGCTCGATCTGCTGCAACAGCTCGCAGCTGCGTTTCTTGGGGGCTCCCGTCATGCTCCCCGGCGGCAAACTAGCCGCGAGGACATCCAGTCCCGTGTATTTCTTCTTGTCAGAGGAGGGCGAGGGTAGCTGCCCCTCAACAACAGTAATCATCTGAAACACACTCTGATACTCCTCCACCTTAAGCAAATCGCTCACCTCAACATTCCCCGCTCCGCAAATCGAATGCAAGTCGTGCCGGACCAGGTCGACAATCATCAGGTTCTCGGCCTCCTCCTTGGGCACGTGCAGGATCTTCTCGGCCTGCTCGAGCGTCGACACCGCTTCGGACTTGCGCACCGTGCCCTTCATCGGCCGCATCGAACACCGCCCGTGCCGGTCGTACGTCAGGAAGCGCTCGGGCGACGCGCTGACGAGGGTTGCGCCGCCGAGGCGGAGGTAGGACGCGAATGGGGCTGGTTGGCGGGAGCGCAGCGTTTTGTAGAGATGCCAGGAGGAGGGGACAGGGGTTGAGGTCGTCGTGGGTACGAGGGAGGAGGAGCGGCGTCGCTGTTGCTGCTTCCGGTTGAAGGTTGGGCTTGTTGGCCGTTGTTGTTGCGGTGCGTGATGTTCTTGGGAAGTAGCTGATGGGATCATGTCGCTCAGGGGCCGGGTGATCTTGGTCTGATCTGTGAGACAGAGCTCGTAGGAGTCGCCGGCTGCGATAAACTCTTGACAGGTTTTCACCTTGGCTTCGTATTCCTTGGTCAAAGGTGTTTGTATCGAGGTGCTTGTGGATGGACGGCGCGTCTTCGCCTTTTTGGCAGGTGAAGGCAAATCGTTGAGGAATTGATGTTGGTGATGAGCTGAAGCTGACACAAGTCGGTCTGCGGTGCTACGCATCCAAGCATCATCGTCCAAGTCCGTATCAGAAGAGTACAACTCCTGAATATGGGCTAAGCCAAGAGTATGATCTATGACCACGCTCTTTGTTACCCATGCCAGACAGACATCAGGCCGGTGGTGTTGACGGTTCTCCAAATGGATATCGATGTCACTCAGGCCTTGTTCGTAGGTGATGAAACCCATAAATCCTCCCAGGAACGGTAAAGCCGGAAGCTCAACACCACCTCCAAGGCTGCGCATCTCCTGGAAACTGGCCACAAGACCCCATATCCCACCATAAGAACCGAGGAAGACCCGCTCAGACAGATCAACCTGCAAGCCATTGACCTTCTGTAGCTTGAAAGTAGCATACTCGTCACCAGTGTGGTACTCAAGCCGCAGCACATCTTCCAGTCCCGCCGCGATGATGCTGTACCGACCTCTCACATCTGCTCTTGCTGACGCCGCAGCAGCCGCATTCGCAGATTCCAAAACCACGACCTTGTCGGAGCCATCCAGGCCCAGATCTTCCACCACGTCCGACACCTGCACGCTGTGCGGCAGACGGACCGTGGCAGAACGGTGCTCAGGTCTCGTTCCTATGCGCTCCCACCAAATCTTCCTCTCACTAGTAGTAGTAGAAGGCGTCGTCTGCTCGTCGCCAACCGGAACCTGTAACCTTGACAGCAAACTCGGCTTAGTAGCCTGATGCGCCAATCTCTCACCCTCACCAACTTCCACCACCACCCTCCCCCTCGCTTCATTCCACCTCAGCGCCTCTTTGAACCAGTTTTCAATGACCTTATTCCCTTCTTGCTCCGTACACACGGATTCAGGATGGTACTGCAACCCCCAAAATGGTTTCCTCAGATGCTTCACCCCCATCAGAATTCTCTCTACTTCCCCGTCCTCGCGCTCCTCCTCTACCCACGCCAGCGGCAAGAGATCCGGACACCCTTCAATAGGCTTCCACTTCGCACCTCCCTCCCTCCAGTCCGCCTCAGAAACCCCATGCTGGCCAATATCGCCACAAAGCGAGTGATAAAGCGTCGCCTTGAACGGCTTCACATCCCGAAAGATATTGCCATCGGTGTCACCTCCATCAGGACGATGCAAAACCTCCCTAACCATCCCATGCAACCCCCTCTTAAGCCTCTTCACCTCTCCACCACCATACTTCACCAAGCTCTGAAACCCAAGACAGATGCCCAGGACGGGTAGCAATCCGCCACACGCGCCGTCATCTCCTTCCTCAGCAGTATCAAGCTGAAGCTGCCAAACATGATTCATCAACCCAACATCCGCATCATTATCAGGCGACCCTGGTCCGGGACCGCATATCACGGCCGTGTACTGGGCGAGTTCCCTGCGGAACCGCTGGCCGAAATCCTCGGGGGATGATGAGGAGGGATTGAGTAGGGGAGAGTCGATAGAGAGGACGTAGACGTCTACGTCGTCGAGGAGGGTGGTGAGGAGGGAGGTGATGTTGTTGGAGAAGGAGTCGTAGGCGTCTAGGAAGAGAATTTTGTGCTTCTTCTTGTTGTCCATGTTGCATGTATGGGTTGTTGATGTTGGTGTGGTTGTTGGGGAGGCATCATGGTTGGCATTGGTGTTGCCGTTGATATTCGCATGATTTGGGTTATACTCGGACGAAGGAGGAGGGTGTGATGAAGACGAGTCGGAAGAAGAATCAATGAGAGGATGGGTGGTGGGTGTAACCATGTTGGTGTTAGACTCGGAATTGGGCTGGTCGTCCATGCCTTCCTTGCATGCGAAGGAAAATTTGATGACGGAAGGGGTGTGCTGCACTGCAGGAACAAAATAAAACCCCTTTTCTTTAACAACCACCTGAGTTCACCGACCAACGCTTCCTACAGCAAAATGGGAAAAAATTGAGGTCTTGTGTGAGTCAGTGGTGACATTCGTTTAACAAAATCTCGAAAGCCTTGGCCACCGTTTCGGTGAATTGCAGTGGCGAGCGGCTTCAGCGTTCGGAATGTTTTGTATTGTCAGAACCCTAACCCTAGCATGATAGCGATCATCGTTGTCGCAATGACATATCGTTCTGCAGATCAGAACTTGTGATTAGCTCTATGCTTGGGCTAATGGAAGTACCTGATGGATATACGGCAATTATATTTATTCTACGTGTCATACAACTTCATATCATACTTCCATGCTTTCCGTCCAAGCCCCCAACCACCAACCCCAACCCGGAAACCAATATCAACGCTTGGCCATGCACACAATACCTGCCGACATCCTTTCTTTCTTCTTTCCTTGGGTATTCGCTGCCTACCCTTTCTCACCATCCCAGACAGAATGATCAGCTCATATGATTCACTCATCCCCATCATTCCTAACCACAACAACTCTAGCCGGCCTCCTAGAGCACCACACCCTCCTCTCTCTTTTACTGCCCGCAATCTCCATTCCCATCGCCGCATCTTGCATCTTCTCCGCCTCGCTCCTCCTCTTCCGCCTCTCCTCTTCTTCTTCCTCACTCGGCCTCCACACCATTGTCTCCTCCACGCTCGCAGAGATCTCAAACTCGCCTCTACACAGCGCCGTGACGCCCATAACGACCTCGGCACTCTCTCCACCTGTCAAGAGAGGAAGTGCTTTCTGTAGAGTGCCGTTCCAGGCAAACTTGCGGGTGAAGTCGAGCGCGACGTTGAGGGGCCGGTGGCATAGGGACGGCATAAGGCGGACGAGGGGATATATTGGCTGGTTTGTGCGGTTGGTGACAGCGACGCGGAGCTGCAAAAAGGACTCGACCTTGGCGATTGCGTGTGATTTGTGCTTTTGCTCTTCAAGGGCTAATGGCGAAGCGGAGGCGTCCAAAACGGAGATTTCGATTCCGATCTCATCCACCTTTACCGCCTCGATCATGCGGCTCGTCAACCTCATAGCCCTCAGCTCAATGCTTCCGCTCCTACCGCGAGCAATTGTTCCCCCTCCTGGCCCGGTCCGCCACGTTCCTTTGAGTGAGTCTAGGACCCTCTCCCTGTACCAGAACGCCTCGCGGTTGGCTCGTTCCATCTCAGGCGTAAGATGTGAGCTGACAATGAACTGTCTCTTTCGGGAGGGGTTCAGCACAGGAATGAACGCATAAGGGTCCTCGAGGTAGACCCTCTTGATTGGGAAGATCACTCTGTTGACGTTTCCAGGAAGGATATGCTCCTCGAGCCTGGCTCCGTCCTCTGACTCGAGCTGTACCACCAAAGTACTCGGCCAAGCATTGCGCAAATCCAACATTAGCAGGCAATGTGTATCGGCGGTGAGTGCCGATGTGCTCTCTTTGTTGCTGCCCGCACGTAACCAGAGTGGTTCAGGGATGCTGCCGTGCAGCGGGAAGACATCCATGCGGTCTATTTCAATACTGGCATTGACAGTAACTGTAAGTGCCAACGAGACCTGACGAGTAAAGAACCTCTCTCCTTCTAGCTCGTCGGGAGGCACGCCCAAGTAAGCATAGTCAACCTGGATGAGGCCATGGGTAAGACCCGGTTTCCCAAGGATCTCAAAGTCGAATGTTGCTGTTCCGCCAGGAGGGATGTATCTCTTCTGGTTCCCTTCCTTGCGTATGCGAAGAGCCTGCTTCTTAGCAAGGATGAGCTCATATTCATAAAGCTCAGCGGGAGTGGCATCTCTGCTGGCCATTGCGGCCTGCAATGGTTCCTGGGTCGAGTCTTGGAAGGAGAATAGCAGAAAATCGACCGGAGTCGTGGTTGATAGGTTTTGCAGCGTAACCGAAAACTTCTGGCGCTCCCCTTCAAGGATCATAACCGATGACTGGGGAAGCGTTGAAGACTTGACGACGACAACAGGTTGTTCGGCAATGACGTTAAGCTCAAGGCTTTCTGGCTTAGGACGCCGTGTTGGAGGTGTACGCTTCGCTGGAGGAACATCAAGTGCCGCGAGGCCGATGCCTTTAACCTTTGGTTCTTTCTCAGGAGCCCACTGCTCAATGAAAATAGGGAACCTTCTTTCGCGGCAGCCCCTGACTTTGATAATAGCACCCTTAATCCTCAAGGTCCCTGCAGCTTTCGGCACTCCTGATATCCTGAGAACTTGAGTACGATAGGGCCCTACAACGAGACTTTCAACTGCGGATTCGAACTCGGCTCCTTCAGTATCTAGCCGGATGCTCTCCAGCTCTAAATCCATCTCGAATGTGTTTTGGAAGGTAAGCTTGAACGTTGCTGCCTCTCCAGCAACTAGAACCTTCTCGACAGCTGCTGCGTCTGGCTGTTTTAGAAATGGGTTATAGATGAAGGGATTGACATCCTGCGAGGTCCTCGTCGTCGCCACAGCATTAGGCAGCACGCTCCGAGCATGTGAAACTGGTGTTCGTGTCGTGGCTAGGGGTTCGAGCTTAACGCCCCTGAGAAGAAACTCGTCCCAATACTCGGCCGCTAAATGACCCATACCCAGGCGCTTAGCAAGATTGGATGTTTTGGAGATGTTGGTAGCGAAGCGTATCTGGTCCTCCCTATGGATTGCCGGGTAAGCGTCCTCGCGCCGCAGGCCAGGAGCGGTACCGCTCCCAGCAGTCCGTAGGAGGTCGCTCGAGTATTTTAGCACGCCAGCAAAGTCTGGAAGCGCTTCAGAGAAGCTGACGCACGTCCTTAGAATGTTGAGCTTGAGATCCCGTATGCCGAAATTTCGTAAATCGGACTGTTTCAGGATTCTTGCGACTATTGCTTCATCGGAGTCGTCTCTTGTGGTTGGGCCTTCCAGCGACGCTGTCGAGCCCGGGTCATCGGTTACCACTCCGTACGTCCTAAGCAGGAGCCCGAGAAAGGCGCCGATACCTTGCTCGATGTCATTTTCTGTTAGATCCAGAGCACCGGCATGGCCGTTCCCGCCGAGCCCATTAAGACCGACAAGCCCAGCTGCGGGATGAATTCCAACATCTGCGGCGCCCCTGGTGCGCGCTTCCACTAGGCCGCCGATAAGAACTGACACCAAGTCCCTAACGACCATGGCCTTCTTCCTCTGGAAACCTAGCACTCCCAAGACTGATGCAATGCCGCTTAGGAGTACTATTCGGTCAGCGGTAATCAACAGTTCAGAAGCAGAACCCGGATAGGCCTTCATCAAAGTCGACAGGATATGAGTTCTTGTTGGGATAATAGTAAACCTAGGAGACGTGGTCAACTGCTTTGGCGGCGGTGTACCAAGGACCACCATCTCTAGAGACCGTTCATCAAGCTTACCATCCGCGACATGCAGAGCCGTGAGCATTTTGCAAAAACGGATAATGGTCTCAGACATGGGTAGCGGTTGGAGATTTTCGGCTGTTATCCTCGAGTAGAGGCTGATGATACGGTCAAGCAACTCTGGGATGTACACCTGTAGTCTCCGTAGCCATCGCGGTTGGTCTGGGTCTTTCTGTTCGGCCTCCAGGATCTGGTTCGCGAGCGCTGTCCCTTTGTCGGCATTTGGTAGCAAGATAGGGTGTACATCGAATTCAACGCCTGCCCAACCCAGCAGCAACAGTGCTATTAGAGACAGCTCCAGGGCCTTTCCGTGCCAAATGTGATCATTAGTCGATTTGGCGCCAGTTGCACCCTCGGTCAGCTCTCTGAGCGCGTCAATCCACCGACCAGCCTGGAGATACAGGGAGCCTAAGACGATCTGGAACCTGCTCTTTCCCCTGTGCAACTTCTTGTCGGTCGGTCCGCCTGATCCAAATCCCTGGACCGATACCCTGTCCTGGCTCTGGGTCCTGAACACGTCCATAAAGTCGGGACGCGAAGGCAATGCCTTCTCAGGACTAACCGACTCGCCTTCCGTGATGTCGTCAAAGTTCGTAGGCGGTTTAGACAATCCGCTTCGTCCATTTGGCGGTGTCGCAGGTTGACCGGAAACTGCACGGTTGGACCCAAAAGTGCCTCCCTTGAAAGGGACAGGAGGCATGGACATGCGCGCCTGGTGACCCCTATCTATAAGTCCGCTTGCTGAGACTGATCGGTTGGTCGGCAATGCGAACTGGGAATTCCTCCTCGAAGGGTCTCCTAGAGGCCCTTGGCCCCCATACATCTGTTCGGCGGTGGAAGCATGACCGGGCGAGTCGATAAAAGTCATACCCTCATATGATTTGGCGAGGGTGGTCATTTCGGCCAGAATCAACGAGGATATGTCGCACATGACCGTTTTCATGGTGGTTCTTTTATGCTGCTCAGGCGGCGGGATTGTAACGATTCCTTCTGGAATTGTTATTGGGTTCTCTTCGGAAGGCACATAGTCGAACAGTAGTACCTGGTGGACGAGTATCCTGGGGTAGCGGTCCCTTAGGTCTTCCAACTCCTGATCAAGCGAGCGTATGTTCGTTTCGGCGACTGTCCTGCCGCCAGATTGCCTCTTGCTGAGAACAACGTTATTGATCTCGGAGCCATCGGCAATGGCAAGCAGGGCCAGCGGTTCGCGATACAGGTCGAAGGGCACCAGCGCAAGGTGCGAAGGGGGTGGTACGTGGGTCATAAGATCGTAGAACATGGCGCCGTCGGGGAAGGCCAGAGGGGTGAACATGTCTAGAAGAGGCAGATACGCGGGTCAGCGAGAGCTCTCATGGACCTTGGATACAAGCTGGTGCTATCCCTACTTCTGTTTGGCCGGCCATCGGCGGTGATGTCGCGTAGCTGGACGACATTCTCCGTGTTCAGGCTCTTGACAAAGGTGTCAAAGCGGTCACGCTTAATCCTTCCTATGGGCAACACCAGTGTCTTGACCCTCGCCGGCGCGACGAGCAGGAAAGGATCCGGAGTCATGGTCGTCTCGGCGAGGTCATTCCTGAGCCCTAGGGACGCGGTGGGATGCTGTCGAGGTTGTGTTGCTAGCTTCCTTTAGAGGGAGAGAAGGGACATGTCGGGGTCCAAGAGGAGCTTCGAAGCATCGGGCAGGCACGCGAGTGCTGCTACCTTGCCTTGCCTTGCCTTGCCTTGCCTTGCTGTTCCGCACCTGCTGGCTGTCGTTACGTCTGTACGGTGTCTAGGTAGCTGTGAAAACTAAAGAAGCTGTGGTTGTTTCGAGCGGGCACCGAGTCCCGTCTTTGTATGAACTAAGTGGTGATGTTCCTTCGGTGAATCGTTGAATAGGCCGAACCCCCCCTAGACGGATTGGCGGGCGAGCACCGGTTGGCGTTGTCACACTTGGACTGGATCGGATGGCGTTGATCCATGGGGGGGGTCAAGGCGGCGGCCAGCTGCATGGCGCAGGGGTTTACTGCTAGAATACAGGCAGCTCCCCGCTGTACAGTATACTGTGTAGTGTAGAGGCGGCCCAAGCTCCGAAGCAAACAGCTTCCATCCCTTCCCCTTCCCCCGCCTTCCGGTGATCACTCCGGCCGTCCCGTCTTCCCTGCCCCGGCCGGGAAGTGGAGCTAAACAGCCGACCAAGGGTCCGGAAGTACCTCCGGGGAACGGCATCCCTCACGACGACCAAACGGCGACTCAGCCGTGTTCAATATTTAATCGAGCCCTGGAGTAGCATGATAGCAGACACAGTGGCCTTTGTGATTTTCCTTTCCATTTGTTCGAATAGTACATGGTGGCCTACAGAGTCTAAGCTATGGCGACCAAAGGCTTTAAGACTTTGAAATTCCAATTCCTAGCTGATAGCGATGTAGAGCCAGGCGTTATCATGACATTGGTCCCATGCCAGGGAAACCACCCATTCCCGCGCCCGATGAACCCTCGCCCGCTCCCATGCCCTGTGTAGCCTCCATTTCCGACCTACCCTTTCTTGCCTCGGCCTTGAGCTCGCTGTCGAAAATGTCCACGGCCAGACTAACTTCAACAAAGTCCTCCAACTCCTCTGTCACCGTCTTCAGTTTTTCCCTGACGGCAATAGCACCTTCAAACCCGACGATATGCCTTGCCGGCGGGTTCTCGTGTCCGCCAATGGCTGTCAAGGCATGTACCGTCTCCATGACCAGCTTGTCCAAGGTGGCGGGCGGAAGTTTCGCGTAGCGGTACTGTATCTCGTCTTCGCTTTGCTCAATGTACGTGTCCGGATTCGAGTTCAGGACGGTAGACAGTACATCCCGCATGTTTGGAGCCGGGTTCAGGTCGGCCTCGTACTGGGGTAGTGGCGGCGAGAATATGAGCCTGTTGGTTAGGCTTAGGATTTCCTTGTTGGGCTGCACAATCGTCATCTTGATGTTGAAGGGCGCAATCTCGTATGCTAGCGAGTCACAGAAGCCCTCGAGTGCCCAAACGGCAGCTGTGTAAAAGGACATGCCTGGTGTCCCAATGTGCCCACCAATGCTGGTCAGAACCATGATATGACCTGTGTGTTGCGCTCTGAGCTGCGGTAGGGCAGCCTTGATAAAGTTCACCTGCGAGAAGTAGACAGTCTCGAACTGGTCCCTCACCAGGTTCTGCGTCGCAGGGTTGGTTGATAGTTCCTCAACGGTCCCCACAACGGCTTCAAGAAACACAAGAAGAATCAGCGGGCCATCGTCTTGTGACATAAACGTTTTCGGTTCACTTACCTTCGGCTCTGCAACAGAGCATAATGTCAATCCTCCCAAATATTTGGACGGCTTCGGCAACGGCAGCGCCGCACTGGCCCATGACGCGGCTATCACACCGGATGGGGCGGATCCGGTCCTTCCATCCCTCACGATCTTTGCGGTTGCTCTTACACTCGTTGATGAGCTCCCGGAATTCGGCGCTGCGGTCTTCGTGCTCAATCTCCTGTGGTGGCAGGCAGGCGACTATGTAGTCACCATGCGCCAGGAGCTGGCGTATCAGCCGGATAGCGAGTGGCGTGAGCGCAGACGTTATTAGCCATGTCCTCGGCGAGTTATGGGTTGCTGGTTGGTCCATGACAGGTCAGACTCGCGGCCCGTGTCTAGCAGTTATATGAAATCATGGCTTGGGGGGAGTAGCAGCAAAGAACAGGATTTGGGGCAATAGTTCGTGGTAGTAAGATTTGTATCAAGGTTGAAAACAGCGATGTAGTTGAGATAAGCAGCTGGTATGTAAAACGAAAAGGTGGCGCACGCACGGAATGATGCTGCAGGAATCGCATGAGACTGTCTTCCGCTCGTGGTGGGCACAGCTTCCGAAGACCTGCGGTCCGCCATCCTGAGTGTAGGAGCAGGAACCTTGTCTCTCGCTTCTTCCTTCGCTAGCAGTTGCCGCTCAGCTCACGTAACAAAGATGCCGGCTTGGAGCTGAAGCTTTGTCTACAAGACGACACCCTACGCTTCCCCAGAGTCTTAGGCTGGACCGTGCTGCGATGTCAGCCAGTGAGTGAGAGGCAGAGTGACACTGATGCCTCTGGATGCCCGTAGATGCCGTGATCTTCACAAAGTGGTGGCTGAAATCGGTATCTTGTTGTCTCTTCTGCGCTGTAGTCGCTCGGTGGATTCTGTTCTCGGTCTGCTGCGTGTTGCCTCGCTGCTGCCGTGAAACGTGACTTTGGTTCTGGGTTCCGATATCGTGAGCTGTAACTCAGTAAGAAGATAGTGTCGTCCCAAAGACAAGTCAGATTTTGTAAGAAAAGTCACGGTAGCGGGTTTTGTCAAGGCTGGACTGTCTCCTCAACCATGAACGGCAATATTAGGCCTGCTGTTCTGAAGCTCAACGGCTTCATCCCTGTTGCTTAGCGCTGCCCACCAACCACAATAGCGCACAGCCGGTGGACCACGGCAAATGAGGGCGGGCGAGGTTCGAGCCTCTGGTTCTGGTTGATCGTCTGAAGTAGTTGAGGCTCAAACCAGGGGACGGGCATTGCAGTGGTGTCCATATATAATGCGCATGGTTTTCGGATGTGCTTCCGAAACCCTTTTTCGGTCCGGGACGAATGCGGAGACGGAGACATTTTGAGGTACCGAATCAACCAGTCCTGTATTGTACATATTGGCTACCATGCCGGGGATGTTGAGCCTGCAGTTTCACGTCCAGACGTCCAGGATATGATGTACCGCGGAACGGTAAGGAGGCCGGCACAAAGCGTGGCGGGTGAACCTCCTCCGGACTAAGGAATACCCCGCTAAGTGGAAACATGACTTCAACGGCGTTGGGTCCTTCTTGATCTCCGGCTTGATGGAGTGGCTTATTAATTTGTGAAATTCATCTGGACAGAATCTCATACCCATTCGAGCCTAGATGGACATCTTGGCACGTTGTCCATTGGCGTTGAAGCTACGTGATATGGGATGGTATTCCGGTCTCAGATTTAGCTTCCGGAGCCGCATGTCCTCCTAGGAGGAGGTAGCAATGCCATGTTTGATGCTCACCTTGGCGACCCTCGTGAAAAGGTCATCCGCACCCCAGACGGGGAGGAAGATGTACAAGTTCACGTTTAAATGGTTCTCCACCCCTAGGGCCGGATAGCCACGCTTCCCCTTCCCCTCGGGTCATTTGGGAGAAGCCGAGTTGCTGAGGGGACGAGGATCACCTTCTGCCCTATTCAGGGGTATGTTTACATAAGAGGTACCCATGGTGAGGGGCCTTTATCAGTGAGGGAAAGCGCTAGCGTACCTGTGCGCTATAGCAGCTACCCCACCAAAGCCCAGTGACGTTGTCCCTTCTCACTGGAGGGTGACCCCAACCCGACATCGCGTCCCAAGACTTTGCGATTCGAACTGATTCCAGGCCTCACTCCTCCCCGACCAGACTCGCCCCTGACCACACAACACACTCTCGCGGTTCGCCTCAACCCGTTCGTTAAAACGCCATATATCCAGTCTTGTACGAAACAACAACAAATTTCGCGATACCCGAACTTGTTAGGTGTCAACCGACAACAACATCATCATCATCATGTCTACCGCAGTCATCAACGCCGACGACGACCACCTGGAGCCCACGCTCCAGTCGATTCTCGACCAGCGCTCGCTGCGCTGGATCTTCGTCGGCGGCAAGGGCGGTGTCGGCAAGACGACGACATCGTGCAGTCTGGCCATCCAGCTGGCCAAGGTCCGCCGTTCGGTCCTGCTCATCTCGACCGACCCCGCCCACAACCTCAGCGACGCCTTCAGCCAAAAGTTCGGCAAGGAGGCGCGTCTGATCGATGGCTTTGACAACCTGAGCGCTATGGAAATTGACCCCAACGGTAGCATCCAGGATCTCCTGGCTGGCCAGGGCGAGAATGAGGGTGCTGGTGATATGGGTGGTGTGGGCGGCATGATGCAGGATTTGGCGTTTGCGGTACGTTGTTTGACCTTGGGTATCCTGCGCATGGCATACACAATCAGGCGCTATATGACATATACTGACTGTTGAATCTGTCACAGATCCCCGGTATCGATGAAGCCATGTCCTTCGCCGAAGTCCTCAAGCAAGTCAAGTCGCTCTCATACGAGACCATCATCTTCGACACAGCGCCCACCGGCCACACGCTGCGCTTCCTGCAGTTCCCCTCGGTCCTCGAGAAGGCCCTGGCCAAGGTTTCGCAGCTCTCTTCGCAATACGGCCCCTTGCTCAACGGCTTCCTCGGCTCCAACGGCACGCTTCCCAACGGCCAGAACCTGAACGAGATGATGGAGAAGCTCGAGACGTTGCGGGCAACCATCTCGGAGGTGAACACGCAGTTCAAGGACGAGCGCCTGACCACGTTCGTGTGCGTCTGCATCCCCGAATTCCTGTCGCTGTACGAGACGGAGCGCATGATCCAGGAGCTGGCCAGCTACGGGATCGACACCCACAGCATCGTGGTCAACCAGCTCTTGTTCCCCAAGCCCGGTTCCGACTGCGAGCAGTGCACGGCCCGCAGGAAGATGCAGAAGAAGTACCTGGATCAGATCGAGGAGCTGTACGACGAGTTCAACGTTGTCAAGATGCCGCTGCTGGTGGAGGAGGTCCGTGGTAAGGAGAGGCTGGAGAAGTTTAGCGAAATGCTCGTTAAGCCCTTTGTGCCGCCACAATAGGAGGCTTATGTTATATAATATAAAAGGCGTAATAATGATAATCTACAAATTCTTGTCTTTCCTGGTCGTGACCAAGACACTTGAGGTCGTGATGTGAATAGGCTTTTGGGTCTAGACACTGCGCCGAAGGTTAATTCACTTCAGGGCATATGTGGAAATACAACACAATCACACATGGAACACCAGAGAGGAAAGACTAGATAAAAAAACACTTGTTTTCTATTATTACGATTTCTAGCCCTCGAAAGCAATCTAAACCGAGTAACACGTGCAGCAAAATCAAGCAGCTATAAAAGACGGAGTGAGTGGGAGAATCATGGTAGGTCAAGTCCGTACGTAGGTCGTCCATTGCCTATTTAAAGGGGGGGGGGGTGCGCGGGAGTCGGTTCATGCCGACGTTCTCCTTCGCTTGTCATGATCCCTCCAACCATCATCAAGAAAGAGAGCAACCGCTGGCGGTCACTAAAAGTCCCCTTTCCCCAAGCAAACCGTCCTTCTCTTTTTCATAACGTCCATCATTTGCCGTCATTTTCCCCCTTCCCTTAGATATTTCGTTTGCATGCCATCATGTCCATCCATCCATCCATCCATCCATCACATATATACGCCTTTCGCGCGCCCATATGGTCCCTTCGCGTGACCATCCTGCCGCCCATCCTGCCCTGGCCCTCCTTCCGTTCCGTTCCGTTCCGTTCCCTGGTCTCCTCAACCCATATGGTAGTTTTGAGATCAAGTGCAGAAAAGCAAAAACCATAAACGCCTCCAATGCTCTCAAGAAACAAAAAGTGAATGTGAATGCATACTGGCTGGCCGTTCCTTGGGCCATCCATCTCTCGTGGCCTTCTTCCTCATCTGGGTATTTTTGTTGAATCTTTTTGTGTGATGTTGCCGCTGTTCCCCTTTCAAATGTCATGCATGTGGTTGTTTGTGTGATTTGGGTTGTTCTGATATGTGCATGCATAGGGTGTTGTTATGTTGTGGTGCGAGCAAAGTTCGAAAACCGGGGATTGTGCTGATGACTATCATGCCGGGTATGTCATTTTCTCTGATGCCTGTCTTGTTCTTGCTTTAGAACCATGTGTACCTATGGCATCCCTCCCAGCTCCCGGTAATCACTCGGCCGGACCCGCCTTTGGCGGTTCTGGTGACGGTGCGGGTTGACGGGTTTCCTGAAGTAGGCATCGTCATCGTCAGCGGGCTGATGAGAGAAATTCTTGAATTGGTGCTGCTGGCCTTGATAGCCGCCACCATTATGCATGCCCATGCCGGCTACTTGATTCATAATGTTCATTCTGCCACCGCCTGGTCCCATGGTGCCACCCATGTTAGGACCGTTGGGAACGCCGCCGTGGCCGTTCATGCCCATGCCGTTGTTCCACATTCCGGGATTGCTGCCGTTGGGCATTCCGCCGGGGCCACCGGGGAAACCACCAGGGCCCATCCCACCGTTCATGGGTGGGAAGCCAGGTCCCATGCCGCTGGCCATCATCGGGTTCATCATGTGGTTCATCATGCCCATGTTCATGTTGGGCATTCCCATACCTCCAAAGTTACCCATCATGGGCATGCCCGGGAACATTGGCGGCATGCAGTTCATGGCATTCATGGCATTAATGCCGGGCATACCGGGCATTCCGCCCATCATTTGTTCCATCATGGCTTGCTGCTGGGTTTGTTGGGCCTTCTGCTGCATGGCCTTGGGCGCCTTAGGGATCTTGGGGTTCTCGAGGGCATCTTCGGCAGGGCGCTTTTTCGAAACTTGCTGACTTTGTTGTTCCCGGTTAGCCTGTGTTGGTGGCGTTGTCTGGCCGGTGGAGCCGGATTGCATCGATGCTGCACTTGACGCTTGTGATGTCTGCTGCTGCGAGGTTTGCTGCGATGCAGATGGTGCAGTGTTAGACGGAGTCGGAGATTCGGATTTTGGCCTGGTTTGCTCAGTGTTGTTTTCAGCGGCAGGAGCGTCGGGAGATGTCGGAGACTTTGCTGCTGTCGGGCTGTTGGGACTGCCAGGGCTTTGGGACCCTTCTTTCGCCTTACTATTCTTTTCCGCGAGGAAAGCCTTGATCTTCTCGACCGCCTCCTCATCCGCCTTCAAGTCATCGATAAGTACGCCATCGGACTTGCAGCCTGGGCAGATGAAGTCGCTCTCAATGAGGGCGTTGGTAATGCAATCATTGCAATACGTCTTCTCACAACACGGTGTCTTCATTGGGTCTATGAACAACTTGTGGTCGATGGGGCACTCCAGCCCACGCTCCTGGATCTCCTTGTCTCCCTCAGGAGTAGCCTTTTGAGCTGCCGAGTTTGACTTGGCTTTGGCCTGAAACTGTTCCCACGACGCCTTGTCAGGCTCGGCAATGACGAACTCTCCGTCGGCATTAACCATGATGCCAGACGGGGTCTTGGTTTCGTCACCGTCCCCATTCTGACCCAGGGCGGTTGCCTTGTCTACTGTCTTTAGGAAGGATTTGGGGATGCCGGTGGTCCGCTTTACGCGGGGTCGGTTGTCATAGTCGGGGTTGTCGTTGGTTGGGCAGAGTTGGATCCAGTGACCCTTCTCGCCACACCTGTAGCAGATGTATCCCTGCGGAGGGTCATGGTCAGGGACGTTGGCAGGCTTCTTGGGGCCAGATTTAGCGACATATTGCTGCCTAAACATCCGAGTTAGTATCAACACATTTCGCGGTTAATTGAAGCGGTGCAAAGTATACGTACGTAGCCATTTCCTCCTCCCTCGCGGTGAAATTCTCGGTCTGGGCTTGGAAGACGGCTGCCATCTTCTCTTCCTCAGTCATGGCATTGTTAAGCTGCACGACTGGGTTGGCGACCGGCTTAGCCAAGGCCTTGACGATCGGCTGTTCTTTGCGCGATGAGTTCTTGGCATGTACGGGCATTTTGCCCGAGACATAGCGAGCAGCTCCTCCCCTACCCTGTACTTTGGCGGGCATGCGGCGGGCAATGACCGTGGTTGATCTTGGAATAATGGTTGTATCGTCATCATAGACTGGACCCGTGTCAGCGTTCTGAGCATAGCCATTTTGATATCCACTTGGGTCGTACTTACCTTCCTTCATGCCCTCATCGGCAGCGATGACAAGGTCGAAATCAGTGCCATCGCCGAGCGCACTTTTCAGGATGATTTCACGTTTTAGTTCGAAGACGGATATGCCAGTTCCGTCGAACTCCACACGGGTGGGCTCTTTGTTAGACTTGAACTTGAAGAAGACTGAGGACTCCATGTTGAGTTCAGGTTGATGTGATGTTGACTGTAGAGGCAATGGTCATAGGTTGCGCAACTGGGATGCCAAACAGGATCCAGAAGTGACACCACGCCCAAGGCAAACACTGTAGTATTAGAAGACTCTCCTAAACGATGTTGACGTACGATACGAGTTGGGGGCTGGGGCTTGTGAAATTGATTTCTGCGTTGTCTCAGGTGGTAGTGAATTGTCCCCTTTCAACAAAATCAATAGGCTTGTTTCCTTGTTCCTCTCTTTTTCTTGCTCTTGGATTTGCAGAAGTTAGACTGAGTCAATTCTGAATGTACTCGTAGGAAGAGACACAAAGTGACAGATAAAGAGAAGGAAAGTACAAAGACCCAGCGAGACGGCAACAACCAATTCAAGGGGGATGAATGGTATGTTGGAAGACTCGCACTTGTTTCCCGTCCCAGATATCAAATCAATTGCGCCACAGCCAGAGACTCAGATCACCTTCCAGGCCAGCCCAGCGAGCCAACAGCCAGAAAATATCGAGTCTCGAGATTTGTCAGTACGCGAGGAAAAGGAAGAAAGTGAGAACGTTTGCGTGATATTTAGGTGATGACGGAATGATGGCACGCCGTCACGCGTTGGCTGGAGTGATAATGGTCGGTTTTCGCTATGGTATCGTGAAACGTCACGAATCACGTTTGGCTCAGATTGTCGGTCGTCGTTCGGTGCGCTAATGGAATGGTGAGAAATCGCGAAACGTTTGTCGTAGACGGTGAACAAAGCGACGACGCTGGGAAAGAAAAGAATTGATGAATCGAAGGTCGGCCGATGCAGTTGTGATGGCCAACTGACTGATTCGCCGTGGTGTCGCGAGTTGAAAGTTTTGCTGGAGGAAGAAATGAACGGGAGGGTTGGGGGATCGGGGGAATCCGAGAGGGCAGCTGAAATGGAAAGTGGAATGTTAACGCTGGCGCCTATTGAAGGATTGGATGGACGGAAGTAGAATGACTAAGCAGCCCTGTGCATTACATTTGCTGCCAGGTGAATAGGTGCAGGTTCGGCAGGCAAGTAGGAAGCGCATCGGGCGTTTGAAAGTGACACGGCAGGCTCCCCACTTTGAAGTTGCGTCCGTGCTCCAAACGGTTGAAAATTGCACCTGGCTCCCCGGCACTGGCAGCCAGCCGACGACTGCTTGGCAGTGACTGGCAATGGGAAACACCTCCTACCAGGGAAGCCACCGTACCAACGTCCATTGCTACTATGTACACATACTAGCTCGGTGAAAGTATACATCACCACAATCTCAGGGTCCCAACAAACCTTTGATTTTCCAGTCTGTCTTTAGAGCATTGCTCTGTGGCCGGTCTAACTCGTGGTTTTTTTTGTTTTTTTTTTTGGGCACGATCGAGGATGTCTAGGCTGGGTTATCGCAGGGTACGCGGTGCTGCACTGTTACGCACACGAGCTGCTTGCGCTAGGTGGAGGGGATTGCATGATGATGATGACGATGTTTTTGCCGTTGAAGGGAGCAGTGGGAGCTTCCGTGTTACACACCCGGACGGACAATGGGCAGGCGCTCGACGATATCGTTGGATCATTGGAGGCAAATGAGCCCATTATCGTCAGAGTTGCGCAGTCCCCTCATTTACTTTCATCTGTCTCTTTCTTTGTTTATACTCCAACTTTTGGCCACCCAACCCTTCGCTACCTATTTGTAGCACAAGCAAGCACTGACAAGGAAGAACAAGCACCTCGTTTTCCACTTGTACTTGCAGAGCCGCTACAGTACCTAAGGTCCCCTCCCGCAAAGTGGAAGTGGTGCCCGTTACTTAGTGTACCGGTATCCACCTCCATCGGCCCATCCCGTCGGTTCGTCGTCGGATCACTTTCATCATCGCTTTTTCCGTCGCTCTCGGCTCTTGGTACCTTTTTCCCAAGTTACAAATCCTGCCTGCCCCACGTCAACCTATCTTTTGTCCTTCTTCCCCAACTTTCTTACCTTTCTACCTACCACTGCCTACTTCGCTTTATTCCTCCATTTGTACACAAAAATTCCAAAACACCACGACATCATCGTCACCATCGGCAAAAGAGGATTTGACAGCTTCTTGTGCAATGACAAACCTTCTTTACCATCGATCGTGAGCTGCGCTTCTCATAGATAACATATACACGATACGTCCCGACAACGTCCACCACGATCACAACATCGCCACCTCCAGTGACTTCACTCCAGTCTCCAAGTTTCGGCAAGCCATTGCTAGCTACTTTCTGGAACCAACCCATCCGCCCGAGCCTAGCTTCGAACCGTGCTCCCTATATACCTTCAGCCCTAGGAACCGGTCATCCGAAATCCGAGCACTCCATAGTCCCATCCCATCGTCGGGCAAGTCCATACGTACCGAAATAACGAGCCTTACCCTCTTCCTCGGTCAAAATGGTTCTCACGCACACTACCAACCATACCTATAGCCATCCTTTCCCGACCGTCACGCTCGCCTTCTTCCTCCGGTACTGCTCCCCGCAGCTCAATCCCTTCTCCCAGCATGTCATGAGCACCGACACCCTCTCGTCGCATGTCGACCCGGCCACCGGCCGTCTACACACGACTCGCATCCACCTCAAGAAGTCGCGCATGCCACCTGCTATCATGAAGATGCTCCCCACCAGCATTACCGGTGGTGCCACGACCGAGAAGGCATCCTACATCCTGGAGACCAGCGTTGTGGACATGAAGGAGGGCTGGATGTCGACCGAGAGCCGGAACCTGAACTTTGCTGGTGTTCTGTCGGTGGTGGAGAAGCAGATCTATACGATCCCCAAGAACAACAATGATTATGGAAATACGACCGATGTTGCCACGACGGTGGTTTTTCGATCTCGCTTTGGAGAGCGGATTCGCGATAAGCTGGGTCACTTGCACGCGCACGAAGTTGAACAAGAGAAGGGCGGCTTCTTTTCCCGGCTTGGTGCCCATGGCATCCAACGGAGCATTGAAAGCCTGGCGTCGAAGAAGACCCAGGACCAACTTGGCAAGAGCCGAGAGGGCATGAAGCTGATCCTCGAGCGCCTTCGCCAGTCGGGCATAATGGGCGTCCTGGAGCTCAGGAAGATGACAAGGGAACGCAACATGGAGAGAGCTTGAACGGATTGCTGGGCTTGAGCGATGATGACCGTCTAGCCGTCCGTGCTCTGGGGCCTTTTCAAAGTTTATGCTTACTTGCCCTTGCCGCGCGGTCTTTGTCCGTTGTTGAGCGTCTGCGAGACGTACTCGGCCCTGTTGCCCGCTATATCTGGCGCTCGAACTTCGCCATGAGTTCGCTATCAGTGTGGGCAAAGAAGTCCGGCGGAAATGCCCCGACGAAAGGCGCATCTTTTCTACAGCACCGCAAGACGAGATGGGCCTTAGCCCCTGTGGGCTGTCCTTTTTGGTGCTGCGTTTGTACACTACCTCATTGTCGTTGATTTTAGCATGGCGTTGGTTCAGGTTCTGTGTTGTCACTGGGTCGCTTACGATTGGGGAAGTCATCCTCACGACACGCTCACACGCGAGCATATACCCGCGTACCCCTTCTTAAAGTTTTTGAAAGGAGGGAGACTAGTGGCTGCGGCGTCAGCCGACTGGTTGAGGGGACTGCGCGTAGCCTGTGTGTCATTTTATTCCACTCTTTGTGTTGGTATTGGTTATGAAAAGGAACGGTTTCGGCAATCACTGCTTCACTAACGTATATATGTGTATGTTTATGATATATATCTTGACGGAAGGCCCAGGACTGATCGTCGAGAAGAAAATCTAAAAGGAGGCATAATACGGACGTGGATATACAGGGGTGATGCACTACGATCTCTCATGCAAATCTCTTTATTTCATACCGAGCTGACGGGATTTCAACATAATATTTAGGATTATTTTTGATCATTACGAGCTTCGTCTCTCATATACTGGTATCTTAACTCTTCATTCGCCATAACTTCTATGATCATCACGCCTCCTTTACCTGACAAACCTGCCCTTTCCACCTCCATGGTGTTTACCCGAGAACTTACTCCAGCTCTGAGGCGCCGTCCCCCTGCCCAAAGGCTGCTGGCTCTGCGGCGCATCCGGGTTCGTCGTGAACGGGACCGTGCAGTTCAAGCAGTTCACTCTGCCCAGCAAGAACTCGAGCTGCCTGTACGCCGCTGACGGCGCATACTGCGGCACCATGTGGCCTGACATGTCGATCTGGATCCAGGTCAAGCCTCGCTCGCTGCCCATGGATCCGAACACGCCGCCGGCCGCCAGCGTCGACAGGTCCGTCATGGTGTTGTACGGCACATAAAACGGCTGGTCGGGCTTGTTCTGCAACCCGAGCTTGCCGCCCCAAGTCATGTTCTGGATGCCCAGGAGCGTGCCGTTGGCGATCAGGACCATATCCATCGCGCCGTGGCCGATGATCACGTTCTTGGTCGCGTCGATGACGTGCGGCAAGGCATGGAAGATCGACGGCTCCGACCGGTCACGTCCGCCCACGAACACGTCCCGCTCCGAGCAACTGGACCACTTGACGTTCTCAGGAGCGTGGATCGCCTTCTTGACGTCGTCCCGGTCAAAATACACCTCGGCGCCCTCGGGCAGGTACCCCATCGATCCCGGGAACCCAAGCACGTCCCACAGCAGGGGACAGGTGGTGGCCACCTGGTAGATGTTGAAGCACGGGTTCAACAACAAAATGGCGTCGAAGACGTCGTAGAACAAACCCCAGCACTCGTTGCGCGTGGTGCCGTTCTTATCGGTACCGGGCAGCTTGGAGGGCTGCGGGCCCTTGGGCGGGTAGACGAGGTATTGAGAGACGAAGTCGGAGTAGCCGCACTTGGCGTCGACCGACTTGATGTGCGCCCGGAAGGTGTCGTTGAAGGGAAAGAGTCCCGACCAGTACTCGGTGAACTGGACGACGGGGATCGGCTCTTGGACCTCGTCCCACGAGATCACCGGGTCGTAGATCATCAGACCGGACAGGTCGTAGTAGGTCTTGTCGTTGGCGTCGAGAAAGGCGGAGGCGATGTAGGGGCAGTACAGGCCGGCATAGGACTCGCCGGTGATGTAGACCTTGTAGCCCTGCATGGCGAAAGTGTCGATGAAGTTCTTCCAGAAACCCATGAACTGGGCAGCGACATCCTCCTCGCTCGTGGCAGTGACGTTTCCGGTAGAGAAGCCGGTGCCGACGGGCTGCTCGACCCAGATGACGTTGGTCAGGGTGTGCCAGCTCCAGGGGTTCTTGACGGGCTTGTAAGTGCCATACTGCCAGAGAAAAGGGCCGTTTTCTTGGAGGAAACCTTCCAGCGAGGAGCAGCCGGGCTATGAGAGACATGACTTGTTAGATAGTCTGCTGGTTTCTCCAGGGGGGTTGGTAGATATGATGGAACTTACACCACCGTTAAGCCAAATCAGAATTTCTTTCTTGGCGGCGGGATTTGTAGATGGGAAGAACCACCAGAAAAGCTCGCTCTTCTCCTCAGAATCCTGGCTGATAGGCAACGTGCCAGCATAAGACTCTCCCACGTCAAAGTCTACATCAGGGATGTTCTTTCCGTCGACGGCGAACTCTGCGTCCTCGGTGTTAGTTTCTGGGTGAAGTTGCGTTCAAGGTGGATATAAGCTCACTTGTAGTGTTGCCATTCAGAAACTTGGGCTCTTGAACCTTGGCGACATCACGCTCAACGGCCGGGGCAGTCTCGACCTTCGCAGCGTGGTTCTTGAGTCTGTTGGCGACATGCTCCAGGTACTTCTTCTCAGCCTGGCCGAAGCTAGGACCGCCAGCGGTGGCAGTTGTCGCTAAGAGTAGCGACGAGACTAGCGCGGTCAGACGCATCTTGGGCTGGCAGCTTCTTCTTTTGAGATGACAGCTATAAAGAGGGCCCGTGCGGTATAAAGAAGAGGGAGGAGGAGGGTGGAGGGGAAAAAAGAGGTTGTACAGGGTGAGGCAGGGAGGGGGGAGTCTCACCATGAAGTACTCGACCGACAAAAACAGAGCTTCCTGCTTTCGAGTTACTTCGTTCCCAACGGAGGAAAGATAGGCCTAGAAATCGATGAGGGATGGCATATCTAGTTTAAGCAGAAAAGGGAAGTGATCTGAAGCTAGAGTTCCACCCCGCCCTGCCTAGCTTCCGCGTTGACATGGCAAACAACAGCCTTCCTCCGAGACTGTCTGTCTCCATTCTTGTTGGTGCTACTAGTGTAAGCTTTCATAGTTCGGATGCTTAGAGGCTTAACCGATGCCACTTTTTTTTTTCGGTCTGATATACAGTGATGCTGATATGACAGCAGGAATCAGGAGCAAAAGCTCCAATGAGATTTTGCGCTTTCCAGCTCTTTACCTGAGACCTCTCAAGCATCAACGCTGTTAGGAGGACATGTCACAGGAGGACGGGGCTTGAGAGGGTGATCGGTCCCGGTCCGTCACGCACAACGTTTGCTTGCATTCCCACGGTGTATCATATTCCCGTCTTTTCCTTTGCACCTAAGCACCTACCCGTCCTGGAAGTTGAGATGCCAATATTGGGATATAAGCAATGCAAAACCAGGCTGTTGGTCGCATAACTGAGGTAGGATGAGTATGCAGACACTGGCACGCATGTAAGGCAGACAAGTTGACAAGACCAGTAGCACCATATGATCTCGGACTTGCACAGCAGGTTTGATTGTGTCGTTGGTGCAGCATGGGATGGGTGGGTTACGTGCGCCGTGTGTTGATGGGCAAGTTCTCATCCCACCTAGGAAGATTGACAGGCGTTGAGATACATCAATCGAGGGAGAGGGTGAGAAGATATGGAAAGCCGACGTTGGTGAGATGACCGTACCATTCTACCATTGAAGAAATGCAATGTTGATGATAACGGCAGCCTAGGATGACATGAACTACGTCAACCTCTTAACGATGAAAAAGCCGGACTGCCGAGATCAGCCAATACGAAGCACACACATTTTGTTGGAGTCATGGATTACCCATCAATCCCTGGTACGTACATGAATCATGGATATTGTCTTACCTCATCCCCGATATTCTTTGGAATACCATAGCTCCGTCCCGCGGCGCAGGGAAGGGATAGGGAATATTGGAGAAAAGATAAGCTCAGACTGAGGTTCTGAACTACACTTTTCTCCAGCGTATATGCGGACGGTCCCGGACGATGGCGGAGTCGTCTGTATTTCGCGCAGAACTAGACAGAAAGAAAGTTGAAAAATCGAAAACTACGGTTCCGAATCCCGAGTCGTTTATCGATCGGTTCGCTATGTCTCCGTCGGTAGTTGGCGACAGGGGATGAATATCTGGTTTTCTCCATCTTTCGGGTTGTCTCAAATGGCAGAATGCACGTTCAATGTTTGGGACTCGCGATACAATAAATCTCTGTCCAAGTCCATGGAACGGAATGGAACTGGTCACGCCCACGAAGCGCCGGGTGTGCTGCACACTGCACGATCCACAACGGCCGCCACCATCCCGATATGGCAGGTCACTTACAAGTCTGCGGCACTGATTGGTCAACGGAAAACCAGCGTCCGCTCTGCCCCTGTCCATCGCTCGCTCGCTTTTGGTGACCGAGACGGAGTCCATCGTGCAAAATCACGGTGCCGTGTTGAGGTTCCCGGGCTATAACGAAGATAGGTCGGCTCTCTGGTAACAGTTCCAACGAGGCTCGACGCCGCGCAAAATCAAGCTTGGCCGAGTAGAACTGCGCAAAGGGATCCAAGCCGACCGAATAGAATCGAGAATCTGACCAGCCGTGGGTTTGGTTCCGAAGGGGTATTGTACACAAATGAACTGTCTACAGATTCACAGGCTGCTCTGTGTAGCCGGTATTTGTAGCGCGCGGTGAGTAAGACGTCATTAGAGCGCCTGAATTTGGCCTTACTTTCCGCCTTTCTTCTTTTTATCAGATCCTCCCGCCGCTGCTCTAGCCTGCGCTTCTTCCTGGGCGATGAGGTTTCGGATATCCATCGCGGTGAGCCATGATTGCACGCTGTTGATGACTTTATCCAACACCTCCCCGCCTTGTAAGACATTGGGGAGGTTGTGGACATCCAGCCCACTCCGATGATCAGTACACCGGTCCTGCTGGTAGTTATATGTCCTGATCTTATCACCGCGCGACATCTGTGACTGAGATAGCACACTGTCTCTCAGGTCCTTTGCCTGCGCCTCTCTTTGTTCTCGCCTTAGCGACGCAATTCTCGATCGAAGCAAGCGCCAAGCTCTTTCTCTGTTTTGCGACTGCGATCGCGAATCCTGCATGCTGACCTGAATGCCGGTCGGGATATGGGTCAGCCGAATAGCAGATTCTGTCTTGTTAACGTGCTGACCGCCGGCACCGCTCGCGCGCATCTTCTCTGACTTGACTTCTGTCGGGTCAACGTAGAAGTCACTTTCCGGGTTGTTGAAGTCGTTCTCGGCATCAGTGCTGTTTTCGGGGAACGATGGCAAAACCCAAACTGCTACCGCACTTGTGTGAGTGCGTCCCTGCTTCTCGGTCGCGGGAATACGTTGCACGCGGTGCATACCCGCCTCTCCGCGGAACGCTGCGAAGGCGCCGGGCTCCGTTACTTCGAGTACGGCTTCTGAGATGGGAACCTCACCGTC
The DNA here is from genome assembly GCA_009805345.1 of Neurospora sp. FGSC 26628. Lineage (NCBI taxonomy): Eukaryota > Fungi > Ascomycota > Sordariomycetes > Sordariales > Sordariaceae > Neurospora > Neurospora sp. FGSC 26628. Next base: position 294,372 of record RAOO01000037.1, read on the forward strand.
CAAGCCTGGCGTACGATCTTCGGCTTCCTGGTACGAGATCACCCGCGCAGAATATCCCTTGTTCTCGCAATATTTCTGGTACATGCGGAAAAGGGTATCGGCAAAGTGGCGCCCTTCAGTGCCTCCTGGCCCAGGATGGAGTTCTATCAGGCATGGCATGTCCGCAAACGGGTGCTTCGGTGTCAGGGTCGCTGAGAGATTGAGCCCCAGAGTTTCCAGGTGCTTTTTTGTTGCATCGAGATCGTCGTTAGCGAGCTGGCGCAGCTCGGCGTCGTCTGATTCCAGGAGTCCATTGAGCTCATCCAGCGCTGCTTTGGCCTTGTCCAGCTCTTGTAGAGCAGCGACAACCTTTGAGATTTCGCCGGCGCGCTTCGCAGCTGTAGGTTCGTACTCGCTCTCAAGTTGCTTCGTCAATTGTTGATGCTCGGCGGCTAGATTGCGCGCTCGGTCGAGGAGGACAGGTGGAAGTCCTGCGAGTGTCTGGCTGGCTGCGACAAGAGACGCGTCAGAAGGTGCCCCTTAGCAGATCGGATTCCACGGCTTGCGACCGGAATCTGGGGAGAAATGCTTCCATACCTGTGCCAGCTTTGCGAAGCTGAAGAGAGACGAAGACACCCGAGCGCCTTAACGAACGGGCGCAGCTCCGACATACCCATGGTGCCGCCAACATGGTTGCAGACAGACGGAAAACCTTTGCGACATCCAGATGGCTTCCAGAGCTGCCCGCTTCAATGCAAGGTCAAATGCCAATCTCTCCCACTTTGCGGACCGATAGGCCAATTGATCGTTACGCAGCGCGTATCTTTCCCCATACATTATGCACTGCCTGCCGGAAACTTGATGTATTCTGCCGTAAGAAACCGCCTGCCGGAAACAATCTGATGTCAGTCTGGACCCTCCACATCCCGGCAGAAAGCGATGAATGGCTTTCAATTGCAGCCCCTCCCCCGCAGCGTGCCGTGCCTGTTCCGTCTGAGGTGTCGTCGCAATTCGTTCCCTGGACGAGCCACCCGTTCGAGCCGTTTCGCACTTGAGTCACTGTCAGCCAAAGAGGTTCCCTTTTGAAGGACTTTTCGACAACCCACCCGGATTGCCATCAACACACAACAGACACCTTCTTACAACATGGCGACCAACGTTAACGCCGAGGCGCTCAAGGAGGCGCCCATCCCCGAGGCGATCGAGAAGCAAGCTGCCCACAAGCAGACAGTGGACCCCTACAATGTCAGTTCTGGTTAGGTCTGTGTACTTGCATATGTATGGCGCATTGGTCTGACTGCCTCTCTTCCGTCGCGAACAGGTCCAAGGCGAAGTCGGCGAGGATGGCGTTGTCAAGGCCATCGATTACAACAAGTTGGTCGAGGAGTTCGGCACCAAGAAGATCGACCAGGCCCTGCTCGATCGCCTCGAGAGGGTCACCGGCAAGAAGCCCCATCGCTTCCTCAGGAGAGGCATTGTCTTCTCCCACCGCGACCTCGAGCTTATTCTCGACCGCTATGAGAAGGGCGAGCCCTTCTTCCTCTATACCGGCCGCGGCCCTTCCTCCGACAGTGTCCACGTTGGCCACACCATTCCCTTCGAGTTCACAAAATGGCTTCAGGATACCTTCGATGTTCCTGTAAGTACCTACGCCGTCGCAACAACATGGAAAAAGGCAGAGATGACTAACGGTGCCGCCTCCAGCTGGTTATCATGATGACCGACGACGAAAAGTATCTCTTCTCCGACAAGAGGACGATCGAGGAGGTTGAGGGCTACTGCACCAACAACGCCAAGGACATCATCGCCGTCGGCTTCGATCCCAACAAGACTTTCATCTTCAGCGATTTCCAGTTTATGGGTGGCGCCTTCTACAAGAACGTTGTGCGCCTGTCCAAGCACATCACCCTCAACCAGGCCCGCGCTATCTTCGGCTTCAACGACAGCACGAACATCGGTCGCATTCACTTCGGCAGTATTCAGGGTGCTAGCAGTTGGGCGTCGTCCTTCCCCCACATCTTCGGCGAGGATGAGTCCAAGAGCGTCGCTATTCCCTGTCTCATTCCCTGCGCCATTGATCAGGATCCCTACTTCAGAATGACCAGAGACGTCTCCGCTCGTTTGAAGTACAAAAACACCAACATCTCGTACGCGAAGCCGGCCCTGATTCACTCTCGTTTCCTTGACGCTCTTCAGGGCCCCGGCACAAAGGTACGTACTAGGCGTTGATCGCTTTGTCTAACCTTGATCTTGGCATTTATTGACATGTGTATAGATGTCCGCTTCTATCGACGAGTCTGCTAGTAAGTCATTGTCCCTACTCCAGTCCCAGGCCATGACTGGACCTACCACATGGCTTGTTGTGGTCTCCTATCCGGACTTTTGCTGACCCTTGAAAAAAGTTTTCATGAGAGATACCCCCAACCAAATCAAGAACAAAATCAACAAGTATGCCTTTTCGGGTGGCAAGGTCTCCGTTGAGGAGCACCGCGAGAAGGGAGGTGACACTAGCGTCGACGTGGCCTACCAGTACTTGCGCTTCTTCCTCGAAGATGACGAGGAGCTGGAGAAAATTCGCGTCGCCTACGAGTCTGGTGACATGTTGACTGGTGAGCTCAAGGCAATCTGCATCACGGAGCTTCAGACATATGTCGCCGCTTTCCAGGAAAGGAGAGCCAAGGTTGACGACGAGGCTGTCAAGCTATTCATGGCGACCCGCCCTCTCAAGTGGAACGGAAACCCGCGTGCCCCTATCGTGGTGCCCCAGGTGCAAAGCGCTGATGGGGAGGCGGCCGCTCAGGGCGGAGATGGAAAGTTGACCAAGAACCAGCTCAAGAAGCTCGAGAAGCAGAAGCAAATAGAGGCCAAGAAGGCCCAGAAGGCTAAGGAGAAGGAGGAGAAAGACAAGGCTGATGCCCAGGCTTAGAAGAAAAAGGGGACACCAAGGAGGATATTCCAGAATTTAAATTTGTATCAAGCGTCACTTCCCATCTTTGTTACTAGCCCGAAGCGTTCTGAAAAGGTGATGGCATCGGAAAAGGCCCGCGAGCGAGTCAGATATACCGATAACCGTTTTTGTCACGTCATTCGCGATTATGACATTAACCGAGACAGGAGGGAATACACAACACATTGGCGGCAAAGTAGTAGAAGGAAGGGGAACAGAGTCACCCTAGACAGGTAGGCAACGTTGAGAATATAATCTGGTCAAATGACGAACACCAATACATACGACCATAGATGGTAGAAAACTCGGGATCCCGTCCGCTCTTCCATAGATAAGCTACCAATCGCTCTCCCATAGATAAGCCAGTGAGGGCCAGACTAGTAGTTGGGTCGGTGACGACCAGCGAATCCCTGGTGTTGTATGTTTTTTTCTCGGAGCGTTGTAATTGGTCACGGGGTCCATCGTTCCCTTAGAAACTCCAGGGTCGATCCCAAAGACAAAGACGAAGTTGTGCAACAATCCGACGGCCAGGACAGCTTTCGACGCCATCTGTGCCGTCATCGGCGCAACAACAGGGAGCACGAGGGTGTCTACTATTCTGCTAGGGCTAGCAAAAAAGACCAGGACGAGGAAGACGATGATATCCGCACGCCGCAACGCAAGCGCTTTAAGACAAGTTCTCCTGTACGGTCAGCCCTCAGAACGTCCGCCGGACAGCTGACTCGCTCGAACGGTGACACCTCCGGATCACAACAGGTCCGACCGTCAGCTCCAGGTCGGAAGCGCTCTGGCCGGCGCAGCATACCTAGCCCGCCATCATCTCAAGGTTCCCGCGATGAAGAAGTGAGCGTCCAGGTCCCTAAGGCGAAGTTCGAGGAATGGCCGCTCGAGGATGTGGTTCTCAAGCGTGTAATGGCGAACGGGCTGGCGACTTTCCAGCCAGAGTTCGCCTGGGACTCCTGCGCGAATTACAAACGCAAAAACCCTACAACTGGACGCCTACAGTACTAGTCGCCGGTCAAGAGGCGTCCTACCACGAAGCGAGGCGTATTAATAAGAGTTCGCTTCACGCCTGAAGAAGACGGCCTTCTCCTCGAGCTGAAGGACTAGAGGCTGCTGTGGTAGGACATCCACAAGAAGTTCACTGATGCCTTCCCGCAGCGAGAGCGGCGTGTAGGGCCTCTACAGGTGCGATACTGTACGAAGCTGAAGGGAGGCGATTGAGCGAGGGAGGCAGCCGTCCTGTACGAACTGAGCGCGCTTGACGTTGACATGGTGAGCGGATGTTCATCCATATACGGCAAATGCTCAGTAGTAAGATTAGTTATACTATTTACTTTTCTGTATATTATACTTATAGCTTTTATAGTTTTTACTATCTAAATTGATTTTCTCCTTATGCCCGCCTTGCCGCACGATGATATCCCGACCTTTTATTCGAGTACTGAATACTATATAGTTCGGGCGATAGGAGGCAGATTCACCTTGGCGCGACACTCGGTCTAGATAGTCTTCAATACAAAAAGAGGGTAATATTAAAGGCTACCCTTACGACCTTCAGAATGTACAGAGGTTAAAAAAAAAGTTATTATATAGGCTAACGTGACGGGAAACTTGTTGAGCGAAAATTTAATTGTCAAGATCTGAGGACAGCTTGTGGCGACAGCCCAGCGTGAGATAGTAGAATATGACGGCACCGGTATTATAACGGTAGTCAAAGGACGATCTGATTATTCCACGTGATAGTCGAGTAAAATCTCGACGATCTTTGTCTAGCCTCGGTCCGTCGCTGCCTGGAGCGCTGTGCCGTAGTGTTCGCCTTGTATATTGACGTCGGCGCCCTTATCGAGCAGCATCTCGACGACCTCTTTGTGGCCTCGTGCCGAGCCCCAGAGTTAGAGGTTTGTAGCGTGCGTCGGCTCAAATCTCAATGCTCCCATGTTTACCGAACCCTTGGTGGTATAAAGTATGGCGTTAATCCCGTCCGAGCCCACATTATGGCTCGAGGACGAGGAATATACTGTTGAATGGTGATCTCAGGCGGATTATAAGGCGTAGTTGGTTCTTGTCGCTGGTCCCGGTTTTCTCCTCGTCCATTTAGCCGACGGACTGAAACCTTTGATACTTTTTCTCCGTAGACTTCGTCTGACCCATGACTTTTCCTTGTTGCTCCGTTGACGCTCTCTGTGATTCTCTATCTATAGGGGTTTCATTATGTATTGTTAGTACTAGTGATGCGCTCTACCACTAAGCTATATGGGCTTTAATGGTTATCCTGGCTTGGAAGAAGGTCTTTTATCACTTATTCTCCACTGGGATGCGGAGATACCACTACACCGACGAAGGCAGAACGACGGCTACCCGGGCCACCTCAACTAATTCCTGCGGATACGTCCCAGACTGAATATGATATCGATATGAAAGAAGATGTTCATGTCGAAACCCGAGAATTTGTTTAATCGCTGGGTGCTCTCTCTCGTTTTCGCTGGTCCGCATAGGGTGTGTCATTGAGCGGTAACGCCCAAACTTCCAGCACGATCACTAATATACGTTTCACCTCATCATTTTAATATAATATCGTATTGACTTGAGGCACTTTACTTGGGTATCTATCCGGAACCCCCTTCGAAGGTCGATACGCTGTGGCGATTGGACTCCAGTTCGCCCTGTCGAACCGAACAGGCCACACGGTCTTCACGTCGCCTGTCATTAAGCGCCCCTCCAACTCTTCGTTCANTGAGGCACTTTACTTGGGTATCTATCCGGAACCCCCTTCGAAGGTCGATACGCTGTGGCGATTGGACTCCAGTTCGCCCTGTCGAACCGAACAGGCCACACGGTCTTCACGTCGCCTGTCATTAAGCGCCCCTCCAACTCTTCGTTCACTGGTCTTAGTGCACCAGACTACCGCTGCCCGGCATCCGTAATATCCTGTTGAGTCACATGTGTGACAGGTTCCTTCTCCACGTCTGATCCATGACCATGATGCGGGCCGACGGTTGGGGATTGAGCCAACAGGTGATGCGTATACCTCTCGCTCTCCGGGGCAGGGTTGAACCACTTCTGGAATTTGGTGTCTTTCAATACTGAGCCTAGACAGATCGGTTAGCAAGAGGCTCAAGTATGGTCGAGTGGTTGACGAAACTCACGAAAGAAAATCATGCCGATCTGGGCCACCAGTGGACCCCATGCCACGATAGCGACGATTTGACCAAAGCCCCATTTGTTCTCAGCATTTGACGGGCCCGCAAGACTCCCGACCTCGATTCGAAGGGAGAAGAAAAGGACGAGAGCGCTACAAACCAGGACAAACGAGCAAAGGACGAGAAGGCCGCCCAGAATCCCGGTGATAATCTTGTACAGTTTCCAGTTCGTGATTTTGTTTCTCCGTACATGTATGAACGAGAACGCGCCGCCCCAGAGAATAAAGAGTGCCAAGGTACTGTAAGGGGTATATGTGACGAATTTTTGTATGGAGGTTGTTGATTTTTCGCGGTCCGAGGCCTCTGTCTGTGTCAGGAACACAATATCTGATGTTTTGAGATTAAAGTTGGATTCTAGGCAGGTTTTTTCGAAGGTCGTCTTATCATCGGATTTCACCTCTTTAAGAAAGGTCATACTGACCCCAACCACGAGGCCCAACAGCACAGAAACGCCCGAAAAAGTGAGGACCGGGTATCGATATCGTCCAGGAAACCAGGGCCACAGACATATAAGGACGGCTACGGAAAGGACGGTACCGAGATATGTGAAGTAGCCCGAGTACGAGGCCCAACAGCACAGAAACGCCCGAAAAAGTGAGGACCGGGTATCGATATCGTCCAGGAAACCAGGGCCACAGACATATAAGGACGGCTACGGAAAGGACGGTACCGAGATATGTGAAGTAGCCCGAGTAAACGTGACCAGGCGAATCGTAGATGACGTTGAAGCAAAGGGTGCCTACAGCTAGGGTCAAGGCAAAGACGTAACATGTTGACCAGAAGACTTCGAGGCAATCATCGGCTGCTTTGCGCCACAACGAAGTTACCTTCTGGTTGGCCTGTGCCGGGTTCTTTCGAATGCGATATGTTCCGGTTATGTAAAAACCGACATAGATGAGTAAAAAGACGGTGGTAAGGGCTGCTTGGATGCAAAAGGCAATGTTTACCTGAGGTTCACGTGTTAGAAGACATATCAGGAAGGGTCGGGTGAATGACGGATGTGTTGAGCATACCCCAATCTGAGACATAGAAGCCGATGTAGAAGAGCAGGAACAAACTCTCGAGGACCGCTTGGACCACGAACGCAGCATTTACCTGCAGGATTTTCGTGTGTGATGGAGGCTTTAAGTGGTTACCGTGGCAGAAAAAAGGCACACTTTACTCACCCCGATGCCAGAAACATCCGGATTGCCTTCCCATTTTAGGGCCCTGCAGAACTCTATGGGACATAGGTCGAGGGTATGCTGGACAAGATTCCCTAGAAGGAAGTCTTTATTCATGTTATTGGTGAACCAGTCGGCGGTCTGGCCCAGGGTGCAATTGGTGAACTCGTCGTCGGTACAACACGAAATAAAGTTGTTAAGCTGATAGATGTGTATGTCCAAGTTTTTCTCACACTTCTTATGATTGCCCAAGAGATAGCCGAGGAACTTGGTAGCTGCAATGGAGCAGTTGTCGGTACAGTTCGGTCCAATGTATCCTACAAAGCTCTGGAGAGTGAGATTGGCGGTAACGAGAGGGTTACAGCCGGGGTTTTCCCAATTAACTTCTTTGGCCATGGTTCTTCTGGACGGGAGTAATCAGTTTGGCTGCTGATCTCGTAGAGGGGGGATACGTTTGGGTATCGTAGTGTATAGAGAATATGAGAGAGGTGGGCGGTTGAGGACAAACTATTGCCTCCGGGAGAGTCGGCCTCGTCTTCCTCTTAAAAGACGGACAGCTGGGCATCTATATCGAGGGTGGACGCCCTGGGATGTCTATTTGCCTCGAAGGGGCGCAATCGCAAGGGATTGACAGTTACACAACTTAGGGAATACAACAAGGCTCCGGTCTGTCCTAGACTGCACGAGAGCCTTACGCAGTACTCGGTTCCGGCCGCAATCACTATTGGTTGTGTTCCAAAGTCATATAAGGAACGACCTAAATTGGTGCTTACTGCTGACCGAGGCCATATATACAGGCCCAGAGAGATACCAATCCTTTCCTGAAGACGTAGTGCAACAATAGAATGTGGCTGGGTCGACAATCCATAGCTGACACGCCCTTTGCAGTTTGGATGCCAGACATTCTTTAAGCTGTATCACGGCGAGCCTGATTTTTGCGTAAGCTATCGCAACACCCCGCGCATTTCTGGTAGGACAATGTCTAAGGCTTTGCCTAGGCTCGATCTCCAAATAAAAACCCGGACGCCCGCTAGCGGTTATTGTACGCTTGTTTGGTACTATAAGCCGAATAGTCGTAAGAATAAACCAAATACGTTACGGTCAGTACATTATACCTTTGCTATTGTCATGGCACTGGCGTCGTGGCTGGCTGTGTCTAAGGCGGCTTTTGGGCGGTCAGGCCCGGCAGAACTCGCGCACTTTATTTTAAGGCGCACCTCGTTCGCCGGCCTTTGTGACAACACGATTCTGGGCACAGGCAGGGCTGGGCCAAAAGAAGTCGATATGAATAAATCAATAAAGCTAAAGAGTAGAAAAGAGGAAGTGCGCCTTAAAATAGGGTGCGCGAGTTCTGCCGGGCCTGACCGCCCAAAAGCCGCCTTAGACACAGCCAGCCACGACGCCAGTGCCATGACATCACCCCCTCCAATGAAAGGCTCAGCCCCAGAGCCGTAAAAGAAAAAAAGAAAAGAAAAAAAGAACTATTGTACAAAAATAATAACTCGAGCAGGGTTCGAACCCGCGACCGCTTCCCAGGCAGAGGACAGTTACCCTCGGGGTGGAGTTGAACGCAGTTTGTAGTCTGTCACCTCCTGTCACACGGACATTGACCGCAGTCCACGGTTAGTGTCGCAAGGCTCAGCAGAGCCTCAACACTTGACATCAGCCTTGAGATGCCCGGCGGCCTCAGGCCATGAAACTCACTTCGGCCAGACTCTCGGCCACCAGCACTGCTTACCCAAACCCCTCTCGACGCCACTGGGCTAGCGAGCCAACCACGGAAGTGCCGAAGACACTGAAAGATCATCACAAGACAATCCTAGCCATCTTAGGAACAACCACTGTTGGGAGGGAGTCGCCAGCCATCTCGCGCCTTGATAAGGTGACAATATAGAAAGCCCCATGGTCTATTATAGCCTCGAGAAAACATAGGGCTCTAGTTTCCTTTCCTTTTTTGTCTCAGATGGCACAAAAATAATTCCCGGCACTTCCATAAACTCGATCCGATGATCATCAGACATAGCATCCGCTACCTTCGAGACAAAACGCCGAGATAAAACGATTATAATGAAAAGAAACTAGAGCCCTATGTTTTCTCAAGGCTATGGTAGAGCATGAGGCGTCGTGTTGAGTCTATTTCTGTTTCACTATGTCAGGCGTAGGATGGCTGGCAGCTCCCTCCCAACTATACTGAAATGGAGCAAAACAACACTTAAAACCAGAATAGGGCAGCCCATCACCAAACAACTTATGGTGACGAACTGATCTATTGGTCAAGATAGTTTTGTCAGGACTCCAATGAAGGAACGAAGATGATGTTTACTAGACAGCAGCCATTCAACCAACAGGGAGAGGGGAAGCGAAGCTTCGCCCTCTAAGTTAGTTTTCCTCATAGCGAGGAGCAGATCTGATGGTCAATTCACGAGATAAAGGGGTTCACGAGGGAAAAACTTAACAAGGTCTTTTTGGAGCGAAGCTCAAGTGTGTTCCAGCTAGCAAAGAATGTCTGGTCTAAGTTGCCTGCCTCTCTTCCTCTCTAACGAGGAAGAAGTGCCTTCCTTTTATCCTCCGAATGTCCTTGTCCTGGCCACCTTCATCAGATCCCGGAGACAAATCTGGCCGATCTGCCCCTGTCTAACTGGACCACCCTGCTTCTAATAACCCTTTTCTCCAACAAAAACTTAGAAAAAATGCCCCAAATTAATATGCTTTATCAATAAGTCAAGCTACTTGTCGTTCGCGATCCGGATACAAAACAGCCAAGGCTTGTTGCTGAGATCACGATCAATCAAAACAAGCTATCGGCTAACAAAATTGATAAGGGGGCAGATGTGTACGTATTCTTGCCTTTAACCGTTGATCCAAACTAACACTTTTCTAGGGTGACCTTTTCTACTACTATGGTACCATGCCAGATCGTTTGCTTAGTTACGTTTGTAGCTATTCAAGCTCTACATGATAATGCCTTCGAAACAGAGTTTTCGTCCTTCGACGAATTACTTCAGCGTCCAAACTTGGAAGATGTTGATTGCATTGAACTTAGGTGGAAGGATGGGATGCGGGAAAAGCCTATCTTTCCCTTAAAGTACTACAAATATCTGGAACTTTGGAACCGGACATGGTTGGTAGCGGGCAATAGAAACACTCTCCGGCCCTATACGCTGCAAATCAGCAGTGGAAATAAAATTGATGGTAAGAACCCTTTACCCGTTTCCCTTACTATTTTGCTTACAATTTTTACACAAGGTTCCCTTACATCCGCTATTCGAAACCATATCCTGAGCCATAACACAAAAGCGTTCGAAACCTCTTACCAAGCGAGGCATATTCCACACAATTTGATGTCATTCGTTTTCGATAGTACATCTGAAGACGATTCCAAGCTATTCAAGCTATTGGCCTCCGCATCCTTGCGCAGGGATGACAAAGCACC